>JBBBDQ010001628.1:92500-137500 GCA_037127315.1 Ascarosepion bandense | reverse complement strand
GCCGACGTCTCCATTAAGCCAAGGTTGCACCGTTCACAATCTGGCAAATCCGCCAGGCCCATTATGAAACGCATGTCATTGAGAGACAAGGCGTTACGAGCTAGTCGCCAGGTCAGAGAAAACTCAGAGTTGCTGAGCCAATCCGATCCTGGCGCCCAAGACCAATGAGAGCGATACTCCTCCTCCGTCAAGCCGAGCTCCTCCCTCAATCGATCCTTCGCGACGCCCTCCACTAATCCCCGATAGAAGTGCCTCCTAGGCCGAGAAAGGTCACTAGACCGTGGAATGGCTCACAAGGCCCTCCGGCACTCGCGGATGAAAGCCGGTTGCCCTCGAAGCTTGCGGCAGTGCAACGAGACCGGGGGAGTGATAGTGAGGCTAGGGAACGCGTCCCTCACTACCCCCGTAAGCAACGAGTCTTCCATTAACGCACGACTGAGAAATGCCAACCTCGAGAAGCGCCGATGGCTCGCCAAGTGCGGCATTCCCAGTCCCCCTTGACACGGACGTTGGTAACAGACACGTTTGTCGACGTGATGTCTGCGTCCTCTCCATAGAAGGGAGAATAGCAGACGCTCGATCGCCTCCTCACGCTCCTCACAAAGTGGAAGTACAGACAGCCGATAAAGGACCATGGGGAAGACGTAAGCGGCACACGCCTCCGCCAGGCCCTTTACGGAGAGACTCCGCCGACGCCAAGTTTCGACCGACGCGCCGACCTTTGCCTGTATATCAGACCAATTCTTCTCCAACTGTAAGTCCGGACCGAACCAAATTCCGAGGATTTTGACCGGTCCGTCCGTCCAGTCGAAGGGCCCCGGGAGGGGAATCCCCTTCCAGGCACCTAACCGCAAGCTGGAAGACTTGTCGCGGTTAATCTTGGCCCCTGTCACCTGTTCGTACCGTTCAAGCGCCTTCTGTACCGCTCCTATGTCCCCGCGGGAGGACACAAAAGTCGTTACGTCATCGGCGTATGCGGAAACCCTGGCTCGAGCACCACCAGGGATAGCGATTCCACATAGGGCCGGACTGCACGACCTGTCTCTAAGCCGGCGAAGGAGGGGCTCCAACGCCAAAACATAGAGCAAGGACGACAGCGGGCAACCCTGTCGAACCGACCTAGACAGCGCAAAAGCGCTCGACAGCTTTCCGTTCACCTGCACCACAGCCGTGGGGGAGCGATACAGGAGACTAATCCAGCGGCAGAAGTCGGTTTCGAATCCGGCAGCCTGCAGGACAGCCGCCAGGTAGCCATGGTCAACCCTATCAAATGCCTTGGACTGATTCAAATTGATCAGCGCGGCCTCATCGTCGTCTTTTACACCCTCTAGGATCGTGCGGATCAAGTGCAGGTTGCTCTGAATTGTTCGGCCCTGCACAGCGCAAGTCTGATCAGGTCCCAACAGAGACTCGGCAACTAGCTGCAAGCGATTCGTCAGGATCTTGGCCAAAATCTTTAACTCTGTGTTTAGCAGAGTTATGGGCCTGTAACCGTCTAATTCCCTCCCAACATCCTTGCCTTTTCTCAACAGCGTGACCACACCCCTGGTGAACCGACTGGGGATGGACCCCTGACGGAACCAGTTGTTGAACACAACTGACAAGATAGGGACAAAGATGTGCGACAGCCTCAAGTACAATTCATAGGGCAAACCATCCAAACCTGGCGACTTGCCACTGCCGACTCTCTTCAAAGCCGCGTAAACTTCGTCCTCCGTAATCTCTCCCTCGCAACTAGCCGCTTCAGCCGGCACAAGCCGGGGAAAGTCAGCCAAATAGCTGCGAAACTCCTCGTCGCGGAGACCAGGCTCCTTGGTGAAGCGGCGTTCGAAATGCTGCCGAAACGCCTCGCACATGTCATCAGTCGTCCTAAGGGTGTGCCCCTCCGGGTCTCGTATCTCGCGGATGTACCGGTCGCCACCTTGACGGACTTCCTCCTTGCGCAGTTGCGCGCCCATGTTCACAGCTTCGGAAGACATCTTGCTTAACTTATGTCTAATTACCTGACCCATGTAACGATCGCTAGTCGACCGCTGAAGGGCCTCCCTAGCTAAGGCTATCTCTAGGGGATCCCCACCAGCCTCCGCCCGGGAAAAATTAGATCTAAGCGTCTTCACCTTGGCAGCCTTAACTAGGTTGAGCCGATGGCTGTATTCAGTGGTGAAAGACCTAATCCTATCCTTAAGACTAGCCCACCACCTATTCCCGATGACTCCCCCAGTTAACGCCCGCTGAACTACAATTATCAGCTGGTCCCGGAAGTCCCGCCTGTCCAGTAAGGACTGGTTGAACTTCCAGAAGCCAGCCATTCTAGCCCTAAATTCTAACACCACACGGGCACATACCATTTTGTGGTCCGTGTAGCCTAACCAGTGGAACGTCGGGCATTCTAAGAAATCTATATCGGCCTCTCTCACTAACATTCTATCGAGGTAAGAAACCACCTTGGTAGAAGGCCAACTATTCGCCCACGTCCACATTTTCCCGCCCGGATGATCGACCCGGTATCTATCGACGAGACCAAATTCGTCAATCAGATCGACCAGGCTACGATCACCACTCCTCCCGCTAGAACCCCACCCTCTATCCAATTTGGGGTCCAGGATGGCATTCCAGTCCCCAACTAGAACTAGTCGCTTGGAATCGACCAGGAAGGGCTCCAACAGCCGGAAAAAGTCGACACGCTCCTCTTGATCATTGGGCGCATAAACCGCAACCAGACGAAACTTCTTGCTTTTCACTGCAACATCGGCCACGATCAACCGGCCCCCGGCACCGACATGGACAGGGTCGACCTCCGCGTCCAGGGAACGCTTGACCAGCAAAGAAACACCTCTGGCTTGCCGGTTCCCATATGCTGAATAGACGACAAAGTCGTTAGCCAGCACACAAGAATCGACGTCGCAAACAAAGTGAGTCTCTTGGATCGCGGCCACATCCACGCCGAACGACAGGAGGTCACGAAGCAGGCGGGCCGCCTTACCCCGATCCCTCAGGCCGTTCGCATTCACACTGGCTAACTTGATAGACATCAATTAGATCTGCAATTAGAAAAAGAAGAAAATTACTCGTGGTCACATACCGGATGAAAATCTCTGGCAGATGGGACCCCGACGGCCTGTCCAAGGGACCCTGTACCAACATCGGACGTAATCCGCCCGTCTTGGACAATCCCGCCGACGTCCGTAGGGTAGGTTAGTTTAACTACCCTATATAGAGATGGATGGAGAAGAACAGGGAACCTCCCTGAACAATTTTTTTCCATTTTTTTGAGTTCAGGAGTATCGCTCCTGTAAACAATAATGCCCTTTTCTTTGTATACCTTGCTGGCTTCTTTGATGTGCTCCCAAACCCTTAGGTTACCCCCCGTGCTACGAACCAGGGTAAGCACGCCGGGGGCCTTCGGGAAGTTAGCAGGGTCTTCAGTGGATTTGCCATCCACCGAAGTCAGCTTCAGCAAAGGCTTAAGCAATGCGCGTTTTTGCGCCGACCAGTCCTTCATCAGCTCCTTTTTGCTGACTTTGAAAAGTTCTTCCCCCTGGGGAAGAGCCGTCTTCTTTCTGGTAGTTGAGGGGGTAGGTGAAGGAGAGGGAGTGGGAGAAGGAGTAGGGTTGGCTGTACTGTCCTGTGACAAGGGATTCTTGGTCAGGGGAGTCAATTTAACGACAGGGGATTGGGAGTATTTTGCCGGTGATGTTGAGCGTATGAGGCTCTTTGTCTCTCGGGTGACGCAGGCAGAGAGGACGCTTTAGCCGCTCGATCTTTGCACCTGCTCTTCCTCAACACCTTGACATTCTCGACCTGTTCCTCGTCACTCTCGTCTCTCCCACGTTTTAAAGACGCTGCTCTCCGTGTTGATGCCTCCATCTCCTCCTCCATCTGCTGCTTCTTTGAAGGTTTGGTTGGTGGGACATCCTGCTTGAGAGGCACTTTATTTGGTGATTTCCGTGGCAGAGGTGACTTTTCTTCCGATCTTTTGTGTACTGCAGGGGACTTAGTTTGTTGTACCGGATCCTTAAATTTTCCGGTCGCCGAACGAAAACTCTCCCAAACGAACGCCAAGTCAACCGGACACCCGACAACGATCGCCAATGCCGAAAACAACCTGCAACGAACTCACCCCGACAACGAACGCACCAGTGTAGTATGAGCGGAACAGATACTACATTTTGATTTAGTGAAAACACCAAGAAGAGCCACATACATGTCCCTAGGTGGCCCAAAGACAAATGGTGGACATTGTGCTCAATATTTATGGAGCACAATGTACACACTGAAATTATCATCCAATCACTGCTTACAGAATAGACTTGCCTGTAACAGAATGGAATCTCCCAGGTTATTATTTAAGCCACCAGTTGAACTAAACTTCTATTCTAGTTTATTACTGGGTGGTTGTTCTATAAGATTCCTACACTCATTCTTTCATATTGGTGCTCTCGCAATTTTTCTGTGATGTGTGTGGTTGGTGACAACGCCTCTTCACAGTGATGGTACCGCGTTGGCAGTTTTCTGGTTGCTGCTTCCGACTGGTAGTTAGGAGCCCTAACTCTTGCGTAGCGTCAAGAGCGGCTGATCAGATCAACAGTTGCATAAAATCGGAGTACTTGTCGTACGAGGACGTGCATAGATAAGTGTCCCTGCAAGTGCTTACGATGGGGCAACCCTGAGACCACACTATGCTGCAGTCCACGCCAGTACCCTTCCTAAACATGTCACAGTCAATAGCCGTCTGCCACCTCTACTCGAGGACTCATCTCATCAATATAATTAAAAAATGAACATTCACATTCAAAGAAACAATGCTAGACCAGCCAAGCCAAAATTACCTAAACCCCTCAACATTTCTTTCTCTAAAATCCGTGATATAGTGCCAACTTTTGCAGCATGGAATCTTTCTAACGCGAAAGGTTCCCAGACATCTTAGCTTCATGCGATTCTTGGTTACCTTCGTCTCTTGAGAAAGGACTCTATTGTTTGCATGCATCTCCTTCTGACTAGGGTGATTTCTCATGATAAATATTTATACATGTCTATCTCTACTAAATCATTTCTTTGTCTACCGCTCCCCTGCTTCTCCTGACTGTTCCTTGCTGGACAGTATTTCTGATAATATTGGTAAGGCTATTACTTCTCACCCGTTCTCCCGAATATTTGCATTCGGTAACTTCAATGCTCCTCATGCCTCGTGGCTGAAAAACTCCGTCACTGATCATGCTGGCGTCCATATCCTGAAATTAGCGATCATACAGACTCTCACGCAAGTGGTGGATTTCCCCACACGCTTTCCCAGTATCCCCGAAGGGTACTCCTTCCTGTTAGATCACTGCTTCATCTCTATCCCTGACTCGTGTCATGCCATGCAACTCTGCCTTCTTGGCAACTCTGATCATGCTGTGATTTCCGTCAATATCTCTCTCTACCCCCACCTCCAACCAGCAGAATTTTTTACTGCTACCAAAGAACGGACATTTTGTATACTTGCTTTCCTGATGGCTACAATCTCCAGGAATTTAAATGCAATGTCAATTCACATCTCTTAACCACTTGACTCTAGTTCTTTCTACATCAACCCGTGTATCTTGTTCTTTTCTTTTCTCTCTACGTTCGCAACTGTCTTCACACTTATGTTCCCATTTTTCTCTTGCCTTTTCTCTGACACCCGCTTTAATTGGTTTCTCTTTCTCTTCACTCTCCTCCTACCTAACCTTTTATTTTTTTATGTAGCAGTATTTTAGTTTTTGCTTCGGGTTTGGCTCTAAGTAGGTATAATTGTAGTTCTTAGTCTCAGACATGATACCATTTACTATACTATTATAATGTGGATATAAAGTGGGGGATCAATTCTACATTACAATCAATATATAAATTGATCCCCCACTTGGGGCGATATGATTAAAAAAAAAGAAGTCCTTCCCGCTAAGGCGGAATGCAGCTCAGTGTTTAACACGGGGTTTCCGAGCATGTACACTCGAGCAAATTTTTCCCCACATAGGCAGGAATGGGTCTTGTCTACGGACTGGGAGTTTTCTGCTTGACGTCCCTTGGAACAAAGTATTTAGTCTCCCCGTTAAAGATCGTGCCTCCTGGGTGAAAGGTTTCTTCCCATCCAGAAAATTGTTCTGGCGTTGCCGGAGCAACGCGTTAGAACACAATACGCGCCTTTTTGTCTCTGCCTGTAATGAGTGTAAGAGGACCCTAAATGACATTAAACTGCTGTTTGCTGATATGATGAACCAGCACATAGCAGCCCGCGAGTTTGGTTCCAAAGACTAATGGCGACTTTGCAAAAGTGCGTTAAACAATAGAAAACCCTCGATCACTCCTTTATTCAATAAATTTGAGGTCTTCACAGCCACAACAAACAAGGCCGAGTGCTTTTCTCACAAAATCTCCTTCAACTCCACACATGACTCGTATGGTGTACCCACTCCCGACTTCCCACTTAGAACCGAAGCTCAACTGAGTGATGTATACGTAACACCCACTCTAGATTCTTTTCCGAAACATCCCGAAACATTCCGAATCGAAAGTCCTTTATTTATTAATCTATTTAAACCTTCTTCTTCTTCTTCTTTTGTTTATTCGTTTTATTCTTGTCTTTTTTATTTATTTACTAGCGGTATAGCCCGGCGTTGCTCGGGTGTAAAGAAAGCTTTAAAACTAATCCATGGTCATGGAGCTCAGACTCTTTGGACGTTGGCACGAAAGACTAAAAAGCAATAGTTGTTTCCAGTTAAAGCGACTGAAAGAAAAATGAATGGATGTAAGTCAAATTGCTGGATATAAAGTGGGGGATCAGTTCCATATTACAATCAATACATAAAATAACCCCTCACTTTGTGACCACCGTTTATACAATTAACTAGCAGTATAGCCCAGCGTTGCTCGGGTGTAAAGAAAGCTTTAAAACTAATCCATGGTCCTGGAGCTCAGACTCTTTGGACGTTGGCACGAAAGACTAAAAAGCAATAGTTGTTTCCAGTTAAAGCGAAACCGTAGACTGAAAGAAAAATGAATGGATGTAAGTCAAATTTTGATTTCCTGGTATCGATATTAAATAAGTTTTTTTCGTCATAAACTGAATTTTGAAGGCTAAATAAGTCTTCTGAGTAAATGGTATCATGTTTGAAACTAAGAACTACAATTATACCTACTTAGAGCCAAACCCGAAGCAAAAACTAAAATACTGCTACATAAAAAAATAAAAGGTTAGGTAGGAGGAGAGTGAAGAGAAAGAGAAACCAATTAAAGCGGGTGTCAGAGAAAAGGCAAGAGAAAAATGGGAACATAAGTGTGAAGACAGTTGCGAACGTAGAGAGAAAAGAAAAGAACAAGATACACGGGTTGATGTAGAAAGAACTAGAGTCAAGTGGTTAAGAGATGTGAATTGACATTGCATTTAAATTCCTGGAGATTGTAGCCATCAGGAAAGCAGGTATACAAAATGGAGTCCCACAGGGGATAAGTGCGAGAAAAGAAGCTGGTGGAGTAGAATTGTCGGCTGCATTTGTTTGATTGAACTGTAAAAGGGCGGGACCTTGTTGCCAGTTTAGTTGCCCGAGTAAATTCTTGTGGAAGAGGCACCATTGTCCTAAGTTCGTCAGAGCAGAAACCACGAAAATATTTGTAGAAGAGTCAGCGGGAAGTCATATCCCACTGGTGAGAAAGTGGCTGGAGTTGAGCTGCCAGGTCGGGAACAATCACATTACATATTTTCCTTTAGAGCCTGTGGAGAACACTGAGATCTATAGTATAGTATAGAATTCTTTTTTATAATCATATCGCCCCAAATCAAATCAGGTCATGCTCTCTGTTTTCAGGTAGAAAGGCACTCAGACAAGACTATTCCAAATGGCAGAGTCTCATCTGTGGAAAAGTAGACAAGACCCATTCCTGCCTATGAAGGATCTGTGGGGAAAAATTTGCTCGAGTGTACATGCTCGGAAACCCCGTGTTAAACACTGAGCTGCATTCCGCCTTAGCGGGAAGGACTTTTTTTTTTTAATCATATCGCCCCAAGTGGGGGATGAATTTATATATTGATTGTAATGTAGAATTGATCTCCCATTTATATCCACATTATAATAGTATAGATTTTTTTTTTTATAATCATATCGCCCCAAGCAAGGCAGTTTATTGCCACTGTTGTGCAGGGTGTTACATAGGAGGAAAGCTATGAGAAAGAGTGTCAGGTTATAAGGGGTGTCAGGAAGTGGGTAAGAGAAAGATGAATGTGACCATAAAGTGGGGGATCAATTTATGCGTTGATTGTAATGTAAAATTGATCTCTCATTTTATATCCGCATTATAATAGTATAGAATTTTTTTAAAAATCATATCGCCCCAAGCAAATCAGTTTATTGCCACTGTTGTGCAGGGCGTTACATAGGAGGAAAGCTATGAGAAAGTATCTCAGATTATAGGGGGTTTCAGGAAGTGGGTAAAAGAAGGATGAGAATACTGATGAAAGTGGAGTGGACGGAGAAAGGAGCATGAGAGAGAAAATGCAGGTTAGTGAGGGTTAAAGATAGAAAAAACAGTAGAGGTTAGGGTTAGGGTTAGGGTTAGGGTTGGGTTAGGTTTAGGGTTAGGGTTACAAGTTAGTTAGGGTTAGGGATAGAAGATGGCTTTTTTTATAATCATATCGCCCCAAGCAAGGAATTTTACTGTCACTGTTTTGCAGGACGTTACATAGAAGAAAAGCTATGAAAAAGAGTGACAGGTTATAGGGAGTGTCAGGAAGTGGGTAAGAGAATGATGAGAATACTGATGGGAGTAGAGTGGATGGAGAAAGGAGCATGAGAGTGAGGATGCAGGTTAGTGAAAAAAAGGTAAAAAAAGTAAAAGTTTAGGCAGGAGGAGAGTGAAGAGAAAGACGAACCAGTTCCAGGGGGTGTCAGAGAAAAGGCAAGAGAAAAATGGGAACACAGGTGTGAAGACAGTGGCGAAGGTAGAGAGAAAGGAAAAGAACAAGATACACGGGGTGATGTAGAAAAGACTAGAGTCAATTGGTTAAGAGATGGGAATTGACATTGCATTTAAATTCCTAGAGGTTGTAACTGTCAGGAAAGCAAGTATACAAAATGGAGTTCCACAGGCGGGAAATGCGAGAAAAGAAGCTGAAGCAGAATTTGCGTTGACATTTTATTATTTTCACAGTAAAAGAGTGGGACCTAGTTGCTAATCTTGTGGCTCGAGTAAATTCATATATAGGGGGCACCAGTGAGCTAAGTTGATCGGAGCAGTAGCCATACTTGGATAAATACTGAGTTAGAAATTTTCTCGTTTGTAATTTAAAACATTTTTTTCTTAACAAATTTTTTTAAAAATTAGAATTCTCAAATTGACTGTTAGTTTTATAGTTCCTTCTAGTAGTGATGCAAAAATCAAACATTTCTTCAAATCTATATTCAACATTAATCATCATATACTTGTGACGAAATTAAGCTAAACACATACTTCAATACAATTGTTTTATGATAATAAATTTTGAAAACAATCGAGGAACTAAACATCATTATAATAACTAAACAATATCATTATAATAACTAAACAACATCATTATAATAACAAATAATATAACTGTATTCAAGTAATATACATATAAGAGGAGAAAAAGTTTATGTAAGAATTGTGAGTGAGTTTTGCTTAACAGCATATCAACACCTCTGTGGGTCATTTAATGCCAAAAAGGTGGGGTTTTAAGGCATCTTTTTTAATGTTCGGTTATAGTGAGAAGGTTAATTTAGTCAGATTTTAGCGAAATTTTTTTAAATTCTTTTTTATTTTAGAAAACTGAAAATGTATTCTAGTTTTATATTCAAAAATGTTTTGCTGATAATTTTTTCCTTCAAAAATGTGTTGTGGTAATAATTTTTTCTTCAAAAATGTATATTTTTCTATAAAGTCTTTTTTTTATGTATATATATATATATATATATATATATATATATATATATATATTTCTATAAAAGCATTTTTATACTTTCATAGTGTTTTGACCCCTATTTGTCCATAGCTGGGACCCTAACAGGGTCAGGGTGGACCTGAGAACAACAGCAATTAAGAGGTGGTTTCATGCTTTTCACAACCTCCCAATCAGAGGCCTTGCTGCCGGATGCAGTTTACCGTCATGCCCAGGACCGGTTATGTCAGAAATAAGCAATGTTGGGGAAGATTAAACTTGTTGATTTACAAAGTTCACAAACATGTGTCAAGGAAAAAATGCACAATGTATAAGATTAAATTAAGAGTTATCTCGCTTAAACTGTATTTTCAAAAAAATTGATTTTAAAAGATATTTTCTTGTTGAATGTTCAAGATGTAATTTAATTTTATAGTTGAAGGAATATTCCAGATGATAAAAATTCGTGGAAGGATATTCTGTGTGTAAAGTCTGTTGAGGAATATTCTCTATATCGCTTGTGAACTTTGTAAATCTACAAGTTTAATTTCTTCCAACATTGCTTATTGTATATCTCTGGCTACCTTCACCCCTTAAGAAAGTACTCCATGATCTATATGCATGGGCTGGGGGTTTACGTCAGTGAACACCTCCCTCTAGCTGGGGTGACATCTCTCGAATCCCCTGACCACCCATACATGTGTCTTTCTGTACCGTTCTCTATCCTCTTTCGACTGCTTCCTTGCTAAATAGCATCTCTGACAGTATAGATAAGGCTGTTTTCTCCCACCCATTCGCTAACATATTTGTGTTCGGAGACCTTAACGCCCATCATGCCAATAACAGCGTCATGATTCATGCGTTATCTCCCTTTAACATGTAAGTTACTTGTTCATCACTAGCATGGTATTAAACTCACAACTGTTTGGGTCAAGTCAAAGGAACTAACCAACATCTATATCCACTGGGCCTTAAGGACAAGAACAACTGAGTTTCTGGGATTTGTAAACCTAATGTTCAGTAACCATTTTACCAGAGCTCATATTACAATTTTTGGCACTAATGATTCTCTAATACTTTTTTTTTTTTACTAGGTATAGACGTTGGTTAGTTCCTGTGACTTGACCCAAAGGGTTGTGAGTTCAATCCCAGGCTACAGCAATGGTGAACAAATAACTTACAGGGTTTGAGGGAGATAACTCATGACTACCAAAAGAGGCTCTACGCAAGGAATGAGAATGATATACCGCAGTGATTGTAACAAAGGGTTCGGTTCGAAATTCCTAGCACCTGAAGAAGGCTGGAGCATACAACGGCTGAAACGTCGTACAAATGGCAACGAAGATAAGGACAATAGTCCGAATAATGTAAATAGTGTAAAGAACTTTTGTTCGCCTTTAACCAAACTTGTGTAATGTAACGTTGTGTGGCCGATAAGTTTGTCATAGTCTGTGAGTGGGCAAAATCTATAATGATGATAGTTATTAAAGTATCGTCATCGTGTTCTCTACTAAAGAAGTTTAAATTTCAGTTTCTCTCAATGCTTAGTATTGTATAAAGACACTTTTTCTCGGTCCTGGGTCTGACGGTAAACTGCATCCAGCAGCAAGGCCTCTAATTGGGAGGTTGTGAGGAGCATGGAACCACCTCTTAACTACTGTTGTTCCCAGGTCCACCCTGACCTGGAGTGGTAGCACCTGTTAGGGTCACAGCTATGTGTAAATAGTTAACCCCCAAACTGGGGTCAAAACACTAAGAAAGTATAAAAATACACTTATCTCTCTCTCTCTCTCTCTCTCTCTATATATATATATATATATATATATATATATATCAGCCACAAAAAAACACTTAACCCTAAAACCTTAAAAAAGGTCAACAGAACTCAAAATACAGACCAACCCTTCTAACACCAAAAAACAAAAAAAGCAAAAAAAAATCCAACTCAAATAAACCAGCTTTTCAACTAGATAATTCTCATTTCTAAAAAAATCACCTGAAGAAGCCAACATCATAATGGGCTGGCTTTGAAACATGAAAATTTTTGTGTAGTCATACTATGAATTTAAAAACATTGTAACAACCATTACAGTATAACGCCCTACATTTGTATCGAGCACTCTTTATAAAAGTAAATGCATGAACAAAAAGGTTAATAAACCTACGAGTTCAACAACTTAGTTACAATACTATATATATATATATATATATATATATATATATATAATATTTCAATCTATCTCTTTCTCTCTCTCTATCTCTCAGTCTTCTTCATGCAAAGGATAAAAATCTACGTCTGACTAGACATTCTAAAAAGCAGGCGATAATTATCCCATTTTCTCTTTCGTCAGCAACAAATAATAAAAGAGAGGAACAAGCTCAACAACACACAAAAGCCTACTACTTTTTAGTTTCCGCATGAAGAAACAAATAAAAATATCTATATGACGTTTCCTCATAAAAACAAAAACAAAAAAAAAAACAATTCGGTACTTCCGGGTTATCTCCCCGCAAATTTGAAGTCCCAAATATTTAAATAATTTTGTGAAGATTAAATAAAAAACAATAAAACATGAACACCACACAATTTGGGTATTAGGTGGAATGCGTCTTGAGAGAAAAGAATGTTTCTTGAATACAATACCAGACTGGAGTACAGCAACACTGACGCCTATAAAAAAGCTGTCGGTTCGGCGTGGCTCCACAGTAATCACAGACGAAGGGATACAGTCAAGTGATGAATGATTTTTTTGGCCTATCTCACAGTGAATCACATCTTGAATTTTATTGATCCACAAACTGGCGCCCACACGCAACACATTGAACGAATGTGGAGGGCCGCCAAGTTCAGGAATAAGCGACAGAACGGCACTCGCCGAACAATGCTGGACTCTTACCCGTATGGGCTGCAAGGTGCCGATCCCTTTGTTCGAAATGTTTCCGATATCGCTCATTTTCGCCTCACAACTGACAGTTTTCGCGAGATGGACACTTGTTAAATTGGCGGAAGATAACCAGGAAGTACCAACATTACCAATGAAGTTTAAACGACCAATTATCATTTTGTAATTAGGAATAATGAATAATCTATCTATCTATCTATCTATCTATCTATCTATCTATCTATCTATCTATCTATCTATCTAAGTTTGTTCTCTATCTATCTATCTATCTATCTATCTATCTATCTAAGTCTGTTATCTATCTATCTATCTATCTATCTATCTAAGTCTGTTATCTATCTATCTATCTATCTATCTAAGTCTGTTCTCTATGTATGTATGTATGTATGTATGTATGTATGATCTATCTATCTATCTAAGTCTGTTCTCTATGTATGTATGTATGTATGTATCTATCTATCTATCTATCTAAGTCTGTTCTCTATGTATGTATGTATGTATGTATCTATCTATCTATCTATCTATCTATCTAAGTCTGTTCTCTCTGTATGTATGTATGTATATAAGTTTATATGTATCTATCTATCTAAGTCTGTTCTCTATGTATGTATGTATGTATGTATGTATGTATGTATCTATCTATCTATCTATCTATCTATCTAAGTCTGTTCTCTATGTATGTATGTATGTATGTATGTATGTATCTATCTATCTATCTATCTATCTATCTATCTAAGTCTGTTTATCTATCTATCTATCTATCTATCTATTCCATTTTGTTCATATCTATCTATCTATCTATTCCATTTTGTTCATATCTATCTATCTATTCCATTTTGTTCATATCTATCTATCTATCTATCTATCTATCTATCTATCTATCTATCTATCTATCTAAGTCTGTTCTCTATGTATGTATGTATGTATGTATGTATGTATGTATGTATCTATCTATCTATCTATCTATCTAAGTCTGTTCTCTATGTATGTATGTATGTATGTATGTATGTATGTATCTATCTATCTATCTATCTATCTATCTATCTATCTATCTATCTATCTATTCCATTTTGTTCATATCTATCTATTCCATTTTGTTCATATCTATCTATCTATCTATTCCATTTTGTTCATATCTATCTATCTATCTATCTATTCCATTTTGTTCATATCTATCTATCTATCTATTCCATTTTGTTCATATCTATCTATCTATCTATCTATTCCATTTTGTTCATATCTATCTATCTATCTATTCCATTTTGTTCATATCTATCTATCTATATATCTATCTATCTATCTATCTATCTATCTATCTGTTGGTAAACGCTTTTATTTAAAAATATATTTTATGAAGCATCACTTCACTTTTCATTTTTTAGGAAATTTTCGTCCAAGTTTACATGTTCAATAAAAGAACAAATAAAGAAGGAAAGAAATGAAAATAAGTAATCAAGGATAAAATAAGGGAAAAGAAAAGAAAGACAAAAAGAAAAAGAAAGAGAGAAAAGGGCAAAAAGACAAAAGTATATTATTTAAAATACATTATATATAAATAAATTACAAATACAAATCACAACGAGACGAAAGAAGTGGAAAGTAAAGAAAAAAATAGTGTAACCAGGGTTTTTTTTTAAATTCTCTTCCACGCCCATTTTAAAGGTGAGCCTCATCGATAAAAATTATTCCGAAGAAGTTCCTTTTCTAAAAACGAAAAGAATTTTTGTTCCATTTTTTCTTTCGAGTGTTCTCTAGTATAGTCTGATATATAAATGTTTGAATTTCATCTTTTCAAGATATTCAGTTCGTAACTGCACAAAAAGAAAACATCTTTCAACATGTTCGGTCCATACCTGTAAATTTCATTTCACCTGCTAAATTTAAATTACATTTAACCTGCTAAATTTAGTTTTCGAGTCAATGAAATTCGCGTTGAGGATTGTCTTTCATACAAATATAACAAACACATATATGCTAAATACATCAAATTATAACAAGCACGCATATAATATACATATCAAACATATATATAACTCGCTGTACAAAATAAAAAATATACCTTAATTTGCAATGCCATTTTTGTTGGTTTGAGTTGGATCGCGTTTAGACGGAAAATAATCGTTAGTCAAATGTGAAACTAATAAATAAATTTATCACTTCCTCTTTCTTTCTTTCTTTCTTTCTTTCTTTACAAATATAGTGATTTACTAAGCGTAGGTTAGATGTAGCACTAGGTCGAAAGTAAGGAACACCCAGTGAGGATCGAACTCACAACCCAATTGTAATGATTCTTTCCAAATATGAATTGGTGTGGAAGTATACTTTGGATTAAAGTGTGTTACTTATCGAATATTCAACCTCCAACTCAGAAAAAAGAAAGAAAGAAAGTAACAACAACAACAACAACAACAAAAAAAAAAATATAGTCGCTATCCTTAAGGATGGCAACTTTAGGGTTGATAGGTCTCGAGTAGCGTTTCTCAACCTTTTTACTCTTTTCGTAACCCTTAAAACAAATTACATATCTCAAGGAAACCTGCACAAAATAAATAAATAAATAAATAAATAAATAGATTATATATATATATATATATATATATATATATATATATATATATATTCTCAATAAGTGTTATATTTTTAATATCATATTAAATAGATTAGATGGTATGATGCATATATTACAATAACCAAGAATATATAGTACGTGTTTAGTATTTACTATTTATTATGTATATGAAATTAAATAAAAAAGTTAAAAATGCATTAGCTTATCTCACTTGTTCTCCCAGATCCCTTAGGGACCTTTTGCGGAATTTTAGGGTTCTGGGGAACTACGGCTGAGAACTGAAAAACGCTGGTCTAGAGAATTCAATTATTGAAAATGAGTATATTACTGAGATCAAGCTCAGTGAAACGTGGGAAGTTGTGGGAGAGGATGGCCTTTGTCATCTAGAGTTTAAGGCAAATATTGAGGCAGAGAGCATCGCCTTGTTTGTCGAGGAGGATATGACCTCGGCGTCATTTAATAGTAGGCACAGTCGCTTTGCCGTAATTTAGTGATCTTCCAGAATTCGCTAGATTGTTTTTTTTTCTTTTTCAACCTTGGCCTGGACAGTATGCATGTAGCTGTACTTTGCGTTTACCAGAACTCTCTTAAATTGGTTTCGGACTATAACTACAAGGAATTTAAATGCAAAGTCAATTCCCATCTCTTGTCCATTTAAATCTAGCCCGTTCCCTGACATCCCCTGTAACTGGTACGTCTTTGCCTTCTCTTTCTTCCTGCCTGATATATATATATATATATATATATATATATATATATATATATATATATATATAACCCAGTCGTGATTCCGGCGAAGTGTAGAATCATAGAATTAGGAGTGTGGAAAAATAGACAGATATTTTTGCCCTGGCTGTATGGCCGGGAAAACCCACATTAAAAAGATCTTGTGTCACATTTCGCCTTAAGTGGGAAGGTGAGTAAATACCGTTGCAGTTAGCAGTGCAGTTGCAGTTAGCAGTGCAGTTAGCAGTATTCGTAGAGATCCGTTACAGATATCGGCAAGTACAGGAACTGATACTTAAGTTAGCGAAGTTACCCAGAGACTACCACATCAGAAGTCAGATTAGCTCTGAGCTTCACTCATCTAGAATAATACACCTAGATATACTATTTCCAACAACTTCACTTCAAGACTTGTATATATTTATTTTCTTAATAATATTTCTGGATTTACTAACCTGCGTTCAAGTTTGTATATTACGTTCAATATAAACTACTTTTCTGTCTCCATATCGGTTTTTGTTGTTCATTATTTTGTGCGGTTCCTCACTCGAAATCCACAACACTTATGTAACCCCCTGTACATCAGTGCCGTTAACGCCTTGCTTTGGGTAAAATGATTAAAAAAATTTGAGGGCCATAAAACACTCAATTCTAGAATCTGTTATGATATTCCGGCAGCAGTTTTGGGAACATGTTTAAAGAAGGTTAGGAGAGAAGCTTCCATCATATTGGATCAAAAGCTGCACTTGTCTGCATTCTCGTATCGAAAAAAAAAAGCGTTGTGGCGCAGTGGATATCGGCTCGGAACGGGAAATCGGGGAACCGAGTTCGAATTCCAGTTGAATTCCTTGCATTCACTTACGCGCAAATACCCTTGGGAAAAGTATTAACCCGTTTCTTCCCTCCAGTTATGGGTTAAATAATAAGACAGATTGGGTTCTATAGCCTTGGTCGGCAACCAGTCTACCGCAGAAAGCAATGGCAACCTACTGCGGGATAATCTTCTGCCCAGTCAGTCATGTCTCTTTCGAGACATGATCGCCCAAGCGTGTATCACGTATGGCATTTAACTGACTGACTGAAATTAGGGAGTTGTTACTGATTTGGAGTCAGTCTAGATACAAACTAGGGAATAATCTGACACTCCAATGGTGGGTAAAACTTTTGCTGAACATTTGTCAGGGGAGGATGTTAGAAAATGGTCGATGTGGTTCACTTGCTGTCCCGTCGCATCCGGGACTCCGGTGGGTTCGTAAGCGATTGTGGAGACTCTGCAATATCTGCCTTTCTCATGGGTCTTATTAGACTGGACTAACCACTCTTTGTGATGAAAGTTGGCCGAGAGAAATCCTCCCTGATATTCGATAGATTACCGAACCTTCATTCTGATGAAGATACACAGCAAAGACGAATGTGGTACTATGAATAAGTGCCCCGCGGAAACACATATACGGGAGATTAGAGTCCTTGTTTCTTTTTTGTGTCGCTGCCACAGAGAAACCCGTCCTTAATGTAGACACCGAACCAGTGACTATGACGATTGAGGTGGTTGTGTTTCGTTATAATGGGTGAGTAGCCCGGAATTGTGAGCGTCTGCAATGAGATTGAGGCACTGATACCCGTCTCAGCTTCTAGAAATTTGTGACATAGACCCGTTACATTGGAGTAAGAAATGATATACTGGGGTGTACTTTATTCATGGGGAAGGGTGCTAGTTTTGTTTGTTTTCAATATGATTGCTTGCGTTTTTGTTTTAGTCGATGACTAGTAGGCAGTGATAGAGACACACGCTGGAGATGCAAGCATAAATAACCTAGGTCGACTCGTCAGGAGATACTTTCATAACAATACTCATCATCATGACATCGAGAGACCCCACCGGAGATGACTGCACGGTCCAGAAACCATTCTCAAAATGACAGTACAATAGCTCCGATATTATACACCTGTTGATAGGATATACGGCGGTCATGAAGGAGACTTCTACCACCTTTAAATTTGTTGTTTTTCTTTTCTTTTTTCTTTTTTTTTTTTTTTACTTTTTTCAGCGAAATCCTATCGATTACACCCTAAACTTTCTGATTGACAAAAACAATTTGGAAAAATTTAAATATTCAAACCATTTTAGGGGGGGGGGGCTCAGTTTTTCATACAATGTTATAGTAAATCGATCCTCCATTTTGGGACCACTCGCCGGTACGACATTACCACCACCTGTAAATTGGTTGATTATCAATTTTTTTTTTTTTACTTTTTTCAGTGCAATCTCATCGATTAAATCCTAAAGTCTCCGATTGACAAGAAAATCTTAAAAATTTCAACATTTAAACAATTTTAGGGGAGGGCTCAGTTTTTCATACAACCTTACAGTCAATCGATCCTGTGCAATAAATGTTGTTGCTTGAGCATATTCAACAACTGAATCCTTTGCGAAATTTTCAAATAAAGCCATTCTTGGAGTTTCCGGGGAAGATGCCATCGTAAGAACTAAAGAAAACTTGAAAAAGACAAAAACAAGAGTAACAACTCGCCCCCCCCCCCACCAAAAAAAAAAACAAAAAACAAAAGCGACCCCCAACGCGAGTGGTTCCAAAATGGAGGATCGGTTTACTATAACGTTGTATGAGAAACTGAGCCCACCCTAAAATTGTTTAAATATTGAAATTTTTTCAATTTTTTTTTTGATAATCGGAAACTTTATGTAATAACCGATAAGACTGTGGTGAAAAAAGTAAAAAAAATAAAAACAAAAATTTAAAGGTGGTGATAGACTCCTTCAGGTCCGCCGGATATTCTTCAAAATTACTTATCTATCCGTTTTTGTTTGTTTGTTTGTTTGTTTTTTTTTTTGTATCCCTATCGCAGGTAAACCCACCCTTAATGTAGGCACCGAATTTAGTGGTTGCATTTCGTCATAATGATTGAGAATCCCGAGATTATGAGCTCTTGTAATGAGATTAAAACATTGAGGTTTTGACTGAAGAAGATGAGGTTCCACTTCTGGAATTTGGAACGTAGACCCCTTACATTGGTTTAGAGGATGGTACACCTGGGTACGTTTTTTTGTTGTGGTTAGGTTAGAAAGTGTTGTTAGTTTTCAATTTGATTTCTTTCGTGTTTGTCTAGATTGTCTTGGTAGGTGACTAGTAGGCAGTGACAGAGACACACGTTGGAGATGCACGCATAAATACCTGGGTTGACTCGTCCGGAGATATTTGCGTAACAATATCCATCATCATGGAATCGGGTGACCTCACCGAAGACTACTGCACGGTCCAGAAATTATTTACAAAATGGCAGAACATAAGTCTCGATATTGCACACCTGCTGATAAAATAGCCTTCTTCGAAATTACTCGAAGGCCCGGATCTCTGACTATGAAGCCAAAAAAAAAAAAAAAGAAAAAAAAAAAAGACGTTTACTTCTAGCACCCGTAACCAGGGGACAAATAACCTAGGAAAGTTTCAGGCACGATTTCCCCGAATGCATAGGTCTTGTTGCCTGAAGATCAGGGCAACAAAACTTCTCCTTGGGTCTGAGATATCTCAACCAGCCAGAGACCAAGGGCCCCAAAGCAAGCTCGCTCATATAGAGTCAGTTAAGTGCCATACGTAATACACGTTTGGGCGATGAAAGAGACATGACTGACTGGGTAGAAGATTTTCTCGCAGTAGGTTGCCATTACTTTCTGCGGTTGACTGGTTTCCAACCAAGGCTATAAAATACTGCCCTGCTATTTAACCCATAGCCGGAGGGACAAGAGACTGATTAATATCTTTCTCAAGGGTATTTGCGCGTAAGTGAATGCAACGAATTCAACTGGAATTCGAACTCAGCTCTCCGATTTCTTGATTCCGCACCTACTGTACCACAACGCACATCCACTCATATATATAAGAATTAAAAAGTCCCATTGGGAGAAGTGGAGGTGACGAAATTTTTACGGGGGTGCATGTGCATTCCCTACCCCCATTCGAGTTACTATCAGAACTATAGTCGTTATACTTATTCTATTTGAGAGAGAAGAAAAAAAAACTTCTTCAGAGAATGAAATAAAGAGAGAGAGAGAGAGAGAGAGAGAGCGCTTTATTTAATTTGTTTGAAAAACAATCTAAAAAATAAAGAGATAATTTTTTCTTTTTCTCCAGATTTCATTCGTTAATGAAGCGGTCCTGGGTATGACGGTAAACTGCATCTGGCCTCTGATTGGGAGATTATGAGGAACATGGAACCACCTCTTAATTGCTGTTGTTCCCAGGCCCACGCTAACCCAGGGTTGTAGCACCTGTTAGGGTCCCAGCTATGGGCAAATAGTTAACCTCAAAACTGGGGTCAAAACACTATAAATGTATTTAAAAAAGACTTTTATAGAAATCTATACATAAACATAGACTTTTATAGATGAATGTACATTTTTGAAGGAAAAATATCACCAACAATTTATTTTTGAAGGAAAAAAATTATTACTATAACACATTTTTGAAAGAAACAAAAAATATTGACATAATACATTTTTGAAGGAAAAAATATTATTATGAGCAATACATTTTTGAATACAAAACTAGAAGACATCTTTAGTTTTTTTAAATATAAAAATAAAAAAAAATTCATCAAAATCTGACTAAATCAACCTTCTCACTATAACCGAACATTAAAAAAACCCTTAAAACCCCATTTTTTTAGCATTAAATAAGCCATCAGGTTGATATGCCGTTAAACAAAACTCAAACTCATTCTCTGATGAAGCTTAAATAAAAGCGAAACATGTTAGATTTATAAAGGTTTCCTGTTTGTTCTTTATCCTATCGTTCTGTTTGATTCCGAATCGTATTTGACCCTAAATCATATACCGGCCATAATTATTAGACCACCCCAGTGTTTAAAAAATGATGTATTTCATATCTTTTTTTTAGTATTTATTACCAAGTGAATAATTGTAATTTAGGCAGAAGTAAATTGTTGAAAGATATAGATATCGGTTACATGGTGTCTAGACTTAACAAAGAGTAAAAAATGAGGAAATGCATAGAGGGAAGAAAATTGTGTTTGTGTACGTGATTTCATAATTTAAAAAATTCCAAAGGAAACAACTGTATCAATCTGTTTAAACGTATTCCAGCTAAAGTTTGAAATTTATATTTCTTTGACGTTTCTGTTGTCTTCCCCAACTTTCTTCCCTCTGTACATCTTATTACTTTTTCCTCTTTGATATAGGTTTACATGCCTAGACACCATGCAACCGATAATTATGTCTGTCTGTAATTTACTGCTTTGAATGGGATGAATGTTTGTTTGTTTGGAGGTTTAACGACCTGTCAATCCTTATGGGATCATTTAAGGTCATAACCAATGATTTTGGGTAAAGTTATTTTATTTTTACAACATTTTTCTTTTTCGAGTATCAAGATTCATTGGGATTTGTTTTTAAGAGCAGGGTCCCCAAGACCTACCCTTGTTATTTAACCCATAACTGGAGGGAAGGGACGGATTAATACCTTTCCCAAGGGTACCAGTGCTTAAGTGAATGCAGGGTATTAAACTGGAATTAAAACTCGGCTCAAGCGATTTCTCTTTCCGAGCCGATATCCACTGCACCACAACGCACATCCGTCACTATACGCTTACAGCAGCTGGTATTCCCAAGCGGTCACCCATCTAAGTACTGACCAGGCTCAACGTTGCTTAACTTCGGTGATCGAGCGAGAACCGGTGTATTCAACGTGATAGGCCGTAAACCTGAATGGGATGAAACCGATTAAAAAATATTTAACGCAATAATAGCGAGAATTTCCATGGATATTTTATAGTCGTAGAACTCGCAAGGGATATATTCAAGTGTTCAGATAAGAATTAAAATCCAATCGGAAAATCGCGGTATCTTCATGGGTATTTCTAGTTTCTACTGTTATTCCTCCGTTTAAAAATATCTCCAACTTTACGGTTCGTGATGTTTGCACTGATGATGTAAAAAAACAAAGCGTTGAAAAAAATGCAGAAGTAGCACAACTGGGATCGAACCCGTATTAACGATACTACTAATGTAACTTATTAAGATATTTCCAATAGAAAACGCCTTGTAATTAAGTTCCATATTGTTAGTATAAAAATAATCCAAACGGGCCTTGTATTCCTCAGTTCAGAAGACAGTTTTAATTTTTGGTTTGAAATGATGGACATGACGCATATGAATTCTGCTACACTGGCTAGCTTGTGTGGCACATTTCACTGGGTTGCCGACAGGTGGAAAAAGCAGGCACGTTATCCAGAATTTAGAAATTTTCCGGAGCATTACCAAACATGTCCCCCTCCGATCTACAACTCTGTTAAGGTAAGACTTTGGTGTCGCATCTAACGCTGTTAAGGTTTAATCATTTCCTTCTCGATACAAACTCGACTTGGAGATCAATCAGTTAAAGTGCCATACGTGATACACGCTTGGGCTGGGCAGAAGATTATCCCGCAGTAGGTTGCCATTGCTTTCTGCGGTAGACTGGTTGCCGACCAAGACTACAGAACCCAATCTGTCCTGCTATTTAACCCATAACTGGAAGGAAGAGACGGATTAATACCTTTCCCAAGGGTATTTGCGCGTAAGTGAATACAAGGGATTCAACTCGAACTCGGCTCCCCGGTTTCTCGTTCCGAGCCTATATCCACTGTACCACAACGCACATCCTCGACTTGTAGATACGCTTCAATAAAACTCGGCAAGGAGAAAATTTTATTTCGTCTCATGTTCTGTGTCCTTTCAGGTGGTAGACGATCATGGACTACCACTTTGTTCTCTGTCGCTCTCAAGATTTGTTCCCGAGGTAACTCTCAAACCCCGCCATCTATTTGCTCAGGCCTATCAAGCATATCTCTCGCTACTTTCCCCTATCTATCAGTCCTTAGCGTATTAAATTCTCTATGCCCTCCCTCCTCACGTGCCCCAGAAACCTCATCTCTCTTTCTGATGTCAAGTATGAGTTCTCTCTTCGTTTGCTTCCTTTCCAACACCTCATCGTTGCTCACGTGTTCAGTCCATGGTATTCTCAGTATCCTTCTGTAGAGCCACATTTCTGCTGGTTCAAGCCTCTCCTTCATCCTTGATGAGATCGTTCAACGTTCACTTCCATACAGAAGGACAGCTATCACATAGCAATCCCGCACTCTTTTCTTTGTTTCTAATGAAATTTTCATGTCTTTCAGTAATCTGCTTAGCTTCTGAAATGCATTTTTGGGTCTCCATGTCTCATTTTTCATTCTCTATGAGAACACTCCCAGGTATTTAACTTGTTTTAGTTTCTCCGACTTGTAGTCGGTATACTTGTTTATTTTTTTAAAAATTTTATTTATGTATTTATTTTATTTTTGGCTAATGACCATACATTGTTTTCTAGAAGTTTATGCCCGGTCCTTTCTTCTAGCCTGGCTGTTCTTAATATACTATCATTACAAAAAACTAGATCAGACCTAAAATAGAATTTTGCTGTCCTATTTGGACAGGGGCTACCCGCTCCTCTTCTTAATCTCTATAGTCCAAAAGCATCTCGCATCCTTGCAAACCTCTCACTGCGCTATTTCGATGGCATTTTTTTCGCTCTTACTACTCGTAGAAGGACCTGCGTTTTCGTTGTCATGTCTAGTCTCTCATATTGTAAAAAATAAAATCACTTATGGTCTTTCAGTTGTCGGCCATTATACCATACAAAACGTATTCTCTTATGAAATATTAACTGAACGGAACAATTCTGTATTTTCAAAGATACCACAGACACTTATTCCGCATTGTTCGGAAGTTTAACGTTTACATGCAGGTAAGAGTAGGGCGGATTTGTACGACCGGCACCCCATGTAATTTTTTGCTTTTCATGTTTTTGACTCTTTACAGTGCATTCTTATCGATTATATCTTAAACTTTCAGATTAGCAAAAAAAAAAAATGAAAAAAAAATTAATATTTAAAGACTCTTAGGGGTGCTCAGTTTCTCATACAACATCCTAGTAAATCGATCCCCATATTGGAAACGTTCGCTCTGAGGTCGATTAAAAGATAATGACGAGTTGTTGCGTTTTTTTTTTTTTTTTTTTTTTTTTTTTCAAAACTTGTAGAAAATTAATGAAAAAGACCGTTTCGGAAATTTTTATTCAAAAATAGTTACGGGGTGGTGGTGCTGGCCGTACAGGTTCGCCAAAAGTAAAATTTAAAAATAAAAAGCTCTAATCAATTAGGACATGTATTGCGTACACTTCTGGACGTCTCTACGTAGTGTAATGGTTAGCGGGCTTGTTAATAGCCGAGCTGTCTGGCTCGGTGTAATAAGACTGTTCTGGGGTAGGGGGGGGGGTTGATAAAGAAAATTCTCAGTTGATTTTTTATTCTCCATTAATCAGAATAAATTGACAACCACGATAATCTAGTCAACCTTCGTGAGCTTGTAGACAATTGATACAGGCCCTACTGCACCTCAATGTTTCATGAGGTAGTATTAAAATAAAACACACTTTATTGTAATTAAACTAGAAAAACTGGAAATAGCTTCTCGAAACTAAGCATGTCCAAAATGAATTCAGATTTGGACTAGGAAAGACCTCCCCCCCACCAGAACGACGTCAAAAGACAATTTTATTTTATCCCTTAATACTAAATTTGGTTAGTTTAGTTTGTAACGTTTACAAATGTCTGTAGAAAAAGCAAATATTCCAAAGCCCTGCTCAGTGGGTTCATAATCATGCTTGTAGTTGTACGCATCGGCACTGGACCTAAAATGTTATCGGCCGAATAAGATCTTTTTCTTTAATCATTCCCCACCCCCACCAAGCAAGGCAGTTTTACTACCACTGTTGCGTAGAGTTGCCCACGGCTTTCGGGCTGGGGACACTAAATTAAGATCAGTTTAGACGGGTTTTGAACCAATCCACCGCGGTGGATAGGTAATGTTTTAACCAGTACCTGGGCGTACGAGCTCAGGTTCCCCATATTAAAAAAGACCTTGTCACATCTCTCAAGTGTGTTGGGGGGAGGGTAAATACTAGGTTACACAGAGGGAAATAGAGAAAAAGGGGTAGGTTATAGTGGGTGTCAGGAGAGTAATAGGATGAGCATACTGATGTGATGAGGGTGGAGTGGATGGAGAAAAGAGCTTGATAAAGGATGCGAGTTCGATAGTTGATTATTGACCTTACATTTAAATTCTTGGAGATTGTAGCTGTCGGAAGCAAGTATACGGAAGGGAGTTCCACAGGCGGGAAGATGCGAGAAAAGAAGCTGTTGGAGTAAAAATTGCGGTTACCTTCTATTGGTCCCACTGTAAAAGGGTGGGACCTAATTACTAGTCTAGTAGCTCATACAGATAAGACACCAGTGAAGTAAGTTCATTGAAACAGAAGCCGTGAAAGTATTTGTAGAAGAGGCACAGGGAAGCCATATCGCGGCCAACGAAAACTTTGTTCTCCTAGAACTTCAAGCAGTCTTGGCTTTCTTAGAAGGTGCGTCTTTGCTATCAACCCTGTTCGGTAATATGACTGAGCTATCAACCCCTCCTGGACCAGATCAATTCATGAAGTACAACGTATTTAACTTCGCTCTATTCCTCTTGTTAAAAATACTTTTAAAACTTAGCGTAAATTCTATCATAAACGTTTGTCCTTCAGGGCGTAGGCGATCATGGCTCTTCACAATTACCTGTCTGTAGCTCCTTTGCTCGCCTGTCTGTAGCGCTTAAATTATCTCTCCTAAATCTTGTTCAGTCGTCTGTTTACTGAAGCTAACTATCTTCTGATTTTTGCCTTCAATCTGCCCTGTGAGCATTGGATTTGCTAAGCCTTCCTTCCTATAAACTTCAACTCTTTCTGATAGCGTTTCCTTTTATAATTTTTTTCTTAAACTTCGTTGCTCATATATTCAGTCAATGCTATCCTCTTAAAGCGTTCAAATATTTTTGAGCAAGCCTTGACACGCTTTTTTTTAATTTAGTGTCGATGTTTAAATTTTCATGCCGTATACATTTTTGCGCTTCACTAACTCGCTTTTCTTTTTTTTTTTTCTATAGTGATCGTCGTGTGGGCGATTTTAACTTTTTCCTGTTGTGACACGCGAGAAAAATGTATGCTTTTCATAACTTGTCAAACTTGTATTCTAATCAATATAATTTCTGTTTGAAATAAACCAGACGATTTTGATTACTGGAAATAGTACACTTAATCATTTAGCTCTCAATTCAAACTAAAATAAAAATTTCAACTTTCATTTTTTAAAATTCAGTTTAATAGTAACTATGCGGTCTTTTACGATTTAGTGGAGGTAACTTTTAAGTAACCAGACTAGTTGCTAACTCTAATTTCATTTCTGTTAAATATCAATGTCTGGTATGTTTTCGGAGAATCATAGGTTCTTGGTATGAGTGCGAAAATTTAGTGTGAATGGGGTCGTGAACCTGATTAGCTAGGTGTGCGATAAACAGTGAGACAAGCCTTTCCCCTTCGGCCTCGTCCCACAAAAATGTAACTTACAAGGTATGCCTCTCTCATTTCGTTGAAGCCAAATATAACGTAAGTTTTAACTTTTTTTTTTTTTTTTTTTAGAAATCTGAAGATGACGAAGTGTTTGTGGCAGCCGAAGCAGTGGAAATAATTATTGACGTAAGTTATTTGCTTTGCTTAATTGATGTTTCAGCTATATTCTGATAGCCATAAGACCACGTTCGAGGTAACTTTTTTTTTTTTTTTACAGCCGCGAGTGAATCTACAAACGCAAAACTTCCAACTCTAGTTAAATTCGTAGCATTTAATTACGCGGAAATATCCTTGGAAAAGGTAGCAATCTCTTCCCCCCTCCAGCTGTAGGTTAAATAACAAGACATTAGGTTCTTTAGTCTACCGAAGAAAGTAATGGTAACTTACTGCGGAAAATTTTATCCCGTATGGCACTTAAGTGCTTAGATGTATTTCTCAGCCGTACCGACGATCTTATCGTACGCTTGCGCGTTATATCAATGAAAAGTTGTGGATAAACAAGTATCTTGTCGCAGAAATCTGGATCCTAATTGGTCATCAAATCGCAAAATTCAAAATGTCAGAGAAACGGTTTTTCCACAGCTAAAGAAAAAAAAATTTGCGAGCAACTCCATGTGACTGAATTCAATATTTAAGGATGGTCTCTAACCGGTCAAGGTGGTCAGTCAGGGGAGGCGGTTTGCTGACGCATCTAAAATGTAACCAACCTCAAATCAACCCGGAGATTCTCTCATATATACATATACATATATACATATACATATATATATATATATATATATATATATATATATATATATATATATATCTCACTCTTTTGCGCTAATAAACCTATTCCATCCTGCCGACAACCAACCTTCTGATAATTCTACATAAATCCTGTAAGCTGTAGGGAGTTCCGTTAAGTTTGACACAAGGCCGAATACAGGAAACATTAACCAGCTCCCTTACACTTCAATCTCTAGCTTATCTTCAATCGGGCCCCACAGCTCTGCTGGCAAATTTTTGTCAATGTCGCCAGCCCCTCGAATTAATTTTCTAATGTATTGAACAAAGTCTTCATAGCAAGATGAAGACTTTGAATGACTTCATGCGATCTTGTATTTTAAGCCCACTGTTTGCTTCGATGCTATCTAAACTTATAAATGGAACTCTTTCCTATAGACTTCAAAACGGATGAAGGTTTTTCTAGAAGCTTTACAGTTGTACTATAAGCGTCTGCGAGTGTTCTTAGCTAGGTTTTGTGACAAAGTACCCCCCCCCCCCGATAAATATCGATAATCAAAGAAATTGGGTTATAGGAGTGGTCCTATTTTATCAAATTTGATACTCATAGACAGACATAAACTATATTCAGAAGTTTCAAGGTGGCAGTTCTTACAATGGTGCAGAAAATTTGATATCGATACCAGGAAATCAAAATTTGACTTACATCCATTCACTTTTCTTTCAGTCTACGGTTTCGCTTTAACTGAAAAAAAATATTGCTTTTTAGTCTTTCGTGCCAACGTCCCTGGAGTCTGAGCTCCAGGACCATGGATTAGTTTAAAGCTTTCATTACACCCGAGCAACGCCGGGCTATACTGCTAGTAATAATTCTGCCAATGATAACACGCTATTCCAATGGAGCAGCTCTTGACTATAATACCCAAAATTTGTCTTGATTCTACGGAACAATGACCTTGGCGATTGAAACGTTGGTTTATGAATTTCGGACAATTTCCGACCATTGATCACTTTATGGTCATCTTATTGAAACGATGGTTTTAGCCTGATCATGCGTCCTGGGTATGACGATAAACTGCATCCGGTAGCAGAGCCTCTGACTGGGAGGTTCAGAAGAGCGTAGAACCAATTAATTGCTGTTATTCCCAAGTACCCTAGCAGGTACTATGACCCCTGACCCGGGGTCCTGGGCATGACTGTAAACTGCATCCGGCAGAAAGGCCTCTGATATTTTGAGAAGCATGGAACCACCTCTTAATTGCTGTTCCCAGGTCCACATTGACCTGGAGTGGTAGCACCTGTTAGGGTCCCAGCTATGGGCAAATGGTTAACCCTCAAACTGGGGTCAAAACACTATGAAAGTATAAACAACTTTTTAGAAAGAAAACATACATACAGAAATACATCAATGAAACCTGATCTAAAAACTTTTTTCTTTTTTTTTACAAATACACATTCTATTCATACGAATATATCGTTAAAAATCTCTTTAATCGACATTTAATGACCCATTGAGATTGATATGCCGTAAAAACAACCAAACCAAATCTAGCTTGATCATAGAAGTTAGTTTGGTCAGTACCTAGATATTTTTTTTTTTTTTTCATAAGCGTTTCACCCCGAGCAAGGTATGTCACTGTCACTACTGTGCTACGTAGTGGAGAAAGGCTGATTAAATATAGGAAATGACAGAGGGTGGGTGATAGGCGGGTAAGGATACCGAGAATGAGGGTTGGGTAGATGAGTGTTGTGAGAATAGTTGGGAGTTAGTGTGATAGGTGTCTATTGACCCTACATTTAAACACCTGGAGATTGTAACTGTCGGGAAAGCAGAGTTGTGGAAGGGAGTTCCACAGGCGGGAAGCGCGAGAAAAGCTGTTGGAGTAGAATTTACGGTTACATCTTATCTGTTTAACTGTAAAAGGGTGGGACCAAGTTGCTAATCTAGTATCTCGTGTAAATTCGTGCTTATTGGAATACCAGGTGCTGTAATCAGTGTGACATAATGAATAAATTCTCTGAATAAGTCTTAGTCAGGTTCACTGCATTGATTTCGACACAAATACCCTTGGAAATGTATGAATTGACATCTTATCTAAGAGTTAAAGTAAGACTCGTATCCGAATTTCATTATTTCCAAGAAATGTACTAGGAGATCGCAAAAACTTTCAAAATAAGTTCATAAATACATTTTTGGTGCTTAAAGGAGCTCTTCAATGATGTCCTGCCTTCATTGCCGATTTCAGCTTTTTAAACATATCGGCTCGGGTAGTAACCCCGATTTTCGGTCCAGAAGTACCAAGCCGGCTCCTTTTGTGCTACTTGTTTGGATTTCATTTTTTTTTTTTTTTTTTTTTTTTTTTTTTTTTTTTTTTTTTTTTTTTTTGGCAGAATTCGTACTCTTTATTAACCCTAGCCACTGGGAAGCGTTCATTTTCCCGCCCTCTATTTAATAACAAAATCCGAGTTGCACCAATTTCTCGCATCTCTATTCACGGGTACTTTCTGGTATGTTCGTCCATTCCCCCCCCCATTTCGTCACTAAATTTTACCCCTATACTTTGAATTGCTAATACCAATTATACTTTCTCTATTTATTACCATAGATTTTTTAAACGAAATTTTACTATTCAACTGGTCTATAATTAGCTGTATCCTTCATGAAAATTTATCGAAGCTACCTATATTCGTCAACGACTACCTAATTCCATTTCTGAAAATTAAAACTAAATTACTTACACCAGTCACCTTTTGCTATTCTTTCAAAACCTCTAACTATATAGATTTTTGCTGAAGTAACTATTTTATTCTTCCCGGGGGTGGGGATAAAATTCGTTTAAAATTTCTTACTATCACTCCTTCACGCAGTCTCTCACGCAAACATATTCACGACTACATTCTGGTCTTTAAACAAAAATATGGCTGACTACTGATCGGATGAATCTAACTAAATGCTTCTAAAACAATTTAGTTCACGAATGATAAATTGATACCTCTTAGCTAGACCTACTTACTGATGGTCTTCGCAATAAGATTACGAAATTCTGTCTCCTACTTGGGTTATGAGAATAAACTTATAAACGAGTCTTCTCCATCTTGATTAATATATCAAATAATAGTAACCTACAAAATAGCAATAACCTATAAACTAATGACTTAGTTTCGAAAGGTTATCGAAAAGCTAGCCAAACTTAACCTTTCGAAAGCTTAGGTTAAGCCGCAAAAATAACCCTCTAGGTTGGACAGGGTGTTATAGTAGTAATGAGTTCTTTTGGCAATAGAAGGCTGACAAGGAGAACTCGATACTTAAATTGTGTGGAGGCGTCTTGTATGTAAGAGTTTTTGAATATGGGTACAACGGATTTTAAAATTTGTTTATGGCAATGAAATGCTCTGAAGGAGAATAATGCTTAGGAATGTGGGGAGCGCTATGAGTAAGGAGTGTCTTTGTAGTCGCTCCTTAGGTCAGTAATTAGTTTTGAGGCAGGGAAGAAAGTAAGTAGGTGAAGGGAGGCGAACATAGTAGCTTAAGGGAGATAATAATCACTATCGTCGGTCAGTCTGGGTGCTTTGTCTCGGCTTTTTATTTCGACTTTTTGGCTCGCAGCAGATCATTTGGGATTTCACACTTGTACTTGATCCTGGGCGTAAGTGAATTCAAAGAATCCAACTGATAAAATTCCCGTAGGCTCGCGAACTGGAAATTTAATATTTAATTTTTATTTTTTCAACCGGAACATCTGCGCTAATCCGGATGCGCACCGACGACTTTTGGTCACTTGCTTTTTGTTTGTGAAATTGCGAACATCCGGTCCCTCGCTTTTGCTTGGTCGGTATCACCAGTGTACTGGCCTTCAGTGGAAACGGGTAAGTAATAACTAAACAGCATTACATAAAAATTAGATGTCTACACATGAGCAGTGAAAGAACAGTTCCCTCTTATAAATTAAATGGTTCAATTCAAAATTCCCTGTAGGTTACTCAGCTCTATATACACCTGAGGAAGACAGAACGGTTGAAACGTCGTGATAAACATAGTCCGAACATTCATGTTTAATGCATGTGCTTTATTCGTAAAGAGTGGATATCGGCTTAGAACGAGAAATCTGGGGAGCGGAGTTCGAATTTCAGTTGGATTCTTTGAATTCACTTACGTGCAAATACCATTGAGGGAAGGTACTAATTCGTCTCTTCCCTCCAGTTATGGGTTAAATAGGACAGATTGAGTTCTTTAGCCTCGGTTGGCAACCAGTCTACCGCAGAAAGTAATGGCAACCGACTGCGGGATAATTTCCTGCCCAGTGAATCATCTCTTTCGAGATATGATCACCCAAGTGTGTATCACGACTTTGGGATGTGCGTAGTGGTGCAGTGAATATTGACTCGGAACAAATCGAGGAGCCGTGTTCGAATTCCAGTTGAACACATTACCTTCACTTACGTACAAATACCCATGGGAAAGGAATTAATCCGTCTCTTCCCTCCAGTTATGGGTTAAATATGACGCATTGGGTTCTATAGCCTTGGTCGGCAACCAGTCTACCACAGAAAGCAATGGCAACCTACTGCGGGATAATCTTTTGCCCAGTCGATCATGTCTCTTTCGAGATATGATCGCCCAAAGCGTGTATCACGTATGGCACGTAACTGATCCTCTTAAAGAGAACCTAATTTTATAGCTGAGCTTGTAACCGATATTTTGAGGGCCTGATTACTTTTCAGTTGGAGGACCTGACCGATTTCTATAAAATCACGCCGACCTCTCCATTTTATTTTTAACTGGGTGTAAGTTGAAACTGTTACTCCCAAATAAGTATGCTTAGCATTCAATTGTCATAGATATGATTCTCTTTACGCGAGATATTGACATTCTTCTTCAATCTAAAGAAAACAATGTACTGACCCAATATCTATACTAAGATCCTCTTACATATTAGTTTATTTCCTACACTCCTCGCGTGACGAATTTTCAGTCAAACGAACCTTAACTTACAATTAGGTCCTTCTACTCGTTTTCGAAATCTAAATTTTTAAGTTGAATTTTTGATAGTTTTCTTGGGACTTAGTCGAAAGTTAAATGATTAAATTTACTATTTCCAGTAAGCAAAATAATTTATATTTCAAACAAATCATATTGATTGGAATTTAAAAATGAGATTTTAAAACTTTTCAATTTTTAGGCCAATTTTTTCAAGCGATCGACATATCTGTAAAAAAGTTAACTTTCAAAAATTTCGCAAAAATTAAATATACAACTGTGACACGTTAATCTGATTTGAAACGTTGTCATGAAATTTCTGATAAAAGTACTTAATCAGAATTTTCACATGTTGAACTTTCAAGAGCGATAACAGCTGTTATCAGCTTACATATCTGGAAATATGGTGATCAAAAAACATAATTCGAGTGAATGTTTTGTAAAAATAACCATTGAAATGTTTTAATGTCAAGTCTCAAAGTGTAAAAAAGTTAACTTTTTAGCGCTTCAATTTTCGATTTGTAAATATAGTCTTTAAGAAATTAATCAGACACTGAGTGGAAGACATTTAAAAGATGTTTGAAACTTAAGTCATAATTATAAAAAAAAATAAATTCATTAATCGAAATTTACTGGATCCTAAGAATCTAAACTTATAAAAGGAACTTTGTGTGTCCATTACCTATAGACTCCGAAACGGCTGAACCGATTTTAAATTTACAGTTGTACTATAAGCATCTGCAAGTGTTCTTAGCTAGGTTTTGTGTCGATAATCGAAAAAATCGGGTTATAGGAGTGGTCCGATTTTAATCAAATTTGATACTCATAAACAAAGGCATAAGAAACGATATTCAGAAGTTTCAATGTGGCAGTTCTTACAATAGTGCAGAAAATCGATTATATATATATATATATATATATAATATATATGGCAAGATGTTTGTGTGCGTCTGTTTATCTGTCTATATTTTTCCCAGCCTTTAGTTTTTGCTTCGGGTTTGGCTCTAAGTAGGTATAATTGTAGTTCTTAGTCTCAGCCATGATACCATTTACTCAGGACTTATTTAGCCTTCAAAATTCAGTTAACGACGAAAAAAAACTTATTTGATATCGATACCAGGAAATCAAAATTTGACTTACATCCATTCATTTTTCTTTCAGTTAAAGTTTCGCTTTAACTGGAAACAACTATTGCTTTTTAGTCTTTCGTGCCAACGTCCCTGGAGTCTGAGCTCCAGGACCATGGATTAGTTTTAAAGCTTTCTTTACACCCGAGCAACGCCGGGCTATACTGCTAGTATATTTATAAAATCAAGTTTATCTAAATTACAAATGGCATAGTTTTAATGCATCTTTAATTTTACTACTCGCAGTAGTTTTTCAGAAAATGGTATCGTAATTCATTGCATTCACTTACGCACAAATACCCTTGGGAAAAGTCTCTTCCCTCCACTTATGGGTTAAATAACAGGACAGATTGGGTTCTATAGCCTCGGCTGGCAACCAGTCTATCGTAGAAAGCCATGGCAACCTACTGCGGGATAGTCTTCTGCCCAGTCAGTCATGTCTCTTTCGAGACATGATCGCCCAAAGCGTGTATCACGTATGGCACTTAACTGACTTCATGAATTAAGAAATACATGATTTACATTCTTTGTGGACTGGACAACGCGGTTACCAATTTTAACTCGAACGTCGTGGTAGAAATGTTAAGTGGAGTCTCCATTTAAAAGTTGACTGGTTGTCCAATCCACTACATTTATAATAAAATAACTCAAGAAGAATATAAAAAGAATAACAATGTATTAAACATAGTTACAGGATTAATTTGTGTATGCAAGATATAGTGGAGAAAGTTCTCTGGATGTCGAAGAAAATGTTTCAATGTTCATACTGGAAAGTTCCTGAAATAAGGAAATGTTTGTTCTAATTAGTAGTGAATATAATTATACATGTAGTAAAGTATGCTTATAAGAGAAAAACTTTTGGTGTAGCTAATTGCTGAAGGCAATTAGCGCAGTATGTGAGTTGTGAAGGAACTAGCGGCATTCGGACGGTTAGTCTCGAAAGGCAGGATCCAACGGGTCTAAGCACGTGTGAACATCGCTTTATATATTTCTGAATAAAGCGCGGGAAAAGGTTTCACGTGCGGTACTAAAGAGTATGTACGTGCATGTGTGTGTACGTGCGTACGTAATATAATCTACATGCATTAACCGAACTCCCTACAGCTTACAATTTTTTTTTTATGCTGAATAAGTTTCATCAGAATTATCAATTTTTTTTTATGCTGAATAAGTTTCATCAGAATTATCCCGCCTTCATCAGAAGGTTGGATATCAGTTAAAATATGTGGAATAGTGTAAGAATAAAACTATACATTTTGCACCTTAAAATAGTCTTTTCTGATAATAAATTTCTAACAAGAATTCGTAGAAATGTTCAATGATAAATTTGAGGTATTAAGAGTTCGTACAAAATGTTTGTAGCAGTAATTGAGAGATAAGGAGAAACAGGGTGCGACCTGATCTTATCTCCAGGTCGATATGAAGTTGCCGTTACATTTTAGATGTCAGTAATCCGCTTCCTCTGACTGACCACCGTGACCGGTTAGACCATCCTTAAATATTCAATCCAGTTACGTGGGGTGGCTCAAAGAAAGATTATTTTCTTTAGCTGTAGAAAAACCGTTTCTCTGACTTATTTTGAATTTTGCGATTTGATGACCAACCAGGATCTAGAGTCCCGCTATTTTGCAAAAATTGCATAAGTTCTGAAAGTTGTAAAGTAAAACTCAGAACTGATATACAAGTCAGTCAGTTAAGTGCCATACGTGATACACGCTTGGGCGATCATGTCTCGAAAGAGACATGACTAATTGGGCAGAAGATTAGCCCGCAGTAGGTTACCATTGCTTTCTGCGGTAGACTGGTTGCCGACCAAGGCTATAGAACCCAATCTGTCCTGCTATTTAACCCATAACTAGAGAGAAGAGACGACCCAAGGGTATTTGCGCGTAAGTGAATACAATGGATTCAACTGGAATTCGAACTCGGCTACCAGGTTTCTCGTTCCGAGGCGATATCCACTGTACCACAACGCACATCTCCATACGCAACTTTATTGTATAAACATTTAAAATTGCGGAAGCAAAATAAAAAAAATCTGACGCTAGTTCAAACCGCTTACGATACTTAAAATGGATTCATTTTGTTTGAACGGAACTCTGGTTAAGATTGGCTGTATGGTTAGTGCAATTGTTATCAATCTTTTGTTCTCGGGGTATTTTCAAGAATTTCAAGATATGTAAACTGCGGATGTGGTGCAGTGGATATCGGCTTGAAAGGAGAAATCGGGGCGCAGAGTTCGAATTCCTTGCATTCACTTACGCGCAAATACCCTTGCGGGGAGTGGGGAAGTATTAATCCATCTCTTCCCTCCAGTTATAGGTTAAATAAAGGAGCAGAGAGTTCTAAAGCTTTGGTCGGCAGTCTACCGCAGAAAGCAATGGCAACCTACTGCGCGATAATCTTCTGCCCAGTCAGTCAGGTCTCTTTCGAGACATGATCGCCCAAAGCGTGTATCACGTATGGCACTTAACTGACTGAATGAACATAATAGTTGGAAAAAATTAAAGATTCTACTGGGCATAAAGTGGGGAGCGGTTATCTATTGTTATGAAGTAATAAACTGATCCCCCACTAATTACTACTTAATCATATAATACATCTCTTCTCCCTCTAGCTATTAGTCAAATAATAGGACAGATTGGGTTCTATAGCCTTGGTCGGCAACCAGTCTACCGCAGAAAGTAATGGCAACTTACTGCGGGCTAATCTTCTGCCCAGTCAGTCATGTCTCTTTCGAGACATGATCGCCCAAGCGTGTATCACGTGTGGCACTTAACTGACTGCATTCCCAAATTAGATTCAATGTCACTTTTGAATGACTGCAATGAGATAACGGAATGCATCAGCAAAAGAGCCCAAAATGTCAGTTGCAAGTTGAGGATACTAAAATCAGGAAGGTACAGAAATTTAAATACCTGAAAAGTGGTACAGTGGGGTCGTAGGGGTACTGGAATGGCCAAGAATGCGTGGTACAGTGGGGTCGTAGGGGTACTGGAATGGCCAAGAATGCGTGGGACAGTGGGGTCGTAGGGGTACTGGAATGGCCAAGAATGCGTGGGACAGTGGGGTCGTAGGGGTACTGGAATGGCCAAGAATGCGTGGGACAGTGGGGTCGTAGGGGTACTGGAATGGCCAAGAATGCGTGGGGACCAAGAATGGGGTCGTAGGGGTACTGGAATGGCCAAGAATGCGTGGGACAGTGGGGTCGTAGGGGTACTGGAATGGCCAAGAATGCGTTCGAAATGCGAAGACTATTGAGAATGGAAGATTTCGTTGGAAATAAGGAAAAGTACTAAGATGCCATGTAATATGTTCTACATGGCAGCGAATGTAGGTCCTTCTCAAAGACGGAGAGACCTGATAGAAAAGGACGCTGAGGATACCATGGGCCGAACATGTAAGCAACGACGTGGTTTTCGAGAGAATGTTAACTTATTAACATCAGAGACAGTTTTTGGGAGTGGGTACGTAATGAGGAAGGGCGTGGGGAATGATAATCACTGGACGGTTAGCGCATGACACTTAAGTGGATGGCAGAACAGGGTTTAGTAAAATAACAAGTCAGTCAGTTAAGTGCCATGCGTGATACACGCTTTGAGCGATCATGTCTCGAAAGAGACATGACTGACTGGGCAGAAGATTATACCGAAGTAGGTTGCCATTGCTTTCTGCAGTAGACTGGTTGCCGACCAAGGCTATAGAACCCAATCTGTCCTGTTATTTAACCCATAACTGGAGGGAAGAGATGGATTAATACCTTTCACAAGGATATTTGCGCATAAGTGAATGCAAGGAATTCAACTGGAATTTGAACTCGGTTCCCCGCTTTCTCATTCCGAGCCGATATCCACTGCGCCACATATCTTAAAGATGTGAAGGGCCATAATCGCCTACGTCCGGAAGAGACACACCGCATAAATGGTTGAAAAACACGCCAAATTGGTCTCTGATAATAATAGGTTTTGAATTGTGAGTGGGTGGAGCTTTTAATAGCTATCTCTTCATGATCCTTCTTAGAAGTTAATTTCCATCAATAACATGTTTTCTTCGTAATTTGTATCTCTTTGACAAAAATGTTGGATTCTAATAGTGAACTTTATCACTTTCAACCTTACCGCATAAATTTTCAGTTCCTCTTAAACATTAAATATATTGAGGTGGTCGTCTTGATTTCTTTTCAGTGAAATATAAATCTGGAATATTATTATTGCAGATAATCGAACAAGTAATAGGACCCCGGGGTGACTACATAAAAGAATTGTCGCAAAGATGGTCGGACAAAATAATAAACATGTCTTTTCAACGACTCCGAGGCTGGAAAAATCTGAGATACCAAGGTAGGTATTTGTTTCATTACACAGAACTGAATGTCTAATATTCTCTTTACGAATAATGCTCAACTTTATCTTGCTATACAAAGTCAAAACGTTCGATCATACTGGATAGCACAAGCTAACTTGAGCTACCAACAGTTAAAAATATGCAATTTCAAAATTATTTTTGTAATTCAATACGAATGTGGCACAAGACCGAAAATGAGGATTTGGGGTAGGCTGGTCTTCAGCTCTTAAGACAATTTAGCTAGGCTCGTTCGCTGACCCAAGAAGACATACAATATTCTTTGCACAAAACATGTTCCTACATTACAAACGCTATAATACCTCAAAGATTCTGTGAAAATCTAATTAGTCCCATATGTGCAATTTTTCTTGTCTCTTGGAGAGTAGGGAAACTAGCTTTTCAACAAAAAGCAATTGTTTTTTTTGTCTTTTAAGTTTACCGATTATTTCATTGGCCAAGACAGGACTACTTCATTTGCATGAAATAGTAAAATTACGTAAGCTGAACCGATTCATTCTTTCGCCTCGTCCGTTGACAGACCGCGCAAAGAACACTCAGTTTTTGAAATGAGGGGTTTTCTTCTCGTTCGTCACACTATATTTCTATATTGGAGTAGATAGACTAAACTATCGCCCGGTTCACACTCCACCCACGTCTATTGAACAGGTGAAGAGGCTCATCCCTTGTTTCCTGTTTAGGATGTGGTTTCCGGTTTTTCTTTTTTCCAATCTTTTCACACTTACGTAGCTCTCTGCGCATCAGTGGCGTTTTCGCCTTGCTTGGGGTGATATGATTAAAAAAAAAATATTGTGGAAAACTGCTTTCTACCAAAAAACGGAACTTTCAAATTAGAGGCACACTACAATTTAGTGAGCAGATCTTCATATCTGCTACTTTCCGAGAAGGCTCTTATTCCTTATTGGGATCACTGTTATTTATAGAAAAATTATAAATCAGAACTTAGTTACATTTCTAGTATGTGCCACTACCAGGATGGCATGCGTCTTTAAATTCAGTCATCCCCTATACTGGTTGCCAATCTCTATTAAACTATTTCTATGTGGGTAGAAGAAATGCCTATTCTGTAAGGGTATTTGTGAGAAAGTGAATGCAACAATCTTTCGCTATTCGAAATCTACGCGAGTCTTTAACCATTACACCGATTGCAGATCTGCCATCTTTAGTTATTACCAAGCTTAGCTTAGATAAGGTATAAGGCCGAAAGCCTGGTGCACCCAGTGGAGGTCGAACACTCTACGCGGTGGTAATTTATTTAGATAGACAAGCTCGCTAAGTACACATCGAATGGGTAATTTGTTATAATTGAGTGGGCTCCAGTTGTTCAAAATATTTTTTGATATACCGGAAATTCACTTAAAAATGGGAGGAAAGTGTTAAGACAGGCGTCTAAATGGTGTTTCAGAGGGTGGAAAGACAAATGGTGAAATATTCAATTCGATCGTGTAAAAGATTATATATATATATATATATATATATATATATATATATATATATAAATAAACTAGAAAAATCCTATTGACTAATCGATCTTTTCTCTTAATCATTTTCAATCTTAGACCATTTGTATGTTGAAATGTTGTTGGGACTTATGTCACTACCCTAAAGGTAAAAATTTGGATACCCCTACTTCACGCGTGGTTGGTTTCTCTAGCAGTCACGCTTCTGGTTTCTGTTTTCACCTCCAATCTCTTCCAGCTCAGAGGCATCAGCTTATAATATCCAATTTGAGCAAGTTCAGTGTATGCCACGAACCTTTGTTTCACCTATCAAAAGTCTAATATTTGGGGTGGGGAAATACATAATTTTTAGCGCTTGTGATTTGAATTTATTATTTGTTATCAGGACTTCCTGATCTTATGAGTGATCTTTATTTAAAATGCAGATAACATTTCTGCATATAATACTGAAAAGGGCTTTCAGATTAGCAACCGTTATCTATAACTGCACTTAAAATAACTGTGGCAATAGAAACATTGCTATTTGTGATCTGTTTAGAGTCTAGTTATTCTGACTCTACAAACGATTGTTAGTTGGAACTTTTCCGAAAACTGATTCATAACTGTCCAACAGTCACGTGTCCCGCTTTGGATACGGGGCCAGCACTCAACCACATCTCAATTTTAATAAGTTAGTATTCATATTAAGTTATATTGCAATCTAATCTAAATGCTAATTAGACCCTACATGAGCAGAAACGATTTAACCACTTTTAATACAGTTCATTCCAGAAAGATTCTGACGGTTTAAAGAAAGCTCACCACAAGACGCAAGCATTTTTACACACTTCTGAACAAGTGAATTCCGGGATTAAATCTTTTGATCTGGTGCTTTAACATCCAGCATTTAGTATTTGTATTCAGATGAGGGGACCTGTTTAAACCAAACTTTAAAACCGCAAAATTTAAGTTTAAAATGACATACTTTGAATTTAAAATTGTTTTAAATTCAGTTTAAAATATCAGTTCAACATTCATTTTAAAATTCTTAATTGAAAATATACCGTATTTTTCTAATTGCTAAGGAATCTGACAGTCGAGTTTTGATGTTCCGCAGTTTTTAATTCTATTTTCGGCCTGATTGGGCTTGTAACCCGAATTGGTTAAAGTGAGGTATCGAAGTTTTGACCGTCGCATTAATAGCTACCAAGTGAAAGATTATTCATTTCCTGGGCAGGCTCTGAAAGATAGGCGGGCGCACACACATCTTGAATCCAGTCTTGAGTTCTGCCTTTTCCAAAACTGTCTCCGTTGATGCGGAGAAAGCTATAATGTAACTGATGACTATTCCGTAAGACTTTGCGTACTCCATTGAAAAAAAGGAATGGATGGTGGTTCAAATAAGATTCCTTAGAATCAATCTAGCGTTCACTCCGCCTTTTAATTAAGGCACCATTGTATTGAATATTTTTAACTAGTCTGTTAAATCGGTCATATGACAAGAGTAAACTAGGGATTGTTGAAGCATTTAAAACTTAAATTCAGGTTTTGGAGAAAAAATATTTAAAGAAAATTTGAATATCCAGTAGTCTCTGAATAAACCTTTTTGTTGCAGGCGTCTGTACAATATCCCAAAGGATTCCCCATCAGTACGTAGCCACAACTTTCTCTGGAGACCCAGCCTCAAGAGGTAGGTAAAAACTATGAGCTTCACAAATCTTAGTTTTAGATACTACTTATGTACGGTATCCCTTCAGGACGTAGGCGCACATGATACAGCACATCTTCCCGTCTTGCCTTATTTCTCAAAAACCTGTTTTGCTATCCACCCGTTCAAGCCCATTAAATATGCTTTCTTCTGTCCCTTTCCCTCAATCTGTCCTGTGAGCAGCCTTTGAGATTTGAAAAAGAAATCGCTCAACCGGCGGTCGAGAGCGAGGTAAAATTTACTCGTCCCAAAATCACTTTACTCGACCGATTCCATTTTCTCAAAAGTTGTCTTAGGTAAACATACTGTGAATCGCTGACGGAAAACAAATTAAATTTTTATTTCGAACGTGTTAAGATTTTTTTTTAATTCTTAAAAATAACGAAATTTGATCTTTCCTCTTAATAGCATAAACATTTTTACGATAAAACTTAAGTTCGAGCCCTTTTAACATATGCTGTTTTGTTTTTTGGCAATTGAGTGGAGGTACGAAAATTCGAAGTTCTTCTGTTAAACTACCACATCCATCTCATAACAAATCTGATTTTTCTCAATTTTCTAGAGTAAAAAAATTCTATTATACAAGTAGTTATATAGTTGTTTTTCGGTGCGTGGTTTGAAAGAAGTATGCGTATTTGTTTTTTTTCTTTCAAATGTTCATTTTTTTTATTTTCGTAAGCGGGGTGGGGGGAAATACAGTATATTTCCAAATGAGTTTCTAAAAATCTGGGCGACAGGCATTTTGGCTCCACTCTGGAAGCCTTAATTAAACGGATATTTACACTGACTGGGACGATAAAAGCCAAGAGTTCAATGTAATTGTAGGTCATTCTAAGTAACTTGTTAATCTTCGATGGCATACTTCTGGGTTGCAAAAGGAATCGTATTTCCTTTCTATTTTTAATCAACCGTGGGCGAGTAAAGCAATAAACTTTAATCGACTGAGTCGATCGGGCGAGTGAAATCTCAAAAGCTGTCTGTGAGTATGATTGATTTTTTTTTTTTTTTTCCCCAAACCCTACTTCCCCATTTTGTGCCCCAGAAATTAACTCTTCTTGATGTAAAGAGTAAGTTTTCCTTGTTTCCTTTCTCGCCCATACCTCGTTGCTCATATTCATTCACGTTATACTCAGCAGGACCGCATTTGTTGCTTAAAGTCCCTTAAGATTGTCCAGCATTCACTTCGACACAAAAGATGTTGCGTAACTGTTCAAATACTTTTTTTCCAAACGAACTTTTTTTTCTCTTAATACTCTGCTTAGCTTTTGAAATGCATATTTGGTCATCCAATGGGTTTTCGGATCTCTCACTTTCAAAGACATTGAGTCGGACTTGATTTTGTTAGCTTTTCTATTTAATTTCACTCTTAATTTTTTTTTTTTTTTTTTTTTTTTTTAAATTTCAACTATCTTGTCCCTTAAAGACGTGGGCGATCACAGCTCCTTGTTTATCGATATGCGAGAGGCTACAAAATACTTCTATCGTTGTTACCGAATGATCGGGTAATATTTTTAGGATTTTTGCGGCAACACTTTTCAATCATTTCACCCCAAGCAAGGCGATACCGCCACTGATATGCCGGGGGCTACATAAGTTTTTAAGTAGAAGTGAAGACTAACCAGCTACAGGAGGTGAAAGAGAAAGGGCAAGAGAAGGATGTGAACACAGGTGTGAAGACTGATGCGAAGGTAGAAAAGAAAAGAACAAGAATCACGGGTTGATGTTGAAAACAAAAATGCAGTCAAGTAGATAAGATATTGGAATTGAAATTGCATTTAAATTCCTGGAGGTTGTAGTCGCCATGACAGCAAGTATATGGAAGGGAGTTCAACAGGCGGGAAGTGCGAGAAAAGCTGTTGGAGTAGTATTTGACTGGGGCACAGTAACCTGATAGAACTGTTTTCTCTTTAGACACTTTGAATTAAGTGGTCTTTCTTCAAGATTGGCTGCCATTCCAGTCTAGAAAGCTTCGTTTACCAGTTATTTAACCCATAGCTGGAAGGAAATATACAATCAGCCTTTGCTAAGGACGGTGAAGTCACAACTGTATTATAGCCTCCTTTTATTGAAGGCGGACAAATGACGCTAACACCTCAAATTGGAATGTTTACGTCTACATTAAAGTTGATGGGTTTTAATAACACTAGAGGTAAGTTATATCGCTTAATGTTAGAATTAACTTAACACCACGAGCGGATACTGACAAATTCTTTGCCCGACTACTCTCAAAATAACCATTATGTCAGGCTTTGAGTGTCTAGACAAGAACACTTGAGCACTTTCCTAAAATATATTTTAGCTTTGCATTGAGCAGGAATAATAAAGCAGACATGCATAAGGAAATAAAAGAACTGACAGGATAGAAAACCTGCTCTTCAACAGGATGTATAAAATCCAAGGATGGAACTTTCATTTTGGAGAAAGAGGAAATACTCTAACGATGGGAAGAATATATAAAAGATCTTTTCCACGACAAGAGAGAGCAACCAATAATAGGCAAAGATGAGGACGGACCGGAAATATTAAAGTCTGAAGTGGAATCTGCAGTAGCCAAACTGAAGAGAAACAAAGCAGCTGAACCAGACGGCAGTCATAGAGCTGCTGATAGCCCTGGAAGAAGTTGGTATAGAGAAAGTTAAATGAAATTTATAATAGGGGGATAATCCCAGATGATCTCAGCAAGTCCATCTTCATAGCACTACCTAAGAAGCCAGGAGCAAATGAGTGTGAACTCCACAGAACCATAAGTTTAATGAGCCATATAACAAAACTGATCATCCGAATCCTGATGAATAGAAGTAGAATCAGACCAGAGATAGGACAAGAACAGTGTGGTTTCGTTAAAGACACAGGAACAAGGAATGCCATATTTATAATTAGGATGCTTTCTGAAATGGCAATACAAATGAAGGACTTGTACCTGTGCTTTATTGATTATGCGAAGGCGTTTGACAAAATACGCCACAAAGAATTGGAGATGATCGGCAGCTTGGACATATTTGGGAAAGACTTGCCAATAACCAAGAATCTTTACTGGCAGCAAACCGCTTGCATACGGACAGGTAATGAATTGAGTAAATATACAAAGATAGAAAGGGGCGTAAGACAGGGATGTGTCTTTTCACCGGATCTGTTCAACTTGTACAGCGGAAATATTTTGAGGACCCTAGAAGTTATGCCTGGATTCGTAATCGGCGGCCACAATTTAAACAACCTAAGATACGCAGATGATATCGTGCTAATAGCAGACACGGAAAGGAAACTACAAGACCTCCTACAGAAGATAGCTGAAGTAACAAAAGACTAGAAATAAACTGCAAGAAAACCGAATGCATGGTCATCAGTAAAAAGGGCAGCCCAATATGCCAAATACAGGTCAGGGATACTAGAATCGATTAGAAAAATTTAAATACCTGGGAAGTGTTATAACAGAAGACGGAAAGTGCGACACTGATCCGAAGGCGAATTGGCATGGCGAAGGACGCATTTCAGAAGTTGAGCAAAGTATTGAGAAACAGGACAATTTCGCTAGAAACAAAGGAGAGTACTGGATTGCTATGGGTTGTCAGTTCTTCAATATGGCAGTAAATGCTGGACAATATCATCAAAAGTGAAGGAAAAACTTGAAGCAACTGAAATGTAGTTCTACAGAAGGATGCTGCGAATATCATGGGTCGAGCATGTGAGCAATGATGAGGTCTTAGAAATGATGGAAACACAAAGGAAATTAATACTGAGCATCAGGAAGAGACAGATAAAGTTCCTAGGACTTACAATGAGGAAGGAGGACTTGGAAAATCTGATACAAGGCCAGATAGAGGGGGAAAAGAGACAAGTAAAAGCAACGGGTAACATACTTGAAGGACCTAATCAGGTAGATGACGGAGCGAGGGTTGCATGGTGTAACAGAAGGCGTTCTTGGACACTAGGGATAGGGAAATGTAAGTCATGATCGCCTACGTCCTGAAGGGACAGGGCACATAGAAGAATTAAATTGAAATAGACCCGCGGTTTGAACGTCAGTTCCGACCTTGATTCTGACCAGAATCTCACCATGGT
>JBBBDQ010001628.1:0-87500 GCA_037127315.1 Ascarosepion bandense | reverse complement strand
GGATATCACACTTCAATGTTAAATTCAGCAGTATCGTGAATAAGAAAAAATCGAATTAAACCGTTTATAATTATTTCCGATGACTGTTTTCTCCACCCCCCCCCCCCACCACTTACCCTTTATACACACAAAGAAACACCATCGAGTCAGTCTTTCATTTGACTGTAAAATCTTCCGAACTTTTTGACTTGGCAGTTTTCGTCTCTGTCGATATCAGATTTTTTTTTTTTTTTTTTTTTTTTTTTTTCAGTGCAATCATTTTTGTTCGGATTTTATACACGCGAAAGTTGCTATAAGTACGACACCGCCACATCAGACTGGGTCGAACAATTTAGCTATATTACGTTATACTGTTTTTTATTTTTTAAGATTCATTGAAATATAATTTCGAAGTTTGTAAACAAAAAACCTACGAATTTTAGGTAGTTTTTTTTTCTTTCCAGAAGATCTTTCAAACTAAATGCTCGAAACTGGGTAAAAAAAAAAAAAAAAAAAAAATATACTAATTTTTGGTGTTATCACCAGTCCCAGTTTTCACATCAAGCCCAATAACTTCTCTAAAAGTGTGTAGTAAAAAAAATAAAACTTCCCTACTGTAGAATCTGCTGTATTTAATATCGAACATAGTTCGATATGTTAAACTGTTAAACTTAATTAGTAATTCGTTTGGCGCAGGGATTTTTATTTCAAGGCAATAAAGCCACCAAGATGTGATTACTGTTAGAGGGCGAGAAAAAATACTCTTCGAGTAAGGTAAAGAAAACTTTAAGATAGCAGGAAGACAAGACTTAGATGTAGGATGCTGTGGAGGGTCATGATCGCCTAGGTCCTCAATAGACACGCACCATTTGTTTTACCATTAATAATAATGGTTGCAACTGGAGCATAGACTAAGCAATGGCCCTTAACTGAAAGAATAGGAATTCGCCAAGTTGATCTGACAGTTTTACTTTCATTTTTATATCCGCTTTTCCTTTCAGGCGAATGCTCCGTGAAGTGGCATAACGGTAATATCTCTGTTCTGGTAATGGTGAGAGGATATGACAAGATTTTCGAGACGTGACTGGAAACGAGATTTTCCTGCGGTTATTTGGTTTTGTAAATTCTCAAACTGATTTTATATTTCTTGAATGTATTTATCTTTATTGGCTTTTATTTCACGCAAAAAAAAAAAAAATGAATATATTTTTCCTTACTGAAGATAACTAGTTACATTTAGTTTCTGCTTGAAAATGTTACTTTCTATTTGAATTCTGTCAAGAGCTCATAGTTGCGTTGTGTATTAGACAACCGTTTAAATAATTTATAGCTGAATATAGATTTTCTATATGGTCGTCTGAAAGCGGTGAGTTGATTTACTAAGTTGTATATAACATGACTTCTAGTTATTCAAAGTAACTAGAGTGTAACAATTGGAACAACTTGTTTATCTAAAAAAAAAAAAAAAAAAAATTAATACAAATAAACATTTTTTTCCCAACAAACTTTTATTTCACTTTATTTTAAATATTGCTGGTGTTACTTGTAGCAAGAAAAAAAAAGATTGACCAGAACTTGGATGAATAATAAATATTTAATTAAAAAAAAACAGAATATATACAATTTGTTGCATTCAAAACAGTAAACAGTTTACTACTGTTCTCGTGTTACGAGAAGGGAAGGTAGATTGTCAATTATCTTTACCCAGTTAAGTTTGCGAAGAAGTTTAACTGCTATACTTTTTGGAAATCCTTAAATGAGTATATAAGAAATAATTGAGTTTGGTCGATGTAGTTGGTCGGCAACTTTTTAGATTCTTTCGGCTGGATATAAATTCTTGAATTAAAGCCGAAGTTGATAATGTCAGCAAATCCTGGTAACAACTCTCTGCCCCAAATCCTATTTTATAGGGGGCTAACACCTAATTTGCATATTTCTAGAACCTTTAAAATCTACTGGAATATTCTGGCATCTTCCAAAACATTCTATTCCTAATTTCTCTATTTTTACGACTATTTCATGAATATAAACTTTTCCAAGAGTATTTGCCTATAAGTGAAGGCAACGAATTTTTTAACTGGAATTTGAAATCTCTCCGATTTCTCGTTCCGAGCTAATATCCATTGCACCACGAATGTATCATTGGTAATTTTACTTATATCTCATCCTCGCTGTATCACAGCTCATCAGTACGGTTAAACATCCGATTGCTTTTAGCCAGGATTGACACTCGACCGAATTGACATCAGTCGGCGGTTCTAATTTCTTTTTTTTTTTTTTTTTTTTTTGTGCGCTACATTGTCCTCTTGCTATAAGTATTAAACTTTTATATAAATGAACAGTTGGTTTTCGTTTGGATGTTCACTATTTGTTCATAGCTGAGATCCTAACAGGTACTTCATTCGGGGTTAGTTTCCACGCGACGCAAAACCTTTCCCAATGAGAGCTCCTGCTGCTACGTGTCATGCTCAAGACACTGTTCTTGATTTCGGGCTGTAAATCGGAATTAAAAACCATGATCGCGAAAGTCAGGATTAGCCAGAAACTCTTTGAAGAAATGATGATCCAAAATTTTGTCGTGCATGTTAATTGGAATGAAAACTTTGACGGCAAACCTGCGTAAAATATCGCATTTTTTTTGTATGGTTATTATCTAAGCGTGTCTTAGCGACCAATAAAAATGTTCGCCTATCGCTCCTTGTAGGTTTAGAGCCTTTGGAACGATCCTCGTTGGAGTCGATAGTAGATCGCGCGAGAGTTCTTGTCTTGCTCACCAGCAGTGTTCTCTTGCGTTCGTTCAAGAGTGTAGAAATGCCAGATAGGGGTCTATAGAACTGTGGTTTAGTTGAACGTTGTCTCAGATGTTAAGTATAACTCTCTTTATCCGGGTGTAGGTTCCATCAAGCTTTTTAAACTGACGTAATTATGTACATTGTTCTGTTGTCATCTTTGTCATATTCACAATGTTTCGGCCGTTGTACGCTACGACCTTCTTCGGGACGCATGGCCCAGTAGATAAGAGTTGGTTGGATCCAGTGACATGACGCAAAGTGTTCTAAGTTCAATACCTGACGACAGCCGTGGCGAACAAAAACTTAGTTTTCTCCATTTAACTCAACTGACATATCCGGAGATGGTATGACTCATTACTATCGTGAATATGACGAGACATAAATCTCATTTTTGAAAAATAAAAACATTGACTTAAGCTTCGACTGTCATGTCTATAATTATGTGGGTTGTTTCTCTCCGTGGTTTTGAGTACAAGACGTTCCGATTGAATGACGCCAAAACTCATATTCTGTGACTTAACACGCATTCATACACAAATTTATTTAATATTGTCTTGACGTTAATAATTCTTTTTCAACAGTCACGCTTTTTTTTTTTTTTAATAATATATATATATATATATATATATATACACACACACATACTGAACGTCGAGATGACATTACATACCTTGTATTTAATCACACTAACTCGCAAAGCCGAGTTTAAAGTGGGTTGTGAACAGGCAGGGGATTCTCATACCTGCTTCGCTTGAAAACCATCAAGTGCTCAGTAATAACCCTGGGCCCCTAGAAGTTACATAGCCTATGGGAGAGGGTTTCTTAAGGCTCAAGTTTATTTCACACACTCAATCAGCAACGGCTACGAATCAAATGTTTACTTTTCTTCGACATACTGTAACATAAAATTCAGTGACACCCCTAATTTATTGTTCCAGTTTACCTTAAATTAATTACCTTGTGGTGATACGGAGCAGAGCGAGGGACCGAATGTTTGCACCCTCACAACCAAAAAGCAAATGACCAAAAGTCGTCGGTGCGCATCCGGGTTCGCGCTGTGTTCCGGTTGAAAAATAAAAATGAATTAAATTTCCAGTTCGCGAGCCTACGCGAATTTTATTTATCAGCCAATGGGAAGCCCAGAATCAAATACGGATATGAATTCCCAAATGATCACCTGCTATTAAAAAAAGTCGAAATAAAAAGCCGATACAGAAAGCATCGCCAGACACCGACGCAGATCGACACACACGGACTAATTAGAAGAGTGTAATCAGTATCCCCTTGACCTAAGTCAAGTGGCTTACTATGTTCGCCTCCCTTACCTCTTTACCTTCTTCCCTGTCTCAAAACTACTGACCTAAGGAGCGAATACATCAGACATTCCTTACGACGCTCCCACATTTCTAAGTATTAATTCTCCTTTCAGTATTTTTATTGCCATGAACATTTTAACGTCCGTGGGACCTATACTTCAAGTACTACTTTAATTGTAAAACCTTATATATATATGTTTTCAACTCAATTTGCCTTATGATTTTTTTTTTTTTTTTTTTTTATAAGCGTTTCACCCCGAGCAAGGCATGTCACTGCCACTACTGTGCAGGGGGCTACGTAGAGAGGAGAAAGGCTGGTTAAATATAGGACATAACAGAGGGTGGGTGATAGGCGGGTGAGGATACCGAGAATGAGGGTTGGGTAGATGAGAGTGTTGTGAGAATAGTTGGGAGTTAGTGTGATAGGAGGTGTCTATTGACCCTACATTTAAACACCTGGAGATTGTAACTGTCGGGAAAGCAGACTTGTGGAAGGGAGTTCCACAGGCGGGAAGCGCGAGAAAAGAAGCTGTTGGAGTAGAATTTACGGTTACATCTTATTTGTTTAACTGTAAAAGGGTGGGACCTAGTTGCTAATCTAGTATCTCGTGTAAATTCGTGCTTGAGCGGCACCAGTGATCTAAGCTCATCGGAGCAGAAGCCATGAAAGTACTTGTAGAAGAGGCACAGGGAAGCTACATCACGCCGGTGTGAGAGCGGCTGCAGCCGGTCTGCCAAGTTAGTATCAACCACGTTACAGATCCTCCTTTGTATTTTGTCAAGAAGCCCAAGGAGAGCAGCAGGGGCACCCGACCAGATATGGCAGCAATATTCAATACACGGGCGGATGGTAGATTTGTATATGTGCAGAATAGTTTCAGGTGGGAAAAATTTCCGGGCCCTGCACAGAGAGCCGACTTTCATAGCAGCAGATTTGGCAATGGATTCAATATAGTCATTCCATTTGAGGTCCGCCGAGAGTGTAAGGCCAAGGAGGCGTAGTATTTTACTCTCTGGGAGGCTAGCCTGTCCCATATGGGTTATCTACAACAAGGCCAAATTCCGTTAAACTGCAACGATATACAACTACCCTTCACTAGAACGGACTCCCACTATAAACTGGAAAAGAATGGATAACCCGCTTTAACCTTTTTACTAAATCGCCAAAGAAAAAAGGCCTCAAACTTTTTCCATCAAAATCTTTAAGATAATTTCTTTTTTTCTTTCTTTTCTGTGGAAAAAACATTAATTTGAAAATTCTTGTAAAAAATCAAATAATTGTCGGATTTTAAAGAAAATTTCAGGACTTATTTACAAATAAATGAAAAAAAATTTTTTAAGTCTTGGTTAAATTTTTTTTTCTTTAGATATATTACCCCCCACGACATGTAAATTCCTGAAATTTTAAGAAATTAAATTTTGGAGAAATTGGTTTTATTATTAGTTAAACGCAGGACACCTTGTGGAATGTTAATCTATTTTCAAACATTTTTTTACCTTTATTCCTGTAAACCTGCCCCAATAGTAAAATATTAAAAAATCCAATAAAACTCAAATTATTTAATAAGCTTTTTTTAATAATGAAATTTTAAAAGAATTATTTTAATTTATAAATTATAATTTCACAAATATTTTCAAAATAATTAAGTTTTGTTGGCATTAATTAAGTGAAGATTATTTACTTACGAAAAATTGCAAAGTAGAATACAAATCGTTGTGCCTTCATGTTTTTTAATTTAATTTAATTTTTATTTATTTTTGTGTGATTGTGTATTTCTGTGTGTACATTAAGAGGTCATGTGCTTCACGGTTTCTTTCCCTTAAAGAGAAAGAAGTTGGACAATTGTTACTTGTGACCACCATAGACACTTTATCTCGCATCTGTCCGTCGTCACATGTCAAATCATACGGGATAGGTCATAAAAAGCAGCATTCCGTGATTAAGAAATAATTTTATTCTAAATGTCATGTTATGAATACAGGGTTATGTCAGATTAGCATTAAATTTGCTAATTTTTCAATTGTCGCATATGTATAAAGTATTTTTTTTTGCAAGACTTTTAAAAAAGACTTTTAAAACCTAGAATTAATTTTTGTTTACAAATGTATCGATGGCCGAACATTTCAAATCTCAATTTTATATCCCTATCAATGTAATTTCTGTTTCAAATATATTGAATATTGTTGAGATTATGTCCGCCAATAAAAAAAAAATCATGGCAAAGCTTTTATTTCTCTCATAATTGCTTCGCTGTACAGGTTGAAAAGATCCGGTAAGAAAACCCATCCTTGTCTTACGCCCGTTTCTATTTTTTGTATACCTGCTGAGTTCACCTCATACCCGTACACTAGCGGTAAATATACGAAGACGATTTTCTTACTGGAAATAGTAAAACTAATCATTTGGCTTTTAATTGGAATTAAAGTTTCAAGAAATTTTATTTTAAAAATATTCAGATTAAAAGTTATCAAAGACGGGTTGGAGGCACCTCCATTAAATCTACTTCGTGGACGACTTGTTGCTTATTTTCGTTCCTGCTTTATAAAAATTCTTTTGAATAAAACTTTGAATTAAAATCGCATACGTTTACTTTTCGAGAAAGTATTTAATTCACACCAAAGTATAAAGGCCGATATTGAAATGAATATCAAATTCGTCTGTATGCATGACTTCTTACGTAAAATTGATATATACTGTATAAAGAATGCGCAGTGAAGTAAACTAGAAACTTAACCACCAAAACTGTTTAAAAGGACACATCCTCGCCCAACCAACCAGACACAAGCTTTTTACACATGACTGCTTACGTAAAATTGATATATACTGCATAAAGAATGCGCAGTTAGGTAAACAAGATATGCTAAAATAAAATGTCGCTTAAACAAAAACATGACAAAAAAAATTTCAATGAGTCATTTAACCACCTAAAACTGTTTAAAAGGACACACCCAAAGCAGGTAAACACATTCACCGCTACCCCATCCTCGCCCAACCAACTCGACACAAGCTTCAACACTAGGCACATATACAACCAACTGTTTCATCTTATTGGTCGCCTCCTCCAGTTTAAAGTATTCCATCATCATCGATTGGGTCCCGAACAACCACCAGTCACTATGAACGGATGTCTCCTCGGGGAGGTGCCGAGCCTTGAAAGACTATTGGACCTCAAACTGACACATGACCTCAAGTGAAACTCCTTCATACAATCCATTTCAAAGGATGCGGGTAAAATGGTCGACTCCAGTACCGCTCTATTAAGTATCTGACTCTCCATGCTTTCTATAATAAAATATATTAAATCTAAAATAAACAAATGTTATTAAGACCCGTATACCACATAAAATCAAGAGTGGCTGCTGTATTCCGACAAACGGCAAAATCAAGTGCTACACTCGCTAAAAGAGGAAAAGAAGAAAATAAATAATGGAATGAGAAAATAAAAGACTGACCAAGTCAAAATGAAAAAAGGGGGCCAAAAACAAACTGGGGAGATTGGGAATCTCATCTCGGGCCATAACAGACCAGAAAGCCTCGAACAGGCTAGGAACACGTTTACTTACATTAACTAGATACACAAATAAGTCTAACTTAACCAGGGGAATGTTCGCAGAAAACCGCCCCGTTGTACCATAACGGACTTAAAAAAGAAAATCAAGATTGGCCCCATTCACGCGAACCAGGTTTGCTACAGTCACCCATTTTTTGCTGAAATCTATCGATATCAAACGCTTTTTATCAGATCTGATCTTCACCTTGAGTTGATGCTCAAAGAATAACGTTCATATCGCAAGATTCCCTCCATCTGCACCGTCCAGATGAAATTCGTTCTACAGCCAGCAACGTGAGAAACACCAGCAGTTTCACCCTACAATACGGAGGCTGCACATTATCGCACGCGTACGTGAAATCGATGAGCACGGGCTTTTCGGAAGTGATTTGAGCCGTCAACTCGCCGATATGGTCCTAGAAAGGGCGCAACTGCGGACAATGGAAGAACGCGTGCTCAGCCGTTTCTTCTAAACCAAGGTCGCACCGATGACAATCGGGCAAATCTGCCCCACCCCATCTAAAGGCAATGTCATTGAGAAATAGTCCGTTCCGAATCAATCGCCAGGTAAGCGAAAACTCAGGGTTACTGTGGTAATTCGCCGCTGGCGCTCAAGACCAAAACGAGCATGAGTCGGTAGCCGACAAGCCGAGCCGATCACGTAGAGGGTCCTTCGTCGCGACCCTCTCCACTAATAAACGATAAAAGTGTCTCCGCGACCGAGAAAGGTCAGTGAACCGAGGAATGGCCTGCAAGGCCTCTCGACACTCAATTAGGAATTTCGATTGATTTCGGAGCCTATGCCGGCGCTCAGCCCGCGAAACAGGAGGAGTGATAGTAAGGCATCCATAACACTCGTGACGTTAAAAGTACGCCCCACATGGCACGAGAACGCTTCGCCAAAATCTTTGTGACTATTTTAAGATACTTCAGGGTCTTCTCCGTCATCTCTCTGCTGATCCTGATGAATTTCCGCGTCTTCCCAGTGGTTGCAAGCAGAGAGATTGTCTTCGCCGAAACAACATTCAGCTCTTCCGGGATGGTGGCAAGTTCGTCGTACTGCATGTGCTCTTCTGACGCATCTGTTCATAATAGACCGCGTCCTTCTTTTCGGTAGAGTTATTCCACAGAGTCGGTGCTGGTGACACCGTTGGTTCTACATTTTGCTGGGGAGACTCCTTCATGGTGGTCTCACCACAGCAAGACAAACTGAATATCGACAGTTTAAACATACAAAATATGACTACACAAAGACAATAATAGACGTAGAACAACAAATAACTTAGTAACAAAACGTTTCTCGCAATTCCAATACGCAAAAACTGTAATTCGGGAAAAAGCCACTAAAGGTGGAAAATGTGTCCAATATTTATTGTACAAAAAGTACAAATTTGGTAAAAGGCCTAAAATGGGGATGGAGAAGGTTGGTCCTCATTTGTCTTAAACTTTAACTCAGCTAGCCATAATCATTGACCCTAGCACACTACAATGATCCTTACACCAAAATGCCACATGCTTACTTACCAATTTTACTACATCTACCATAATACCACAGTGACTCTATGATGTCCTACTTATACCCCATATATGTACAATTTTGTGGAGGGCTGGGTCAAAAATAAAAACTTTTAAAAATTTCCCCAACGGATATCTAATCTAAACTTATTTATAAATGGAACTTTGTCTGTGTGTGTGTCTGTCTGTCCCTTACCTATAGACTCCGAAACGGCTGAACCGATTTTCTTGAAAATTTACACAGTTGAACTATAAGCGTCTGCGAGTGTTCTTAGCTAGGTTTTGTGCCGAGGTACCCCCGATAAATATCGAAAATCGATAATCGAAAAAATCGGGTTATAGATGGAGTGGTCCGATTTTAATCAAAATTGATCCACTCATAGACAAAGACATAAGAAACGATATTCAGAAGTTTCAAGGTTGCAGTTCTTACAGCAGCGCAGAAAATCGATAATATATATAAAAGGCAAGATGTTTGTGTGTGTGTCTGTTTATCTGCCTGTATGTCTGTATTTTTTCAGCTCTTTCATTTTAGTTTTTGCTTCGGGTTTGGTTCTAAGTAGGTATAATTGTAGTTCTTAGTCTCAGCCATGATACCATTTACTCAGAGGACTTATTTAGCCTTCAAAATTCAGTTTAGGACGAAAAAGACTTATTTGATATCGATACCAGGAAATAAAAATTTGACTTACATCCATCCATTTTTGTTTCAGTCTACCGTTTCGCTTTAACTGGAAACAACTATTGCTTTTTAGTATTTCGTGGCAGTGTCCAAAGAGTCTGAGCTCCAGGACCATGGATTAGTTTTAAAGCTTTCATTACACCCGAGCAACGCCGGGCTATACTGCTAGTGTATATATATATATATATATATATATATATATATATATATATATATATACTAGGTGCGATTGGTAAATTGTCGCAATTATTTTATTATTTCAAATATTCTTTAGCCTGAGTCTGAGCTCCAGGACCATGGATTAGTTTTAAAGCTTTCATTACACCCGAGCAACGTCGGGTTATACTGCTAGTATACAATGAAAAATAACGATATGCACAAGGAACGAAACAAAGTCATGTTAGTAATAAAACTCCAGGCAACGTTTAGATTGTGGGTGAAATATCATTTACCTGGACGAAATTAATGCGTGACATTTAAAGTATAACAGCAGTCGTTCTGTCCAAAGCATTCACTTAGTTACTCACGCATCTAAACACGACCACAAAAACGAAAAAGCACACTCGAAAAAGCAAAAAAAAAAATCCAAAAAAAAACAAATCCAAAAACGTCGCGCGTTCACCAAAGAACTAACATTCTTTAGTCCCCTAATTGGGGAGAGGATGGGGAATTAAACTAAAAGAAAATGGGGACAAAAAGAAAACAGGGGGGAGCAATGAGCATACACCCCCTAGCTGTTAACTTGTTGGAAACATAAAAGCAAAATGTAACCTAACCTATTCTACTTGGGCGGGGCTGACCATATTCCCCCCAGAACACCCAAAATTTTGATGCTTAACAGGTGTAGGGAAACAATAGTTGTCTTCCCTTAAGGGGAACAACATTTGTCTTCCCTTTTGAGGAACTTTTTTCTTATATCTGGGGAGTTCCCTTTCTGGCTTTAGAATTGTTAACCACGAGGAGCATTTGCTGGTGTAACGGCATGTCGTTCCTTATCTAGTCTTGCTAAAAACATTCTCCTCCATTTGGACATGAACACTCTTTTTGTTTTGAAACGTACTTAAACATTCTTAATGTATTGTACTGGTTTTTGTTTTATTAAATGCCTATTTGTTATTGCCATGTAACTTGTCCTTATTTTTACTACACGTGCTACGGAAACGTGCTATATATTATATTGTTTATATCAGTATCACGTAACTAATAAGTGGTGATTACGACGTGATCATCAGTACCTGAAGTAGTAGGAGAGACTGTGACCAGATCTGGTCGTCGTGTTAGACGGCCCAAACATTTATCGAAATAGTAAATTTTTCCTGGTTTTGGGCAGCAATACTATTTTTTGAGGGTATTCTCCCCTCCTAAAGGAACTCTTCCTGTTTTATATTATAGCAAGAATATTTTTCTTTTATTTTTTTTACTTTGATATTCATGTGTAGTTTATGTTTTTATTCCTTTTTAGTGGTACTTCTAGTGCAGGTTAATGAACCTGTCTCGGGAGGGGGTACTTGTAGGGAAACAATAGTTGTCTTCCCTTTAGGGGAACGACATTTGTTTACCCTTTTGAGGAACTCTTTTATATCTGGGGAGATTCCTTCCTGGCTTTAGAGTAGGTAACCACGAGGAGCATTTGCTGGCGTAACGGCATGTCGTTCCTTATCTAGCCTTGCTAAAAATATTCTCGTTCATTTAGACAACATGAACATTCTTTTTGTTTTGAAACGTACTTAAACATTCTTAATGTATTCTACTTGTTTTTGTTATATTAAATGCCTATTTGTTATTGCCATGTAACTTGTCCTTCTTTTACTACACGTGCTACGGAAGCGTATTAATGTTTATATTAGTATCGCGTAACTGGAAATATCGCCGGTTCGCAACCAATACTACTATCGGCATCAAACAGCCAGTCTAAGTCAGCACCTTTCAATTCGACATATTCGCCCAAGACTCACTCATCTTTTGTCAAATTCCGATGGAGGGAGTCGCTTTCTTTCTGTCCTTGATATTGAATAAGCTGATGCCTAAAGTACAAGATCAGTGTGGAAAAATTAAACTTCTCTTCTCCATAGAATTCCTTCTGTCGCGTCGCCCATGTCACGATTCATATAACACCTAGTTAGCAGAAGAGCACATAGTGATTAGTCTAAGTTAATGGAGGTATGACATTGCTACGAACACAATTAGACTGGAGGACAAAGAACTTTCCACGCAACATACAAACCATGATGTCTTCAACAAACTTGCTACAGTAGAAAAGGCATGTTCGACGGTTTCCGAACATGTCGACAGCGCAGATTGAAATTTTTTGTAGGCCAACTGCATAAAGTTTCTTGCCTACCAAGAAGGCATTAATTGTCATTAACCAGGTGAGTGACGACTCATCGCTGGTGAGACCTTTCAACCCGGGCAACCAAGTCCATATATAGCGAGCCTTCTGCTTCGTCAAACCGAGCTCGCCCACTAGTTCATCCTGTACGGTCCTACTAACTAATACTTGATATAACGTCTTACTAGACAACAACTAGACGTCGATCAGACCTTCTGTCACCCACAAGAGGAACTTGAGAGTCAACCGACATTCGTGATAGAATGAGCACACGCCCTGAGGTACACGGCGGGCCTCTTCCTTGGACCAGTGCTCACTTCTCAAGGATGGAATTTTTTTTATGGGCGTCTTCCTTCCAGAAGGCGCAGTTCTCATCCGGTTGCATACACATCCGGTCTAGGAACTTGATGCGAAGCGTATGTTGACGAATCTCAAAGCTTGGCATGCCGAGACCGCCCTCAGAAGGGTGGAGGTAACAGATGTCACGACGTACCTAAGGATCCTTGCTTATTCCCCACAAGAAGGAGAATAAGAACTGTATTAACCCCAGTTGAATGGCACACCAAAGTGGAAGTACAGAGTCGGTAAAAGAGAATCGGGTAGATGTGCAAAGCACATACTTCCGTCCTCCTCTTCATGGAAAGCCTCCTCCGAGTCCACAGACGAACTGCTACCTCGGCTTTCTGTCGAACCTCTGACTGATTCATTTCCAGCCGGAATCAGGACCGAACCAGACGCCGAGAATCTTGACAGTCACGTCCGTCCAAAGAAAAGGCCCTGGAAGAAAAACTCACTTACACGCACCCAACTGCAAGCCAACAGACTTACCGGTTGATATTGGCCCCTGTCACCGTTTCATACCCTCTAATCTTTTTGCCAACTCCGTCACTCACAGCTTTGCTCGAACAAGACCCTAAACACCCTCAGCCTAGGCGGAGTATCTGGACGAGGTCGTACCACCAGGTAGGGAAATTGCGCGCAGGACCGGATTTGCCTTTAACTTGCGAAGGAAGGGCTCCAACACAAGAACGTAAAGCAAAGGTGAAATCGAACAACCTTGACAAATAGAGCGAGACAATATGAAAGACTTCGATCCTACCCCATTCACTACCACCAGCGCACCGGGGGCCGCATACAGCAGCCGGATCCAGAAGTAAAAGTACTTTCTCAACGATCAGGCGTACCAAATGAAGTTTGTCCTGAATAGTCCTGCCCTTTACAGTACATGTTTGCTTGGGGTCAATCAGACTATGGAGGACAGCCTGCAAATTGGGTCAAGAGGGTAGCTGTTGGAAAACCCTGTCTGGCAACAAGACTCTGTCCCATGCCACACAAGCAGGAGAACCCATTATAAATTCTAGTTGAATTAGTTGCATTCACATACGCACAAATATGCTTCCTGTTTCTTGATACTTTGCTTAGCTTTTGAAAAGCACTTTTCGTTATTGCGATGCGCCTTCTTATTTTGGTGCCGAACTTTCCGTCAACCGTTAAAACGCTTCAAAGGTATTTAATTTTTTTTTTTGCACGTGATTGGTTTTGGTATCCCCACAGCTTCCAGTTAAAAATATAGACAAGACCATACCTGACACCAGCCTTTGAGATTTCACTTACCCTGTCGACTCAGTCGATTAAAAACTTAACTGGGCGATTAATGTTTATTGCTTTTCTCGCCCGCGGTCGAATAAAAATAAAAGGAAATCTGACTCCTTTTACAACCCAAAGTATGCCATTGAAGATTCACAAGTTACTTAGAATGACCTACAATGACATTATTGAACTCTTGGCTTTTATCGTCCCGGTCAGTGTAAACATTCATTTAATTAATGCTTCCAGAGTGGAGTCAAAATGTCTCTGTCGCCCAGATTAATGATGCTCACAGAAACTCATTTAGAAAAATATTATTCTATATTTCCTATGCGCTTACGAAAAGTAAAAATGAACACTTGAAAGAAAGAAAAAAAATACGCACACTTCTTTCAACCACGCACCGAAAAACAAATTATACAAATAATTTTTTAATAAAAAATCATTGAGAAAATCAGATTTGTTATTTTTTGTCATCTATGAGATGAAGGTTGTAGTCAAACAGAAGAAAGAAACTACGAATTTAGGTACCTCCACTCAATTGCCAAAAAATACAAAAAACAAAAAACCAGCATATCATGATGTGAAAAGAGCTCAAACTTAATAAAAACAAAGTTTTATCATCAAAACGTTTATGCTATTATTAATAGGAAAGATCAAATTTTGTTTTTATTAATTTAAAAAAAAATTTAAATCCTTTCTAACACGTTCGAAATTTTAATTAAAATTTATTTTTTTGTTTTCTGTCAGGGATTCACGCTATGTTTACGTAAGGCGACTATTAAGAAAATGGAGTCGGTCGAGCAAAATGATTTGGGGTTGAGTGAATTTTCCCTCGCTCTCGACCGCCGGTCGAGAGATTTCTTTTTCAAGTCTCAAAGGCTGCCTGAAGTCTCAAAGCATGCGCTCTATAAACACAACAAATTTGATAACGTTTAGAAAAGTACGATATTTTAACGTCATTTAAGGATCAAAATTTTTTTTAACTTTTTTACATACCATATTTACAGACAAGTGCGCATGCGTGTTTCAGGGTTTAGAGAATTAGTTATGGGCGCACACTATAAATCATGTTTAGTTAGGCTGTTGTTCTTTAAGTACGGAATAAATTTTTACTTATAACGTGACTTTTATTTTATTTATTTATTTTTCTGTTTATCGCGTAGCAGATGCAAAAGCTTTTCTCTAAACGCTCATACACCGATAATCCTTTTAGTAGCAACTTCATTTTTAGCTTTAGAGCATGAGTAAAAAAAAAAAAAAAAGGGACTGTGCATGCTGTAAATCCCAAGAGGCTAGCGTGTTTTCATTTCGAGATAGGATGCTAAATCCAGCGCTCCTTTAATAGTCCGCTTGTGGCTTACTGAAGTGTTCTTTTCCTCAGCTTTCTGGTATGTGATTATTTATCGAATTACAGCATGTGTAAGAAGTGGCAGCAAAAGATCTCGAACTCTACGCACCCTGATTTCCTTATTCCCACCCATTGATACCCGCAGTACAAGAGAGCCAAGAAGACATATGATGCCCCACCCCCACCTCAATTACTGAAGTGTATTAAATGGTTTTTGTACTTGAGGGGAAGTTTAAAATAGATCTTCCGTATTTCTTTTTGTAAAAAAAAAAAATAGCTGTTGTACGTCGAGAAAGGCCGGTTTGAATAAAGAAACCCAAAATTCCGAAAATCATTTTGCATGCAGCCCATGTACACGTCTTCTGGGGGAATATTCAGTGCCAAGAATGGATTCCGTCCTCACAAAATATAAAACTAGCGTTCTAGATCATGATTTTCTGATGAATACAAGGTTCTGATTGTATTTGTTTAACAACGGGATCACCTAATTAAGGCCCGTGGGCAAGATCCGGCCTGCAATGTCAGTTTAGTGGACCCGCACCCGCTTTGTGTCACAAATGAGCTAAAATGTAATTATTTCTATGGAATTATCAATAGATTGTAATTAAATTTACTACGTAGACAAATAATTCTGTTATATAATTTGCATGAACTCATTATAAAATCTACAATGTGTAAAGTCAACACATGCAACAAAGTTGACTGATGAACATCTGAAAGCAATTGTCTTGGTTGGAAGCCCCAATTTCGAAGCAAATATGGATTCTATTTTAAAAAGTAGACGCCAGTTTCACAAATCTCGCTAACCATTTTCTTTTTTTTTGTTGCTTAATTTCTGAGATTCGGACATGTGCAAACTGGGCGTGACATAACTATTTTATTGTTAATGTCGGTTTTGTTTTTTATAATCGCTCCTACTCCTCGTTAGCATGGATCAGGTTAGTCTCCCTGAAAGCAAAACACTGCGCCTCCTCGGGTTAACTCTCACAACAGACCTCAAGTGGAATGACTGTATAGAATCCATAGCTAAATCCGCTGCTAAGAAAGTCGGTTCTCTGTGTAGGGCCATGAAGTTTTTTTCCGCCTGAAACAATCCTGTACATATACAAATCTACCACCCGCCCGTGCATTGAATACTGCTGCCATATATGGTCGGGTGCTCCTGCTATGCACCTAGGGGTCTTTGACAAAATCCAATGGAGAATCTATAATGTGATCAATCTCGACTTGGCAGTTCAGATACTGTCACTTTCTCACCGGCGCAACGTGGCTTCCCTGTGTCTCTTCTACGTACACTTTCACGGTTTCTGCTCCGATGAACTTAGCTCACTGGTGACGCCAATATATGAATTTATTCGAGCCATAAGATTAGGAACTAGGTCCCACCCTTTCACAGTGAAACCAATAAAATGTAAACACAAGTTCTACTCCATCAGCTTCTTTTCTCGCAATTCTCGCTTGTGAAATTCCCTTCCGTTTATTTCCTTCCCCGACAGCTACAATATTCAAGAATTTAAATGTAAAGTCAATAGTCATCTCCTATCTCACTAACCTGCATCCTCTCTCTCATGCTCCTTTCTCTGTCCACTCAACTCTCATCAGTATTCTCATCCTTCTATTTTCCACTTCCTGATACCCCCTATAACCTGTCACTCTTTCTCATAACTTTACTCATATGTAACCCCCTACAAAACAGTGGCAGTAAAATGCCTTACTTGGGGCGATATGATTATATAAAAAAATGTTTTTAATAAATAAATATATTTGTTGTTTTTAGATTTTGTGTACTCAGTATATTGTATTGAACAAAATGGTTATCCGGCCAACTTTCGTCAGTCTCTCAGTTACCTAGCCCTTCATGAAAAAGATTGGTGACTCCTGGTTTAATGACATATCAGCCTGTATGGGTTAGTGTTGTGGAGTAGTTTTCTCACTGAAGGTTATAATCGTGCTATGTCGGTTGCTAATCGACTTAACGCATTCAAAATGTTAGGAACTTGGTAATCTTCCACTGAAAGCTGGCTTCTTAGTATTCGGCTAACTGCCGACTAATATCAACTGCCTAGTAGTTCTACTGAGCTCCAATAGAAGTCTAAAGAACTCTCTAGAATTCCTATGAACTTTGCAAGAACTTCATTATTTATTGTACGATATGTACAAATGTGGCACAAGGCCTAATACGGGGATGGGGAAGGCTGGTCATCAATTGTCCTAAATTAACTTAGCTATTCACTTTCGTTGACCCTGACACGCTAACAATAATCCTTTCACCATAATACCACATTTTTACTTACCATTCTTACCACGTCCACCATAATACCTCAGGTTCTCTATGTAGTCCTACTTAACTCCCATATGTACAATGTTCAGTGGAGGGCATGGGCAGAAAATAACAACATTTAAAATTCCCCAATGATTTTATACAATGAAAGTAATATATGTACAAGAAACTAAACAAAATCGTATTAGTAATAAAAGCCCCCCACTACTCTAATATTGTGACAGCAAAATCACTTCCCCGGACGAAATATAATGCGTGGCTTTAGAAGTATAATACCATATATCCGATCAGCAATTACTCACACAATCACTCACACATTTAAACATCATAACAAAAACGAAAAGCACACTTGAAAAATAACGAAAGACGACACGCATCCACCGGAGAACTAACATTGTTGAACACCTAAGGTGGGAAGGGAAGGGGGGTTAAACTAAAGAAAAATAGGGGACAAAAAAGAAAAGGGGGCCAATGAGCAATCATAACCTAGCTAAGTTAACAATGAAGCAAAAAACAGAAAATTAAACTTTCCCTACACTAACCTAACAGGGACGGGGTGCACATGTTCTGCCCAGCACACCCAATATCCTGATGCCTAACCAGCATCAAACAACCACTCCAGGTCAGCACCTTTCACTCGACAGAATCGCGCAAGACTCACCCACCTTTTGCCAAATTCAGATGGAGTGAGTCGTTTCCTTTCCGTCCTGATCTTGACTTTAAGCTGATGCTTAAAGAACAAGATCAGTTGGGAAGAGGTAAACTTCTCATCACCATAGAATTCCTTCTGTCGCGTCGTCCAAATCACGATTCGCATAACACCTAGTAAGCAAAAGAGCACATAGTGCTCAGCCCTAGATAACGGAGGTACGACATTGCTACAAACAGAACTAGCCTCAAGGACAAAGAACTTTCCACGCAGCATACGAACCATGAGGTCTTCAAGAAACTTACACAACGGAGCAACAACACTGCAGTGGAAGAAGGCATGATCGACGGTTTCCGTCGTCAGCCCACAACGCACGCAGGTTGATTTTGGAGTTAGGCCCGCTGCATGAAGCCTCTTGCCTACCCAGAGAGCCTTTCGAATCATCAGCCAGGTGAGTGATGCCTCATCGTTAGTGAGACATTTCAACCCAGGCGCCCAAGGCCATATGGAGCGAGCCTCCTGCTTCGTAAGCCCGAGCTCGCCAATCAGTTCATCTTGAACGGCCCCCCTAACTAAAACCCGATATAATGCCCTAAGAGACAACGATTGGGCGTTGGAGAGGCCATTCGTAGCCCGCAAGAGAAACTGGAGAGCCAAACGACATTCTTTATAGAAGGAGCACTCGCCACGAGGAGTACGGCCGGCCTCCTCCTCCGACAAATGCACACTTCTCAGGGATGGAAAGTTTTTATGGACGTCCTCTTGAACGAGGGCGCCGTTCTCATCCTCCAGCATACACATTCGATCCAGGAATCTAATGCGAAGCGTGTGTTGACGAATCTCAACGCTAGGCATGCCCAGACCGCCCTCAGATGGATGCAGGCAACAGATCTCGCGACGTACCTTGGGAGACTTGCCTTCTCCCCAAAGGAAGGAGAACAAGAGCTGAATTAAACCCAAACGAATGGCACACGGGACAGGAAGTACCGAGAGTCGGTAAAGGAGAATCGGGTAGATGTGCGAAGCACATACTTCCGCCCTCCCCTTTAAGGAGAGCTTCCTCCGAGTCCACAGACGAACTGCGCCCTCGGCCTTCTCTCGAACCTCCGACCAATTCATTTCCAACTGGAGATCAGGACCGAAAAAGACGCCGAGAATCTTGATCGGCCCGTCCGTCCAGAGGAAAGGTCCGGGAAGAGAAACTCCCTTCCACGCACCCAATCGCAAGCCAACAGACTTATCGCGATTGATCTTGGCCCCTGTCACCGTCTCATAACATCTGATTTCTTTGCTGACTTCGTCAATCTCGGCTTTGCTCGACACAAAAACCGAAACGTCGTCAGCATAGGCGGAGTACCTGGCCGAGGTGGTAGCACCAGGTAGGGAAATTCCGCGAAGGACCGGATTCGCCTTTAACTTGCGAAGGAATGGCTCCAACGCAAGAACGTACAGCAAAGGCGAAAGTGGACAACCTTGACGAATGGAGCGAGATAAAGTGAAGGGCTTCGATCTTACCCCATTCACTTCCACCAGCGCACCGGGGGACTCATACAGCAGTCGGATCCAGGAGCGAAAGTACGGCCCGAAACCGGCGGCGGAAAGGACAGACTCCAAGAAACGATGGTCAACCCTATCGAATGCCTTGGACTGATCCAAATTGATCAGCGCGGCTTCGGTGTCGGTTTTCTCGATGATCAGGCGTACCAAATGAAGGTTGTCCTGAATAGTCCTGCCCTTCACAGCACAAGTCTGCTCGGGGCCAATCAGACTAGAGAGGACAGCCTGCAAACGGCCGGCCAGGATCTTGGCAAAAATCTTTAAGTCAGTATTTAACATCGTTAAAGGCCGATAATTATCTATGCCACCCCCACCGCTCTTGCTCTTGCGAAGCAACTTGATTACACCCCTGGTGAAGCGTCGAGGTATAGACCCCTGCCTCATCCAGTTGTTATAAACAAGAGCCAGCAGAGGAACAAGAACGGACGACTGCCTCAAGTACAGTTCGTAGGGAAGACCATCCAAACCTGGAGTTTTGTCCCGGCCAACCAATTTCAGCGCATCCCAGATTTCCGACTCTGTTATGGGCCCCTCGCACCTAGCCGCTTCAGCCGCCGAGAGGCGGGGAAAGTCAGCCAAATAGGTGTCGAACTGAGCAGAGCTCAGACCGGGCTCCCTGGTGAAAAGATCCTGGAAGTAATCCCGAAAAGCTCCACATATACCCACGTCTGTAGTCACGGTACGACCATCCGGCAATGTGATGTCCTTGATATGCCGATTGGCTGCTTGCCTAGCTTCCTCTGCACGCAATTCTGCGGCCATATTCGTTGCCTCAGAAGACATTCTTTTTAACCTAGCCCTAACTACCAGAGCTTGATCCTTCTTGATAGCCAAGGAGGCCAGCTCGGCCCTAGCTAAGGCTACGTCCCCACTATTACGGGATTTAACTGCCCGATCAACTTTTTTCTCTAACGTCGATTGCGCCGCTAAATTAGCTAAGTTGAGCCGACGGCTATAGTCGGCAGCAAACGACCTAATTTTGGATTTAAGTGTATCCCACCACTTATTCCCAACCACAGCCCCCGTCAGTTCCCGCTTTAGTGTTAGTAAAAGCTGGTGCTGGAAATCTTGGCTATCAAATAATGACGCGTTCAATTTCCAGTAGCCAGCCAACTTAACCTTAGGCTTATCTAAGTTTACACGAACCCGGACGAGCCTATGATCCGTGTAAACTATGGAATGGAAACTTGGACAACCTAAGAGCCCTACGTCGACTCTCCTAACTAGGACTCGGTCGAGGTAGCTTGCGCGTACCTTCGAATCCGAGCTGCCCCTATTAGTCCAAGTCCACACTACCTCCCGGGGGTGTTCATTTCGGTACTTATCGACAAGATCATTCCTGTCGATAAATTCCCGAAACGGTTTCACATCCGGGTTGTTAGTACCCGATCTTTCTCCTATACGATCCTTCTCAGGGTCAAGGACGGCATTCCAATCCCCCGCTAAAATTACCCGCCTCGATGTTCCAAAGAACGACTCGAGCTGCCGAAACAAAGCAGGACGCTCCGCATGGACATTGGGCGCATAAACCCCAATGAGGCGAAAAGACTTCTCCTTTATGGTAATATCCAGCACACAAATCCTGCCCGCTGGATCCGCGAAGACAAGCGTACACGCCGCACCCAAAGACTTGCTCACTAGCCAGGAAACACCTCTAGAACGACCATCAAAACATGCTGAATAGAGATCGTAATCCCTAGACAGTATGCCCTCATAGTCGCCAGCTAAAAACCGGGTTTCCTGCAGACAACAAACATCCACCCCGAGGCGCTGGAGGTCATGAAGGAGTCTCACCCTCCGAGACTCTGACCTCAGCCCCCGGGCATTCACGCTTGCTAACCAGAGAGCCATTATGATCCTTAATTAGGGTTGGGGTCCTGGACAGAACATGGTCGGGGAAAGGATGCCGACAGCCTCTCCCATTGACCCATGGCCCATCTCATTCTTGATGGTGCCGTCAGAGGAGACGCCGCCAACATCCCAGGGAAAGGTTAGTTTTAGCGCCCTATAGAGGGAGGGGTGAACTAAAACCGGGACCCGTCCTGTACAAAATTTTTCCAAGTTTGCGAGCTTTTCAGATGTTGTGGTGATGATTGGTGGTGTCATCTGTATCGCTTTAGAGGCCTCCTCAATCATGCCCCAAGTCTGCCGCGCCCCCGACCCAGTGCGGATAACTGTAAGAAGCCTTTGCGCACTTGGGAAATTTTCCGGGACCTCTATATCTTTATCCGCACACTTCTTCATTGATAACAGCGCTTTTAGTTGTTTTATCCTATTCCCAAAATTTTTTGCGCGTTCTGCCTGGGCCGGGGAAATACGGCAGACGTTTTCCCCTTGCCTGTATGCTACATTAGCCGGTTTTTTTTTTGCCTCTTTGTCCTCCGCAGATGAGCTCCTTTGCCTTTTTGATGGAGGGGGCATCTGTTTCGGGGGAGAGGGACAGGGAGAGATGCAGGGAGAGACTCTAAAGTAGTTGATGATCGGGCTGGGGTCTCGAGATCGAGGGGACGGTTTTCGGGGTGTGGGTTGAGATGAATGAATTTTCTTTCCTTTCCCAGGCTTTTCCTTTTGAGGGGAGGACGGGGCAGAGGCCGAGGGGCCAGATTTTTGTTGTCGAACCTGTTGAATTAGCGCTGCAGATGGTCGAAATGGCCGCTTTTCCAATTGTTTTTTTAGTTCTTTTATTTGTTCCGTTTTTTCGTACCCAGGATCGTACGCCTTTCGTAGTTCTTCAAGTTTTGGCGCCGACCAGGCCGAGGCATCGCCCTTCTTGCTGGTGGAGGGAGTGGGGCTGTTCGTGCCTTTAGTCTTTGGGGTCTCCGGGGACCGAGATTCCGCAGCTTGGCGCTTCCCCCTGGCCCTGCCAACAACCAGCCACTCCCCCTTTGCCTTCTCCGTGGCTGCACTTGCAGCTGGTGATGGTTTTTCGGGGGGTGAGGGAACTTTCTTGTTCCCAACCGGGGTAACTGCCGCACCGGTCCTGGGTATTGGCATGCCCACTACGGGCGAGACGGATTTAACAGGAGCGGCCAGAGGGGGATTTTGGTCGATTGGAGCCTGGCTTCCAGAGGCCTTCTTCTCTGGGCAGGAGGAGGAGAGGTGACCAGCCTCTCCACACCTCCAGCATTTTGGTTTGCGGCCGGACACGATCACCGGCAAGCTCAGGCCCCCTACGTCAAGACAGTTGGGGATGGTCTTGAAGGTCTTGTCGTCGGTCATTATATCGAAAGACCATCCCCCGTTCAGGTCATCGCAGGAGGCATCTAAAATTTCGCCGAACTGCGAAAAGTACGCAGCGAGATGCTCCCCGATGACCTGAGGAGGAACCTCATATACTGCTACCCTGGTCCTTCTTTTGCCTTCGTACACTGCGCGGAGGATGTATACCTCAGTTATGATGTCTTCTTTGGCCATTTTTAAGCAATCCTCTGGTGTGGGCAGCAGCACGTCCCACATGAAGAAGCCCGCACCTTTCACTATCCTTAAGGGCTTATACCCCTCTGACTGCAGTGTTTTCAACACTGTGTCTTTCGTGCTGCGACAAATCTTGCGCGTACGCTTGTCCACCACGAAGACTGACACTATTCTTTTTTCAATCCTCTTTAATTCTTGGGGATCTACCAAGAGCCCACCTTCTACGACAAGGTGTGCGTAGCTCTTAGCTCTCTCCAAGAACTCCGTCAGATTGATCTTAACTTTCGGAGGGGACTTCCAGCCACAGGGCGATTCCCCGGCCTCCGCATCTTTCGTTGACTTGTCTATGTCTTTATTCTCTTTAGCTTGTTCATCAACGTTTTTCTGGCCATTCTCGGCCATTGTTGATTTCATAGCATTTTCTTTTTCCTTTCCTTCGTCATGCTCTTTTCCCGGAAGAGGGGGAAAATCCTCATTAGTTTTTTCTGGCGGTCCCTTCCAAGGGGGGTCAAAATCAAGCTTTTTCTTTATTGACCGACTAGTGTCGGTCATTTTTAAGTTCTGACACTCCACGCAACACTTTTTTTTTTTCCACCAATCTAAATTAATATTATGGAGGGGTGGGAAAAGGCTGGGGGAAAAAAAAGGAAAAATATATAAAACAAATAAATAAAAGCTCAAAATAAACAAACGACAATTATAGACAAGAAAAACGGTTTTAAATTAAAACCAACAAACCCCGAAGGATTTTAAAAATCAATACAATTTAACCTTAGCTAATAACGGCAAAAATGCTAGCCTTTAGCGGCCAATTATACGCTAAGAACTTGCCTTAAAACGGCAAAAAGATAAGCCTCTAGAGAGGTCTACCAAACGAAAACAATGAATAAACTTTACAAGTTACAATAAGACTGAAAATAAATCAAACAAACAGAAAACAGGAGTTACCTAAAAAGGCTACTCTCGTTAAAAAATAGGAGGAGGGGCAAAAAATAAACTTTGCTGGGGTTAAATAAAGTTTACAAAAAAGGAATCAACAAAATAAATTTTTTACAACGAATAAACTTTACAAAAAATGAAACAAACTACACAAAGAAAACGAATACGAAAAATAAATCAAACAAAAAGCGAAGAGTCGCCTAAGGCAACCTCCGTAAATGAAATATGGGGAGGGGTTAACAAAAAGAAACGTGGAAAAAAAAGTTAATTAAACGGTTGTTTGGTCAAAAAAGAATTCAAATAAAAGTTACTGTTAAAAGAAAAGTTTTTAAACAAAAATAAATATGGCACTTAAGGCCAAACGGATACTAACAAAAAAGAGAAACAAAAAATTAATTCAAGACGGCCGACCTAAACAAAAACAAATATGGCCGCCAAAAAATACGAAAATAAAATACAAAAAGCTAGAAAATAAAACAGAAAAGAACAAAGTAAATAAACGAAAAAGAAATAAATAAAAATAAACTTAGCTCTACAAAAAAAGGTCTTTCTTGTAAAATAAAGGGTCCAAATGAGAGAATCACAGTATTTTTAAAACAACAAAGTCTGACGCTTGCCAAAACAAGGTCCGAGAAGTCGGAAAATGACAAAACAAGTCAAAAACTTCGCAAGAACTTCATTATTTATTGTACTGAAGTACAAATGTGGCACAAGGCCTAATACGGGGATGGGGAAGGCTGGTCTTCAACTGTCCTAATTTAACTTAGCTATTCACTTTCGTTGACCCTGACACGCTTACAATAACCTTTCACCATAAAACCACATTTTTACTTACCATTCTTACCACGTCCACCATAATACCTCAGGTTCTCTATGTAGTCCTACTTAACTCCCATATGTACAATGTTCAGTGGAGGGCATGGGCAGAAAATAACAACATTTAAAATTCCCCAATGATTTTATAAAATGAAAGTAATATATGTACAAGAAACTAAACAAAATCGTATTAGTAATAAAAGCCCCCCACTACTCTAATATTGTGACAGCAAAATCACTTCCCCGGACGAAATATAATGCGTGGCTTTAGAAATATAATAATATCACTTGTCCGATCAGCAATCACTCACACAATCACTCACAGGTTTAAACACCATAACAAAAACGAAAAGCACACTTGAAAAATAACGAAAGACGCCACGCATCTACCGGAGAACTAACATTGTTGAACACCTAAAGTGGGAAGGGAAGGGGGGTTAAACTAAAGAAAAATAGGGGACAAAAAAGAAAAGGGGGCCAATGAGCAATCATAACCTAGCTAAGTTAACAATGAAGCAAAAAAACAGAAAATCAAACTTTCCCTACACTAACCTAACAGGGACGGGGTGCACATGTTCTGCCCAGCACACCCAATATCCTGATGCCTAACCGGCATCAAACAACCACTCCAGGTCAGCACCTTTCACTCGACAGAATCGCGCAAGACTCACCCACCTTTTGCCAAATTCAGATGGAGTGAGTCGTTTCCTTTCCGTCCTGATCTTGACTTTAAGCTGATGCTTAAAGAACAAGATCAGTTGGGAAGAGGTAAACTTCTCATCACCATAGAATTCCTTCTGTCGCGTCGTCCAAATCACGACTCGCATAACACCTAGTAAGCAAAAGAGCACATAGTGCTCAGCCCTAGATAACGGAGGCACGACATTGCTACAAACAGAACTAGCCTCAAGGACAAAGAACTTTCCACGCAGCATACGAACCATGAGGTCTTCAAGAAACTTACACAACGGGGCAACAACACTGCAGTGGAAGAAGGCATGATCGACGGTTTCCGTCGTCAGCCCACAACGCACGCAGGTTGATTTCGGAGTTAGGCCCGCTGCATGAAGCCTCTTGCCTACCCAGAGAGCCTTTCGTATCATCAGCCAGGTGAGTGATGCCTCATCGTTAGTGAGACATTTCAACCCAGGCGCCCAAGGCCATATGGAGCGAGCCTCCTGTTTCGTAAGCCCGAGCTCGCCAATCAGTTCATCTTGAACGGCCCCCCTAACTAAAACCCGATATAATGCCCTAAGAGACAACGATTGGGCGTTGGAGAGGCCATCCGTAGCCCGCAAGAGAAACTGGAGAGCCAAACGACATTCTTTATAGAAGGAGCACTCGCCACGAGGAGTACGGCCGGCCTCCTCCTCCGACAAATGCACACTTCTCAGGGATGGAAAGTTTTTATGGACGTCCTCTTGAACGAGGGCGCCGTTCTCATCCTCCAGCATACACATTCGATCCAGGAATCTAATGCGAAGCGTGTGTTGACGAATCTCAACGCTAGGCATGCCCAGACCGCCCTCAGATGGATGCAGGCAACAGATCTCGCGACGTACCTTGGGAGACTTGCCTTCTCCCCAAAGGAAGGAGAACAAGAGCTGAATTAAACCCAAACGAATGGCACACGGGACAGGAAGTACCGAGAGTCGGTAAAGGAGAATCGGGTAGATGTGCGAAGCACATACTTCCGCCCTCCCCTTTAAGGAGAGCCTCCTCCGAGTCCACAGACGAACTGCGCCCTCGGCCTTCTCTCGAACCTCCGACCAATTCATTTCCAACTGGAGATCAGGACCGAAAAAGACGCCGAGAATCTTGATCGGCCCGTCCGTCCAGAGGAAAGGTCCGGGAAGAGAAACTCCCTTCCACGCACCCAATCGCAAGCCAACAGACTTATCGCGATTGATCTTGGCCCCTGTCACCGTCTCATAGCATCTGATTTCTTTGCTGACTTCGTCAATCTCGGCTTTGCTCGACACAAAAACCGAAACGTCGTCAGCATAGGCGGAGTACCTGGCCGAGGTGGTAGCACCAGGTAGGGAAATTCCGCGAAGGACCGGATTCGCCTTTAACTTGCGAAGGAATGGCTCCAACGCAAGAACGTACAGCAAAGGCGAAAGTGGACAACCTTGACGAATGGAGCGAGATAAAGTGAAGGGCTTCGATCTTACCCCATTCACTTCCACCAGCGCACCGGGGGACTCATACAGCAGTCGGATCCAGGAGCGAAAGTACGGCCCGAAACCGGCGGCGGAAAGGACAGACTCCAAGAAACGATGGTCAACCCTATCGAATGCCTTGGACTGATCCAAATTGATCAGCGCGGCTTCGGTGTCGGTTTTCTCGATGATCAGGCGTACCAAATGAAGGTTGTCCTGAATAGTCCTGCCCTTCACAGCACAAGTCTGCTCGGGGCCAATCAGACTAGAGAGGACAGCCTGCAAACGGCCGGCCAAGATCTTGGCAAAAATCTTTAAGTCAGTATTTAACATCGTTAAAGGCCGATAATTATCTATGCCACCCCCACCGCTCTTGCTCTTGCGAAGCAACTTGATTACACCCCTGGTGAAGCGTCGAGGTATAGACCCCTGCTTCATCCAGTTGTTATAAACAAGAGCCAGCAGAGGAACAAGAACGGACGACTGCCTCAAGTACAGTTCGTAGGGAAGACCATCCAAACCTGGAGTTTTGTCCCGGCCAACCAACTTCAGCGCATCCCAGATTTCCGACTCTGTTATGGGCCCCTCGCACCTAGCCGCTTCAGCCGCCGAGAGGCGGGGAAAGTCAGCCAAATAGGTGTCGAACTGAGCAGAGCTCAGACCGGGCTCCCTGGTGAAAAGATCCTGGAAGTAATCCCGAAAAGCTCCACATATACCCACGTCTGAAGTCACGGTACGACCATCCGGCAATGTGATGTCCTTGATATGCCGATTGGCTGCTTGCCTAGCTTCCTCTGCACGCAATTCTGCGGCCATATTCGTTGCCTCAGAAGACATTCTTTTTAACCTAGCCCTAACTACCAGAGCTTGATCCTTCTTGATAGCCAAGGAGGCCAGCTCGGCCCTAGCTAAGGCTACGTCCCCACTATTACGGGATTTAACTGCCCGATCAACTTTTTTCTCTAACGTCGATTGCGCCGCTAAATTAGCTAAGTTGAGCCGACGGCTATAGTCGGCAGCAAACGACCTAATTTTGGATTTAAGTGTATCCCACCACTTATTCCCAACCACAGCCCCCGTCAGTTCCCGCTTTAGTGTTAGTAAAAGCTGGTGCTGGAAATCTTGGCTATCAAATAATGACGCGTTCAATTTCCAGTAGCCAGCCAACTTAACCTTAGGCTTATCTAAGTTTACACGAACCCGGACGAGCCTATGATCCGTGTAAACTATCGAATGGAAACTTGGACAACCTAAGAGCCCTACGTCGACTCTCCTAACTAGGACTCGGTCGAGGTAGCTTGCGCGTACCTTCGAATCCGAGCTGCCCCTATTAGTCCAAGTCCACACTACCTCCCGGGGGTGTTCATTTCGGTACTTATCGACAAGATCATTCCTGTCGATAAATTCCCGAAATGGTTTCACATCCGGGTTGTTAGTACCCGATCTTTCTCCTATACGATCCTTCTCAGGGTCAAGGACGGCATTCCAATCCCCCGCTAAAATTACCCGCCTCGATGTTCCAAAGAACGACTCGAGCTGCCGAAACAAAGCAGGACGCTCCGCATGGACATTGGGCGCATAAACCCCAATGAGGCGAAAAGACTTCTCCTTTATGGTAATATCCAGCACACAAATCCTGCCCGCTGGATCCGCGAAGACAAGCGTACACGCCGCACCCAAAGACTTGCTCACTAGCCAGGAAACACCTCTAGACCGACCATCAAAACATGCTGAATAGAGATCGTAATCCCTAGACAGTATGCCCTCATAGTCGCCAGCAAAAAACCGGGTCTCCTGCAAACAACAGACATCCACCCCGAGGCGCTGGAGATCATGAAGGAGTCTCACCCTCCGAGACTCAGACCTCAGCCCCCGGGCATTCATACTTGCTAACCATAAAGCCATTGTGATGCATAATTAGAGTTGGGGTCCTGGACAGAACATGGACGGGGAAAGGATGCCGACAGCCTCTCCCATAGATCCTTTGCCCATTTCTTTGTCAATGGTGCCGTCAAGGGAGAGGCCACCAACATCCCAGGGAAATGTTAGTTTAAGTGCCCTGTAAAGGGAGGGGTGAACTAAAATTGGGACCCGACCTACACAGAGTTCCCTTGCTTTTTCTAACACTTCCTCATCCTTGGAGACGATAGGCGGGGACATTTGAAGGTTTTTCTCTGCTTCTAAAAGCATGTCCCAAACTTTTGCTGTTCCCGTACCCGACCGAACCACTGTGAGCACGCGCTGCGCGTCTGGGAAGTTGGTGGGTATTTCTATGTCCTTGTCCTTACACTTCTTCATTGCAAGAAGAATTTTTAATTTATTGATTCGGTTTCCGAAATTTTTGGCTCTATCTTCTTGGGCAGCTGAAATCTTGCAAATGTCTCTGCCCATTAAATGAGGAGCTTTTGTTGTTTTTTTCCTCGCCTCTCTATCTTCTAAAGTGGGGCTCCTATGCCTCTTAGCAGGCGGAGGTAATATTTCCTTGGGGGAAGGACTGGGAGACGGTTGGGAGGGTATACGGAAAGGGCTGGGTTCCCTACTAAGAGGGGTGGTTTTTCTGGGCGTGGGCTGAGCTGATTTTGGTTTCTTTTCCAATTTCTTTTTTCCGGGAGAGGATGGGGCAGAGGCCGAAGGGCAGGGTGGGCGTTGTGTTAACTGCTTTTTCCGGTCCTCTGAGGGACGAAAAGGACGCTTATCCAGCATACGTTTCAGTTCTTTGATTTTTTGAGTCTTCTCGTAGCCAGGGTCATAAGCTCTCCTGAGCTCTTCTAATTTTGGGGCCGACCAGGCCGAGGCATCGCCCTTCTTGCTGGTGGAGGGAGTGGGGCTGTTTGTGCCTTTCGTCTTAGGGGTATCTGGGGACCGAGGTTCCGCTGCTTGGCGCTTCCCCCTGGCCCTGCCAACAACCAGCCACTCCCCCTTTTCCTTCTTCGAGGCTGCACTAGCAGTTGGCGAAGGTTTTTCGGGGGTGAGGGAACTTTTTTGTTCCCAACCGGGGTAACTGCCGCACCGGTCCTGGGTATTGGCATGCCCACTACGGGCGAGACGGATGTAACAGGAGCGGCCAGAGGGGGATTTTGGTCGATTGGAGCCTGGCTTCCAGAGGCCTTCTTCTCTGGGCAGGAGGAGGAGAGGTGACCAGTCTCTCCACACCTCCAGCATTTTGGTTTGCGGCCGGTCACCATCACCGGCAAGCTCAGGCCCCCTACGTCAAGACAGTTGGGGATGGTCTTGAAGGTCTCCTGGTCGATCATCATATCGAAAGACCATCCCCCGTTCAGGTCATCGCAGGAGGCATCTAAAATTTGGCCAAACTGCGAAAAGTAGGCAGCCAGATGCTCCCCGATGACCTGAGGAGGAACCTCATACACTGCTACCTTGGTCCTTTGTTTGCCATCATACACAATTCTAAACATAAGATCTTTCGTTGATAGGTCTTCAGTCGCCAATTTTAGGCACTCTTCTGGCGTGGGTAGCAGTATGTCCCACATGAAGAAGCCCGCACCTTTAATTATTCTTAAGGGCTTATACCCCTTTGACTGCAGTGTTTTCAACACTGTGTCTTTCGTGCTGCGACAAATCTTGCGCGTACGCTTGTCCACCACGAAGACTGACACTATTCTTTTTTCAATCTTCTTTAATTCTTGGGGATCTACCAAGAGCCCACCTTCTACGACAAGGTGTGCGTAGCTCTTAGCTCTCTCCAAGAACTCCGTCAGATTGATCTTGATTTTCGGAGGGGACTTCCAGCCACAGGGCGATTCCCCGGCCTCAGCATCTTTGGATGTCTTGTTGTTCTTCGCTATTTTTTCCTTATCTAATTCTGTATCATTCAATTGACCCTTATCGGCCATCTTTGACTCTGTCGCAATGAGCTTTTCTTTTGGTTCTTTTGTAGGAAGGGGAGGAAACGTCTCGTCATTTTTATCTGGTGGTTCCTTCGATGGGGGGTCAAATACTAATTTTTTCTTTATGGACCGACTATTGTCGGCCATTTTGAATTTTTTGAAATCAGCTCAGAATTATTATTATTATTTTTTTTTTTTCCAATCTAAATTAAACGTATGGGGAGGGGTGGGAAAAAACGGGAGTGCAAATGGGGGAAAAATACACAAAGTAAACTGGCAACAGCGAGAGCAAGAAAACAGTTTTAAACCAAAAACAAACCCCACACGATGTAAAAAATATGAACAATTCAGCCAATAACGGCAAACAAAATTTACATTACAAACAGCTGGTAATTAAAACTAGCCTTTAGCGGCCCCAAATAAACTTTTAATATATTGCTATAAAAGGCAAGAAAATGTTAGCCTCTTGAGGTTTACAAAAATAAAAAGGGGGGGGAAAAAACAATAACTTGTACAAACAAACTTTACGAGTTACAAAGAATTCACAAAAATTTAAAATAAAACAAACAGAAAAACGAAGAGTTGCCTAAACGGCTACTCCCGACAAGGAAAATAGGGGGAGGGGCTAAAATTAAATTTAAGCGGTTTAACTAAACTTTACAAAATAAATGAATTAACGAAAATAAATTTAAACAACGATTAAACTTTACAAATGTACAATTAAATTAAATGGACAAAGAAAAACAAATACAAACAAATAAAAACAAACAAAAAGAAAACGAAAAGTCTCCTAACGGCGACTTCCGCAAAAGAAAAACTGGGGAGGGGCTGAAAAAAAGAAAAGTTAAATTGGAAAAAAAATAAAAATCAGCTAATTCTTCAGTTTCTGGTCAAATAGGAACAGTTAAAAAAATATAAATATGGCACTTAAGGCCAAACAGATACTGAAAAAAAATAAAAATAAAAATAAACTCAAAACGGCCGACCTAAATAAAAACAAATATGGCCGCCAAAAATACGAAAATAAAAACAAAAAAGCTAGAAGAATAAAAAGAAAAGAACAAAATAAATAAACGAAAAAGAAAATAAATAAAAATAAACTTAGCTCAACAAAAAGGTCTTTTTTGTAAAATAAACAGTCCAAATGAATGAATCGGTTTTTTTTTTAAACAAAAAGTTCGACGCTCGCCAAAACAAGGTCCGAGAAGTCAGAAAATGACAACACACGTCAAAAACTTCGCAAGAACTTCATTATTTATTGTACGATATGTACAAATGTGGCACAAGGCCTAATACGGGGATGGGGAAGGCTGGTCATCAATTGTCCTAAATTAACTTAGCTATTCACTTTCGTTGACCCTGACACGCTAACAATAATCCTTTCACCATAATACCACATTTTTACTTACCATTCTTACCACGTCCACCATAATACCTCAGGTTCTCTATGTAGTCCTACTTAACTCCCATATGTACAATGTTCAGTGGAGGGCATGGGCAGAAAATAACAACATTTAAAATTCCCCAATGATTTTATACAATGAAAGTAATATATGTACAAGAAACTAAACAAAATCGTATTAGTAATAAAAGCCCCCCACTACTCTAATATTGTGACAGCAAAATCACTTCCCCGGACGAAATATAATGCGTGGCTTTAGAAGTATAATACCATATATCCGATCAGCAATTACTCACACAATCACTCACACATTTAAACATCATAACAAAAACGAAAAGCACACTTGAAAAATAACGAAAGACGACACGCATCCACCGGGGAACTAACATTGTTGAACACCTAAGGAGGGAAGGGAAGGGGGGTTAAACTAAAGAAAAATAGGGGAGAAAAAAAGAAAAGGGGGCCAATGAGCAATCATAACCTAGCTAAGTTAACATTGAAGCCAAAAAACAGAAAATCAAACTTTACCTACACTAACCTAACAGGGACGGGGTGCACATGTTCTGCCCAGCACACCCAATATCCTAACCAGCATCAAACAACCACTCCAGGTCAGCACCTTTCACTCGACAGAATCGCGCAAGACTCACCCACCTTTTGCCAAATTCAGATGGAGTGAGTCGTTTCCTTTCCGTCCTGATCTTGACTTTAAGCTGATGCTTAAAGAACAAGATCAGTTGGGAAGAGGTAAACTTCTCATCACCATAGAATTCCTTCTGTCGCGTCGTCCAAATCACGATTCGCATAACACCTAGTAAGCAAAAGAGCACATAGTGCTCAGCCCTAGATAACGGAGGTACGACATTGCTACAAACAGAACTAGCCTCAAGGACAAAGAACTTTCCACGCAGCATACGAACCATGAGGTCTTCAAGAAACTTACACAACGGAGCAACAACACTGCAGTGGAAGAAGGCATGATCGACGGTTTCCGTCGTCAGCCCACAACGCACGCAGGTTGATTTTGGTGTTAGGCCCGCTGCATGAAGCCTCTTGCCTACCCAGAGAGCCTTTCGAATCATCAGCCAGGTGAGTGATGCCTCATCGTTAGTGAGACATTTCAACCCAGGCGCCCAAGGCCATATGGAGCGAGCCTCCTGCTTCGTAAGCCCGAGCTCGCCAATCAGTTCATCTTGAACGGCCCCCCTAACTAAAACCCGATACAATGCCCTAAGAGACAACGATTGGGCGTTGGAGAGGCCATCCGTAGCCCGCAAGAGAAACTGGAGAGCCAAACGACATTCTTTATAGAAGGAGCACTCGCCACGAGGAGTACGGCCGGCCTCCTCCTCCGACAAATGCACACTTCTCAGGGATGGAAAGTTTTTATGGACGTCCTCTTGAACGAGGGCGCCGTTCTCATCCTCCAGCATACACATTCGATCCAGGAATCTAATGCGAAGCGTGTGTTGACGAATCTCAACGCTAGGCATGCCCAGACCGCCCTCAGATGGATGCAGGCAACAGATCTCGCGACGTACCTTGGGAGACTTGCCTTCTCCCCAAAGGAAGGAGAACAAGAGCTGAATTAAACCCAAACGAATGGCACACGGGACAGGAAGTACCGAGAGTCGGTAAAGGAGAATCGGGTAGATGTGCGAAGCACATACTTCCGCCCTCCCCTTTAAGGAGAGCCTCCTCCGAGTCCACAGACGAACTGCGCCCTCGGCCTTCTCTCGAACCTCCGACCAATTCATTTCCAACTGGAGATCAGGACCGAAAAAGACGCCGAGAATCTTGATCGGCCCGTCCGTCCAGAGGAAAGGTCCGGGAAGAGAAACTCCCTTCCACGCACCCAATCGCAAGCCAACAGACTTATCGCGATTGATCTTGCCCCTGTCACCGTCTCATAGCATCTGATTTCTTTGCTGACTTCGTCAATCTCGGCTTTGCTCGACACAAAAACCGAAACGTCGTCAGCATAGGCGGAGTACCTGGCCGAGGTGGTAGCACCAGGTACGGAAATTCCGCGAAGGACCGGATTCGCCTTTAACTTGCGAAGGAATGGCTCCAACGCAAGAACGTACAGCAAAGGCGAAAGTGGACAACCTTGACGAATGGAGCGAGATAAAGTGAAGGGCTTCGATCTTACCCCATTCACTTCGACCAGCGCACCGGGGGACTCATACAGCAGTCGGATCCAGGAGCGAAAGTACGGCCCGAAACCGGCGGCGGAAAGGACAGACTCCAAGAAGCGATGGTCAACCCTATCGAAAGCCTTGGACTGATCCAAATTGATCAGCGCGGCTTCGGTGTCGGTTTTCTCGATGATCAGGCGTACCAAATGAAGGTTGTCCTGAATAGTCCTGCCCTTCACAGCACAAGTCTGCTCGGGGCCAATCAGACTAGAGAGGACAGCCTGCAAACGGCCGGCCAAGATCTTGGCAAAAATCTTTAAGTCAGTATTTAACATCGTTAAAGGCCGATAATTATCTATGCCACCCCCACCGCTCTTGCTCTTGCGAAGCAACTTGATTACACCCCTGGTGAAGCGTCGAGGTATAGACCCCTGCTTCATCCAGTTGTTATAAACAAGAGCCAGCAGAGGAACAAGAACGGACGACTGCCTCAAGTACAGTTCGTAGGGAAGACCATCCAAACCTGGAGTTTTGTCCCGGCCAACCAATTTCAGCGCATCCCAGATTTCCGACTCTGTTATGGGCCCCTCGCACCTAGCCGCTTCAGCCGCCGAGAGGCGGGGAAAGTCAGCCAAATAGGTGTCGAACTGAGCAGAGCTCAGACCGGGCTCCCTGGTGAAAAGATCCTGGAAGTAATCCCGAAAAGCTCCACATATACCCACGTCTGTAGTCACGGTACGACCATCCGGCAATGTGATGTCCTTGATATGCCGATTGGCTGCTTGCCTAGCTTCCTCTGCACGCAATTCTGCGGCCATATTCGTTGCCTCAGAAGACATTCTTTTTAACCTAGCCCTAACTACCAGAGCTTGATCCTTCTTGATAGCCAAGGAGGCCAGCTCGGCCCTAGCTAAGGCTACGTCCCCACTATTACGGGATTTAACTGCCCGATCAACTTTTTTCTCTAACGTCGATTGCGCCGCTAAATTAGCTAAGTTGAGCCGACGGCTATAGTCGGCAGCAAACGACCTAATTTTGGATTTAAGTGTATCCCACCACTTATTCCCAACCACAGCCCCCGTCAGTTCCCGCTTTAGTGTTAGTAAAAGCTGGTGCTGGAAATCTTGGCTATCAAATAATGACGCGTTCAATTTCCAGTAGCCAGCCAACTTAACCTTAGGCTTATCTAAGTTTACACGAACCCGGACGAGCCTATGATCCGTGTAAACTATCGAATGGAAACTTGGACAACCTAAGAGCCCTACGTCGACTCTCCTAACTAGGACTCGGTCGAGGTAGCTTGCGCGTACCTTCGAATCCGAGCTGCCCCTATTAGTCCAAGTCCACACTACCTCCCGGGGGTGTTCATTTCGGTACTTATCGACAAGATCATTCCTGTCGATAAATTCCCGAAATGGTTTCACATCCGGGTTGTTAGTACCCGATCTTTCTCCTATACGATCCTTCTCAGGGTCAAGGACGGCATTCCAATCCCCCGCTAAAATTACCCGCCTCGATGTTCCAAAGAACGACTCGAGCTGCCGAAACAAAGCAGGACGCTCCGCATGGACATTGGGCGCATAAACCCCAATGAGGCGAAAAGACTTCTCCTTTATGGTAATATCCAGCACACAAATCCTGCCCGCTGGATCCGCGAAGACAAGCGTACACGCCGCACCCAAAGACTTGCTCACTAGCCAGGAAACACCTCTAGAACGACCATCAAAACATGCTGAATAGAGATCGTAATCCCTAGACAGTATGCCCTCATAGTCGCCAGCAAAAAACCGGGTCTCCTGCAAACAACAAACATCCACCCCGAGGCGCTGGAGATCATGAAGGAGTCTCACCCTCCGAGACTCAGACCTCAGCCCCCGGGCATTCATACTTGCTAACCAGAGAGCCATTATCAGTCCGATTAGGGTTGAGGAACTGTTCCGAACATGTCCGGTGACAGGACACCGACAGCCCGTCCCATTGAGCCGAGACCCATTTCACTTTTGATAGTGCCATCATAGGACAGGCCGCCAATGTCCAGGGGAAACGTTAGTTTCAACGCTCTGTAAAGGGAGGGGTGAACATAAACCGGGGTCCTCCCAGAACAAAACTGCTGTAAATTTTTGTTGTCCTCATCATGGAAATAAGAAAGGGGAGGGTCTGTTGCAAACGAATCATTTGCCTCCCCTAACATAGTCCATATTTGACGCGTTCCAGTTCCCGAACGCACGACCGTCAGGATCCTCTTGGCGTTTGGGAAATTGCGCGGGTCCTCTATGTCCTTGTCTTGTAATTTTTGAAACCGAAGTAGCGGTTTCAGGCGCTTTGAGTGGCTCAGAGCCCTTTGAGCAGTCTCCTCGGAAACTCTACACACGTCCTCCCCAAGGTTGAAGGGAGGTTTCAATTTCTTCCTTTTTCCTCACCAGAGGCCGCCTCAGGGCTTCTCTGTCTCTTGCTTTTGTGAGGAGAGAGAGAGGGAGTAGGTGTTGGGGTGGACATGGGCGAGTCATCAGGAGAAGCAGGAGTAGAAGGGACACGAGAAGGGACTGGGGATTGATGTTTCAAGGTGGTCATTTTGGACGGGGAAGTGGTCAGAGACTTAGTCATGGGCGGAGGGGCCATGGTTTTTTTCCGGGAGGGGGAGGAAGGGGCGGAAACGGAAGAGTGTGAAGTTGCTGGTTTTGAGGGTTTCTTATTTTCCAGCTCTTTCTTAAGTTTCCTAAGCTGAACAATTTTGTCCCAGTTGGGTTCGGCCTTCTTTTGCATTTCATTCAATGGCCTGTCCTGATGGACCGCCGGGACGTCGCCCTTAAAGCTGCCAGAGGGAGTGGGACTGTCGGTGTCATCCCTAGGAGATTCAGGGGACTGAGGTACCGCTGCTCGGATCTTCCCTTTGCCTCTAGCAACGACATGCCATACTCCCTCATCCTTGTCCTTAACCACACTTGCGGCAGGCTTCGGAATTTGGGAGGATGGGGGCCGAGACCCACCCGGTTTTTGTGAGACACCGGACTGTGCCGCTGCTAGGCCCATTACAGGCGTTGCGGAACTACGGTTGTCAGGCTTAGGGGTATTCTGGTCGCCAGCGGCCGGATCACCAGAGGCCTTCTTCTCTGGGCAGGAAGAGGACAGGTGACCAGTCTGCCCGCACTTCCAGCAAGTTGGTTTTCGGCCAGTCACTATGACCGGCATTTTCCGGCCGCAGTAATCCAAGCAGTTGGGGACGGAATCGAAGGCTTCTCGCTCCATTATGATGTCAAATGTCCATCCCCCGTTCAGGTTGTCGGAAGCGGCTGCGAGTATTTGGCCATATTTCCTTAAATACGATCCCAGATGTTCGCCGGCAACCTGAGGAGGCACCTCATATACTGCTACTGTGGTCCTTCTTCGGCCTTCATATTCTGTTCTCAAGATAAGGTCATTAGTGATAAGTTCTCTTTTGATGACTTCTAAACAATCTTCCGGTGTGGGCAGCAGTACGTCCCACATGAAAAAGAGCGGCCCTCTAATTACTCTTTGGGGCTTAACCCCTAGGGACACCAGTGATCGGATCACTGTGTCTTTCGTGGAGCGAGAAATTTTGCGCGAACGCTTGTCCACCACGAAGACCGACACCATTCTCTTTTCAAACTTTTGTAGTTCCTGGGGGTTTTCCAAAAGTCCGTCATCTTTCAAAAGATGGTCGAAACCTTTAGATCTCTCCAGAAACTCCGCAATGTTTATAATGCATCTAGGTGGGGACTTCCAGCAATCGGGCAACTCCCCGGCCTTAGCATCTTTATTGTTGTCTTTGGCATTTCTAGTCTTATCATCTGTTGCAATCTTTTGGCCTTTCTCGGCCACCATATTTTTCGTCTTACTATTAGACTCATTTAGAGGGGGATATTCCTCTTTATTTTTGTCAGGCGGGCCCTTCCTGGGCGGATCAAAAATTAATTTCTTTTTAACTGACCGACTTGAGTCGGCCATTTTTATATTTGCTTGTCACTATATATTTTCCTCCGTAAATAATAAGAGAATGGGGCGGGGTAGGAAAAATGGTGGGGGGGGGGGGCGTAAAAAAAAAAAAAAAAAAAAAAAACTCTCCTCACAAAGTAATGACAAGAACAGTAATAATTACAAAATTAGCCTACAATGGCAAAGAATAGAAATAACAAAAGGCTTAGGAAAAAACTTGCCTTTAACGGTGTAATTAAACTCTTACAAATATAAGAGAAGAAAAAGCCTTAAATGGCAAAAATTAGCCTCCGGAGAGGTTAAAAAATAAAAGAAAAACAAATTTATACAAAAATAAACTTTACCAGTTACGATAAAATACTACACAGATAAATTTAAAGAAAATAAAACAAACGGAGAGTTGCCTAAACGGCTACTCAAGACAAAGAAAATAGGGGGAGGGGCTAAAATTAAATTTAAGTGGTTTAACTAAACTTTACAAAATAAAAGAATAAATTTAAACAACGATTAAACTTTACAAATGTACAATTAAATTAAATGCACAAAGAAAACAAATACAAACAAATACAAACAAACAAAAAGAAAGCGAAAAGTCTCCTAACGGCGACTTCCGAAAAAGAAAAACTGGGGAGGGGCTGCAAAAAAGAAAAGTTACAGTGGAAGAAAAATAAAAATCAGCTAATTCTTCAGCTTCTGGTCAAAAGGGACAGTTACTATTAAAAAAAATATAAATATGGCACTTAAGGCCAAACAGATACTGAAAAAAATAAAAATAAAAATAAACTTAAAACGGCCGACCTAAATAAAAACAAATATGGCCGCCAAAAATACGAAAATAAAAACAAAAAAGCTAGAAGAATAAAAAGAAAAGAACAAAGTAAATAAACGAAAAAGAAAATAAATAAAAATAAACTTAGCTCAACAAAAAGGTCTTTTTTGTAAAATAAACAGTCCAAATAAGTGAATCACAGTTTTTTCAAACAAAAAGTGTCTGACGCTTGCCAAAACAAGGTCTGAGAAGTCAGAAAATGACAACAAACGTCAAAAACTTGCCAAGAACTTCATTATTTATTGTACTGAAGTACAAATGTGGCACAAGGCCTAATACGGGGATGGGGAAAGGCTGGTCATCAACTGTCCTATATTTAACTTAGCTATTCACTTTCGTTGACCCTGACACGCTAACAATAACCTTTCACCATAAAACCACATTTTTACTTACCATTCTTACCACGTCCACCATAATACCTCAGGTTCTCTATGTAGTCCTACTTAACTCCCATATGTACAATGTTCAGTGGAGGGCATGGGCAGAAATAACAACATTTAAAATTCCCCAAAGATTTTATACAATGAAAGAAATATATGTACAAGAAACTAAACAAAATCGTATTAGTAATAAAAGCCCCCCACTACTCTAATATTGTGACAGCAAAATCACTTCCCCGGACGAAACATAATGCGTGGCTTTATAAATATAATACCATATGTCCGATCCGCAATCACTCACACACTCACTCACAGATTTAAACATCATAACAAAAAACGAAAAACACACTTGAAAAATAACGAAAGTCGCCACGCATCCACCGGGGAACTAACATTGTTGAACACCTAAGGTGGGAAGGGAAGGGGGGTTAAACTAAAGAAAAATAGGGGACGAAAAAGAAAAGGGGGCCAATGAGCAATCATAACCTAGCTAAGTTAACATTGAAGCCAAAAACAGAAAAATCAAACTTTCCCTACACTAACCTAACAGGGACGGGGTGCACATGTTCTGCCCAGCACACCCAATATCCTGATGCCTAACCGGCATCAAACAACCACTCCAGGTCAGCACCTTTCACTCGACAGAATCGCGCAAGACTCACCCACCTTTTGCCAAATTCAGATGGAGTGAGTCGTTTCCTTTCCGTCCTGATCTTGACTTTAAGCTGATGCTTAAAGAACAAGATCAGTTGGGAAGAGGTAAACTTCTCATCACCATAGAATTCCTTCTGTCGCGTCGTCCAAATCACGATTCGCATAACACCTAGTAAGCAAAAGAGCACATAGTGCTCAGCCCTAGATAACGGAGGTACGACATTGCTACAAACAGAACTAGCCTCAAGGACAAAGAACTTTCCACGCAGCATACGAACCATGAGGTCTTCAAGAAACTTACACAACGGAGCAACAACACTGCAGTGGAAGAAGGCATGATCGACGGTTTCCGTCGTCAGCCCACAACGCACGCAGGTTGATTTTGGTGTTAGGCCCGCTGCATGAAGCCTCTTGCCTACCCAGAGAGCCTTTCGAATCATCAGCCAGGTGAGTGATGCCTCATCGTTAGTGAGACATTTCAACCCAGGCGCCCAAGGCCATATGGAGCGAGCCTCCTGCTTCGTAAGCCCGAGCTCGCCAATCAGTTCATCTTGAACGGCCCCCCTAACTAAAACCCGATATAATGCCCTAAGAGACAACGATTGGGCGTTGGAGAGGCCATCCGTAGCCCGCAAGAGAAACTGGAGAGCCAAACGACATTCTTTATAGAAGGAGCACTCGCCACGAGGAGTACGGCCGGCCTCCTCCTCCGACAAATGCACACTTCTCAGGGATGGAAAGTTTTTATGGACGTCCTCTTGAACGAGGGCGCCGTTCTCATCCTCCAGCATACACATTCGATCCAGGAATCTAATGCGAAGCGTGTGTTGACGAATCTCAACGCTAGGCATGCCCAGACCGCCCTCAGATGGATGCAGGCAACAGATCTCGCGACGTACCTTGGGAGACTTGCCTTCTCCCCAAAGGAAGGAGAACAAGAACTGAATTAAACCCAAACGAATGGCACACGGGAGAGGAAGTACCGAGAGTCGGTAAAGGAGAATCGGGTAGATGTGCGAGGCACATACTTCCGCCCTCCCCTTTAAGGAGAGCCTCCTCCGAGTCCACAGACGAACTGCGCCCTCGGCCTTCTCTCGAACCTCCGACCAATTCATTTCCAACTGGAGATCAGGACCGAAAAAGACGCCGAGAATCTTGATCGGCCCGTCCGTCCAGAGGAAAGGTCCGGGAAGAGAAACTCCCTTCCACGCACCCAATCGCAAGCCAACAGACTTATCGCGATTGATCTTGGCCCCTGTCACCGTCTCATAGCATCTGATTTCTTTGCTGACTTCGTCAATCTCGGCTTTGCTCGACACAAAAACCGAAACGTCGTCAGCATAGGCGGAGTACCTGGCCGAGGTGGTAGCACCAGGTACGGAAATTCCGCGAAGGACCGGATTCGCCTTTAACTTGCGAAGGAATGGCTCCAACGCAAGAACGTACAGCAAAGGCGAAAGTGGACAACCTTGACGAATGGAGCGAGATAAAGTGAAGGGCTTCGATCTTACCCCATTCACTTCGACCAGCGCACCGGGGGACTCATACAGCAGTCGGATCCAGGAGCGAAAGTACGGCCCGAAACCGGCGGCGGAAAGGACAGACTCCAAGAAGCGATGGTCAACCCTATCGAAAGCCTTGGACTGATCCAAATTGATCAGCGCGGCTTCGGTGTCGGTTTTCTCGATGATCAGGCGTACCAAATGAAGGTTGTCCTGAATAGTCCTGCCCTTCACAGCACAAGTCTGCTCGGGGCCAATCAGACTAGAGAGGACAGCCTGCAAACGGCCGGCCAAAATCTTGGCAAAAATCTTTAAGTCAGTATTTAACATCGTTAAAGGCCGATAATTATCTATGCCACCCCCACCGCTCTTGCTCTTGCGAAGCAACTTGATTACACCCCTGGTGAAGCGTCGAGGTATAGACCCCTGCTTCATCCAGTTGTTATAAACAAGAGCCAGCAGAGGAACAAGAACGGACGACTGCCTCAAGTACAGTTCGTAGGGAAGACCATCCAAACCTGGAGTTTTGTCCCGGCCAACCAATTTCAGCGCGTCCCAGATTTCCGACTCTGTTATGGGCCCCTCGCACCTAGCCGCTTCAGCCGCCTCGAGGCGGGGAAAGTCAGCCAAATAGGTGTCGAACTGAGCAGAGCTCAGACCGGGCTCCCTGGTGAAAAGATCCTGGAAGTAATCCCGAAAAGCTCCACATATACCCACGTCTGTAGTCACGGTACGACCATCCGGCAATGTGATGTCCTTGATATGCCGATTGGCTGCTTGCCTAGCTTCCTCTGCACGCAATTCTGCGGCCATATTCGTTGCCTCAGAAGACATTCTTTTTAACCTAGCCCTAACTACCAGAGCTTGATCCTTCTTGATAGCCAAGGAGGCCAGCTCGGCCCTAGCTAAGGCTACGTCCCCACTATTACGGGATTTAACTGCCCGATCAACTTTTTTCTCTAACGTCGATTGCGCCGCTAAATTAGCTAAGTTGAGCCGACGGCTATAGTCGGCAGCAAACGACCTAATTTTGGATTTAAGTGTATCCCACCACTTATTCCCAACCACAGCCCCCGTCAGTTCCCGCTTTAGTGTTAGTAAAAGCTGGTGCTGGAAATCTTGGCTATCAAATAATGACGCGTTCAATTTCCAGTAGCCAGCCAACTTAACCTTAGGCTTATCTAAGTTTACACGAACCCGGACGAGCCTATGATCCGTGTAAACTATCGAATGGAAACTTGGACAACCTAAGAGCCCTACGTCGACTCTCCTAACTAGGACTCGGTCGAGGTAGCTTGCGCGTACCTTCGAATCCGAGCTGCCCCTATTAGTCCAAGTCCACACTACCTCCCGGGGGTGTTCATTTCGGTATTTATCGACAAGATCATTCCTGTCGATAAATTCCCGAAATGGTTTCACATCCGGGTTGTTAGTACCCGATCTTTCTCCTATACGATCCTTCTCAGGGTCAAGGACGGCATTCCAATCCCCCGCTAAAATTACCCGCCTCGATGTTCCAAAGAACGACTCGAGCTGCCGAAACAAAGCAGGACGCTCCGCATGGACATTGGGCGCATAAACCCCAATGAGGCGAAAAGACTTCTCCTTTATGGTAATATCCAGCACACAAATCCTGCCCGCTGGATCCGCGAAGACAAGCGTACACGCCGCACCCAAAGACTTGCTCACTAGCCAGGAAACACCTCTAGAACGACCATCAAAACATGCTGAATAGAGATCGTAATCCCTAGACAGTATGCCCTCATAGTCGCCAGCAAAAAACCGGGTCTCCTGCAAACAACAAACATCCACCCCGAGGCGCTGGAGATCATGAAGGAGTCTCACCCTCCGAGACTCAGACCTCAGCCCCCGGGCATTCATACTTGCTAACCAGAGAGCCATTATCAGTCCGATTAGGGTTGAGGAACTGTTCCGAACATGTCCGGTGACAGGACACCGACAGCCCGTCCCATTGAGCCGAGACCCATTTCACTTTTGATAGTGCCATCATAGGACAGGCCGCCAATGTCCAGGGGAAACGTTAGTTTCAACGCTCTGTAAAGGGAGGGGTGAACATAAACCGGGGTCCTCCCAGAACAAAACTGCTGCAAATTTGCATTGTCCTCATCATGGAAATAAGAAAGGGGAGGGTTCGTAGCAAACGAATCATTCGCCTCCCCTAACATAGTCCATATTTGTCTAGTACCGGCGCCAGACCGCACGACCGTCAAGATCCTCTTGGCGTTTGGGAAATTGCGCGGATCTTCGACATCTTTGTCGTGTACTTTTTTAAATGAAATTAAAGTTTTTAAGCGCTTTGAATGACTCAGCGCCTTTTGAGCTGTTTCTGCAGAAACTCGGCAAACTTCCTCACCGAGATTGAAAGGAGGTTTCATTTTCTTTCTTTTTTCCTCACCAGACGCTACTTCAGGGCTTCTTTGTCTTTTAGACTTGTGAGGAGAGAGAGAAGGATTAGGTGTTGGGGTGGGAGTGGGTGAGACATCGGGAGAAGCAGGAGTGGAAGGGATACGAGAAGGGACTGGGGAATGCTTTTTGAAGGTGGTCATTTTCGACGGGGAAGTGGTCAGAGACTTTGTCATGGGAGGGGGGGCCATGGTTTTTTTCCGGGAGGGAGAAGACGGGGCGGAGACGGAAGAGTGGGGAGCTGCTAAATTTGTTGATTTCTTCTTCTCTAGGTCTTTCTTTAATTTTCGCAGCTGGACGATTTTTTCCCAATTCGGTTCCGCTTTTTTTTGAATCTCACTCAAAGGCCTGTCTAAATGCACCGCCGGGACGTCGCCTTTAGAGCTGCCAGAGGGAGTGGGACTGTCGGTGTCATCCCTAGGAGTTTCAGGGGACTGAGGCACCGCTGCTCGGATCTTCCCTTTGCCTCTAGCAACGACATGCCATACTCCCTCATCCTTGTCCTTGACCACACTTGCGGCAGGCTTCGGAATTTGGGAGGATGGGGGCCGAGACCCACCCGGTGTTTGTGAGACACCGGGCCGTGCCACTGCTAGGCCCATTACAGGCGTTGCGGAACTACGGTTGTCAGGCTTAGGGGTATTTTGGTCGACGGCGGCCGGATCACCAGAGGCCTTCTTCTCTGGGCAGGAAGAGGACAGGTGACCAGTCTGCCCGCACTTCCAGCACGTTGGTTTTCGGCCGGTCACTATGACCGGCATTTTCCGGTCGCAATAATCCAAGCAGTTGGGGATGGAGTCGAAGGCTTCTTTATCGCTCAGTATGTCGAATGTCCATCCCCCGTTCAGGTTGTCAGAAGAGGCTGCGAGTATCTGGCCGATATTTTTTAAAATAAGAGGCCAGGTGTTCGCCGACAACCTGAGGAGGCACCTCATATACTGCTACGTTGGTCCTCCTACGGCCTTCATATTCTGTTCTCAGGATTAGGTCATCAGTTATCAATTCTCTACTTACTGCATCGATGCCATCTTCCGGTGTGGGCAGCAGTACGTCCCAATTGAAAAAGGCTGGTCCTTTTATTATTCTTTGGGGCCTAACCCCTAGGGACACCAGTGATCGGATCACTGTGTCTTTCGTGGAGCGACAAATTTTGCGCGAACGCTTGTCCACCACGAAGACCGACACCATTCTCTTTTCAAACTTTTGTAATTCCTGGGGGTTTTCCAAAAGTCCGTCATCTTTCAAAAGATGGTCGAAACCTTTAGATCTCTCCAGAAACTCCGCTATGTTTATAATGCAACTAGGTGGGGACTTCCAGCAATCGGGCGACACCCCGGCCTCAGCATCTTTGTTTTTGTCTCTGGTACTTTTCGCCTTGTCATTTGCCGTAGACTTTTGGCCATTCTCGGCCACCTTATTCTTGGTCTCATAATTTTGCTTTTTTGAATCCTTTAGAGGGGGATAGGACTCTTCATTTTTGTCAGGCGGGCCCTTCCCGGGCGGGTCGAAAATCAGTTTTTTTCTAGCTGACCGACTTGAGTCGGCCATTTTTATTTTTACTGGCCGTGATCGATATAATTATTATTTTTTCCTCCGTAAATGATAGGGGAATGGAGAGGGGTAGGGAAAAAACGGGAAAAATGTGGGGGGGGGGGGAAATAAATATGTTACACAAATTAACCTCCTCACAAGAAAATTGCACGAACAACAATAAATAAAATTAGCCTATAACGGCAAAAATTAGAAATAACAAAACGGCTTAGAACAACTTGCTTTTAACAGTGAAATTCAACTCTTAAAATATAAGAGCAGAAATTAGGCAAAAAATTCGCCTCTTGAGAGGTTAAAAATAAAAATAAAAATAAAAATAAACTTTACAAAATACGATAAACTAAATACACAAAGAAATTTAAAGAAAATAAAACAAACAGAAAAACGGAGAGTTGCCTAAACGGCTACTCCCGACAAAGAAAATAGGGGGAGGGGCTAAAATTAAATTTAAGCGGTTTAACTAAACTTTTACAAAATAAATGAATTAACGAAAATAAATTTAAACAACGATTATATTTTACAAATGTACAATTAAATTAAATGCACAAGGAAAACAAATACAAACAAATACAAACAAAAAGAAAACGAAAAGTCTCCTAACGGCGACTTCCGCAAAAGAAAAACTGGGGAGGGGCTGAAAAAAAGAAAAGTTACAGTGGAAGAAAAATAAAAATCAGCTAATTCTTCAGCTTCTGGTCAAAAAGGGACAGTTAAAAAAATATAAATATGGCACTTAAGGCCAAACAGATACTGAAAAAAAATAAAATTAAAAATAAACTCAAAACGGCCGACCTAAATAAAAACAAATATGGCCGCCAAAAATACGAAAATAAAAACAAAAAAGCTAGAAGAATAAAAGAAAAGAACAAAATAAATAAACGAAAAAGAAAATAAATAAAAATAAACTTAGCTCAACAAAAAGGTCTTTTTTTGTAAAACAAAAAGTCCAAATGAATGAATCGGTTTTTTTTTTAAACAAAAAGTTCGACGCTCGCCAAAACAAGGTCTGAGAAGTCAGAAAATGACAACAAACGTCAAAAACTTGCCAAGAACTTCATTATTTATTGTACTGAAGTACAAATGTGGCACAAGGCCTAATACGGGGATGGGGAAGGCTGGTCTTCAACTGTCCTAATTTAACTTAGCTATTCACTTTCGTTGACCCTGACACGCTTACAATAACCTTTCACCATAATACCACATTTTTACTTACCATTCTTACCACGTCCACCATAATACCTCAGGATCTCTATGTAGTCCTACTTAACTCCCATATGTACAATGTTCAGTGGAGGGCATGGGCAGAAAATAACAACATTTAAAATTCCCCAATGATTTTATACAATGAAAGTAATATATGTACAAGAAACTAAACAAAATCGTATTAGTAATAAAAGCCCCCCACTACTCTAATATTGTGACAGCAAAATCACTTCCCCGGACGAAATATAATGCGTGGCTTTAGAAGTATAATACCATATATCCGATCAGCAATTACTCACACAATCACTCACACATTTAAACATCATAACAAAAACGAAAAGCACACTTGAAAAATAACGAAAGACGACACGCATCCACCGGAGAACTAACATTGTTGAACACCTAAAGTGGGAAGGGATGGGGGATTAAACTAAAGAAAAATAGGGGACGAAAAAGAAAAAGGGGGCCAATGAGCAATCATAACCTAGCTAAGTTAACAATGAAGCAAAAAACAGAAAAAATCAAACTTTCCCTACACTAACCTAACAGGGACGGGGTGCACATGTTCTGCCCAGCACACCCAATATCCTGATGCCTAACCAGCATCAAACAACCACTCCAGGTCAGCACCTTTCACTCGACAGAATCGCGCAAGACTCACCCACCTTTTGCCAAATTCAGATGGAGTGAGTCGTTTCCTTTCCGTCCTGATCTTGACTTTAAGCTGATGCTTAAAGAACAAGATCAGTTGGGAAGAGGTAAACTTCTCATCACCATAGAATTCCTTCTGTCGCGTCGTCCAAATCACGATTCGCATAACACCTAGTAAGCAAAAGAGCACATAGTGCTCAGCCCTAGATAACGGAGGTACGACATTGCTACAAACAGAACTAGCCTCAAGGACAAAGAACTTTCCACGCAGCATACGAACCATGAGGTCTTCAAGAAACTTACACAACGGAGCAACAACACTGCAGTGGAAGAAGGCATGATCGACGGTTTCCGTCGTCAGCCCACAACGCACGCAGGTTGATTTTGGTGTTAGGCCCGCTGCATGAAGCCTCTTGCCTACCCAGAGAGCCTTTCGAATCATCAGCCAGGTGAGTGATGCCTCATCGTTAGTGAGACATTTCAACCCAGGCGCCCAAGGCCATATGGAGCGAGCCTCCTGCTTCGTAAGCCCGAGCTCGCCAATCAGTTCATCTTGAACGGCCCCCCTAACTAAAACCCGATATAATGCCCTAAGAGACAACGATTGGGCGTTGGAGAGGCCATCCGTAGCCCGCAAGAGAAACTGGAGAGCCAAACGACATTCTTTATAGAAGGAGCACTCGCCACGAGGAGTACGGCCGGCCTCCTCCTCCGACAAATGCACACTTCTCAGGGATGGAAAGTTTTTATGGACGTCCTCTTGAACGAGGGCGCCGTTCTCATCCTCCAGCATACACATTCGATCCAGGAATCTGATGCGAAGCGTGTGTTGACGAATCTCAACGCTAGGCATGCCCAGACCGCCCTCAGATGGATGCAGGCAACAGATCTCGCGACGTACCTTGGGAGACTTGCCTTCTCCCCAAAGGAAGGAGAACAAGAACTGAATTAAACCCAAACGAATGGCACACGGGAGAGGAAGTACCGAGAGTCGGTAAAGGAGAATCGGGTAGATGTGCGAGGCACATACTTCCGCCCTCCCCTTTAAGGAGAGCCTCCTCCGAGTCCACAGACGAACTGCGCCCTCGGCCTTCTCTCGAACCTCCGACCAATTCATTTCCAACTGGAGATCAGGACCGAAAAAGACGCCGAGAATCTTGATCGGCCCGTCCGTCCAGAGGAAAGGTCCGGGAAGAGAAACTCCCTTCCACGCACCCAATCGCAAGCCAACAGACTTATCGCGATTGATCTTGGCCCCTGTCACCGTCTCATAACATCTGATTTCTTTGCTGACTTCGTCAATCTCGGCTTTGCTCGACACAAAAACCGAAACGTCGTCAGCATAGGCGGAGTACCTGGCCGAGGTGGTAGCACCAGGTACGGAAATTCCGCGAAGGACCGGATTCGCCTTTAACTTGCGAAGGAATGGCTCCAACGCAAGAACGTACAGCAAAGGCGAAAGTGGACAACCTTGACGAATGGAGCGAGATAAAGTGAAGGGCTTCGATCTTACCCCATTCACTTCCACCAGCGCACCGGGGGACTCATACAGCAGTCGGATCCAGGAGCGAAAGTACGGCCCGAAACCGGCGGCGGAAAGGACAGACTCCAAGAAACGATGGTCAACCCTATCGAATGCCTTGGACTGATCCAAATTGATCAGCGCGGCTTCGGTGTCGGTTTTCTCGATGATCAGGCGTACCAAATGAAGGTTGTCCTGAATAGTCCTGCCCTTCACAGCACAAGTCTGCTCGGGGCCAATCAGACTAGAGAGGACAGCCTGCAAACGGCCGGCCAAGATCTTGGCAAAAATCTTTAAGTCAGTATTTAACATCGTTAAAGGCCGATAATTATCTATGCCACCCCCACCGCTCTTGCTCTTGCGAAGCAACTTGATTACACCCCTGGTGAAGCGTCGAGGTATAGACCCCTGCTTCATCCAGTTGTTATAAACAAGAGCCAGCAGAGGGACAAGAACGGACGACTGCCTCAAGTACAGTTCGTAGGGAAGACCATCCAAACCTGGAGTTTTGTCCCGGCCAACCAATTTCAGCGCATCCCAGATTTCCGACTCTGTTATGGGCCCCTCGCACCTAGCCGCTTCAGCCGCCGAGAGGCGGGGAAAGTCAGCCAAATAGGTGTCGAACTGAGCAGAGCTCAGACCGGGCTCCCTGGTGAAAAGATCCTGGAAGTAATCCCGAAAAGCTCCACATATACCCACGTCTGTAGTCACGGTACGACCATCCGGCAATGTGATGTCCTTGATATGCCGATTGGCTGCTTGCCTAGCTTCCTCTGCACGCAATTCTGCGGCCATATTCGTTGCCTCAGAAGACATTCTTTTTAACCTAGCCCTAACTACCAGAGCTTGATCCTTCTTGATAGCCAAGGAGGCCAGCTCGGCCCTAGCTAAGGCTACGTCCCCACTATTACGGGATTTAACTGCCCGATCAACTTTTTTCTCTAACGTCGATTGCGCCGCTAAATTAGCTAAGTTGAGCCGACGGCTATAGTCGGCAGCAAACGACCTAATTTTGGATTTAAGTGTATCCCACCACTTATTCCCAACCACAGCCCCCGTCAGTTCCCGCTTTAGTGTTAGTAAAAGCTGGTGCTGGAAATCTTGGCTATCAAATAATGACGCGTTCAATTTCCAGTAGCCAGCCAACTTAACCTTAGGCTTATCTAAGTTTACACGAACCCGGACGAGCCTATGATCCGTGTAAACTATCGAATGGAAACTTGGACAACCTAAGAGCCCTACGTCGACTCTCCTAACTAGGACTCGGTCGAGGTAGCTTGCGCGTACCTTCGAATCCGAGCTGCCCCTATTAGTCCAAGTCCACACTACCTCCCGGGGGTGTTCATTTCGGTATTTATCGACAAGATCATTCCTGTCGATAAATTCCCGAAATGGTTTCACATCCGGGTTGTTAGTACCCGATCTTTCTCCTATACGATCCTTCTCAGGGTCAAGGACGGCATTCCAATCCCCCGCTAAAATTACCCGCCTCGATGTTCCAAAGAACGACTCGAGCTGCCGAAACAAAGCAGGACGCTCCGCATGGACATTGGGCGCATAAACCCCAATGAGGCGAAAAGACTTCTCCTTTATGGTAATATCCAGCACACAAATCCTGCCCGCTGGATCCGCGAAGACAAGCGTACACGCCGCACCCAAAGACTTGCTCACTAGCCAGGAAACACCTCTAGAACGACCATCAAAACATGCTGAATAGAGATCGTAATCCCTAGACAGTATGCCCTCATAGTCGCCAGCAAAAAACCGGGTCTCCTGCAAACAACAAACATCCACCCCGAGGCGCTGGAGATCATGAAGGAGTCTCACCCTCCGAGACTCAGACCTCAGCCCCCGGGCATTCATACTTGCTAACCAGAGAGCCATTATGATCCTTAATTAGGGTTGGGGTCCTTGGACAGAACATGGTCGGGGAAAGGATGCCGACAGCCTCTCCCATTGACCCATGGCCCATCTCATTCTTGATGGTGCCGTCAGAGGAGACGCCGCCAACATCCCAGGGAAAGGTTAGTTTTAGCGCCCTATAGAGGGAGGGGTGAACTAAAACCGGGACCCGTCCAGAACAGAATTTTTCAAGGTTAGTGAGTTTCTCTGATTTTGTTGTGATGATGGGTGGAATCATAGGAATTGCTTTGGCAGCCTCCTCTACCATGCCCCAAGTCTGCCGCGCCCCTGACCCAGTGCGAATGACTGTTAATAGCCTCTGAGCTTTGGGGAAATTTCTTGGTAGTTCGATATCTTTCTCACTACACTTTTTCATCGACAAAAGAGCCTTCAGCTGCTTTATTCTATTCCCGAAATTCTTGGCTCTTTCAGCCTGGGCCGGGGAGATGCGGCAGATGTCCTCCCCTTGCCTGTATGGCAGCTTTGTTGGTTTTTTCTTTTGGGCCTCCATATCTTCTGAGGAAAGACTTCTTTGTCTTTTGGATGGAGGGGGCATCTGTTTCGGGGGAGAGGGACAGGGAGAGAGGCATGGAGAAACACGAAAATAGTTGATGATTGGGCTGGGGTCTCGACTACGAGGGGACGGTTTACGGGGAGTGGGTTGAGAGGAATGAATTTTTTTGCCCGATTTTTTCTTTTGAGGGGAGGACGGGGCAGAGGCCGAGGGGCGAGGTGGACGTTGAGCCAGTTGATTCTTCAACTCCTCTGATGGGCGAAAAGGCCGTTTTTCCAGTTGTTTCTTTAGCTCTTTTATCTTCTGCGTCTTTTCATACCCTGGGTCGAATGCTTTCTTTAGCTCTTCAAGTTTCGGAGCCGACCAGGCCGAGGCATCGCCCTTCTTGCTGGTGGAGGGAGTGGGGCTGTTTGTGCCTTTCGTCTTAGGGGTATCTGGGGACCGAGGTTCCGCTGCTTGGCGCTTCCCCCTGGCCCTGCCAACAACCAGCCACTCCCCCTTTTCCTTCTCCGAGGCTGCACTAGCAGTTGGCGAAGGTTTTTCGGGGGGTGAGGGAACTTTTTTGTTCCCAACCGGGGTAACTGCCGCACCGGTCCTGGGTATTGGCATGCCCACTACGGGCGAGACGGATGTAACAGGAGCGGCCAGAGGGGGATTTTGGTCGATTGGAGCCTGGCTTCCAGAGGCCTTCTTCTCTGGGCAGGAGGAGGAGAGGTGACCAGTCTCTCCACACCTCCAGCATTTTGGTTTGCGGCCGGACACCATCACCGGCAAGCTCAGGCCCCCTACGTCAAGACAGTTGGGGATGGTCTTGAAGGTCTCCTGGTCAATCATCATATCGAAAGACCATCCCCCGTTCAGGTCATCGCAGGAGGCATCTAAAATTTGGCCAAACTGCGAAAAGTAGGCAGCCAGATGCTCCCCGATGACCTGAGGAGGAACCTCATACACTGCTACCTTGGTCCTTTGTTTGCCATCATACATAATTCTAAATATAAGCTCTTTTGTAGATATGTCTTCAATCGCCAATTTTAGGCACTCTTCTGGCGTAGGTAGTAGTATGTCCCACAAGAAGAAGCGCGCCCCTTTAATTATTCTTAAGGGCTTATACCCCTTTGACTGCAGTGTTTTCAACACTGTGTCTTTCGTGCTGCGACAAATTTTGCGCGTACGCTTGTCCACCACGAAGACTGACACTATTCTTTTTTCAATCTTCTTTAATTCTTGGGGATCCTCCAAGAGCCCACCTTCTACGACAAGGTGTGCGTAGCTCTTAGCTCTCTCCAAGAACTCCGTCAGATTGATCTTGACTTTCGGAGGGGACTTCCAGCCACAGGGCGATTCCCCGGCCTCAGCATCTTTCATTGTCTCGTCTTGCGTCTTTTGAGGTTTTTCTTTGTTATTCGCCTCCTTTTGGCCATTCTCGGCCATTGGTGTCTCTTTCATTATTTCTTTTTCCTTTTCATCTTTCCCAGGAAGTGGGGGAAAATCCTCATCAGTTTTATCAGGAGGCCCCTTCCAGGGGGGGTCAAAACTTAGTTTTTTCTTTATTGACCGACTATTGTCGGCCATTTTAAGGTTTTAGCACGCCAACCAAAAAATTTTTGTATTTGTCCACCACACTTAAATTAAACGTATGGGAAAGGGTGGGAAATGGGAGTAACTTGGGGAAAACAAATAAAAATAAAAAAATACTATCACAAAATAGAAACAAAGAGGACAAAAACTTTTCAAACAACGAACCCCGAAGGATTTAAAATTTCCCAATAAAATGGCCAGTAACGGCAAAAAATTCACACGCCTGGCAAAAAACTAGCCTTTAGCGGCCAAAAATTAAACTTTTACCAAACTAAGAACTAGTCTTAGCCGACAAAAAGTCTAGCCTCTTGAGAGGTTAAAAAATAAACGAAAAATAAATATATACAAAAATAAACTTTACCAGTTACGATAAACTAATTACACAAAGAAATTTAAAGAAAATAAAATAAACAGAAACACGGAGAGTTGCCTAAACGGCTACTCCCGACAAAGAAAATAGGGGGAGGGGCTAAAATTAAATGTAAGTGGTTTAACTAAACTTTACAAAATAAAAGAATTCAAAATAAATTTAAACAACGATTAAAATTTACAAATGTACAATTAAATTAAATACACAAAGAAAACAAATACAAACAAATACAAACAAACAAAAAGAAAACGAAAAGTCTCCTAACGGCGACTTCCGCAAAAGAAAAACTGGGGAGGGGCTGAAAAAAAAGAAAAGTTACAGTGGAAGAAAAATAAAAATCAGCTAATTCTTCAGCTTCTGGTCAAAAGGGACAGTTGTTATTAAAAAAAATATAAATATGGCACTTTAAGGCCAAACAGATACTGAAAAAAAATAAAAAATAAAAATAAAAATAAACTCAAAACGGCCGACCTAAACAAAAACAAATATGGCCGCCAAAAATACGAAAATAAAAACACAAAAAGCTAGAAGAAAAAAAAAAAGAAAAGAACAAAGTAAATAAACGAAAAAGAAAATAAATAAAAATAAACTTAGCTCAACAAAAAGGTCTTTTTTGTAAAATAAACAGTCCAAATAAGTGAATCACAGTTTTTTTAAACAAAAAGTGTCTGACGCTCGCCAAAACAAGGTCTGAGAAAATGACAACAAACGTCAAAAACTTGCCAAGAACTTCATTATTTATTGTACAGAAGTACAAATGCGGCACAAGGCCTAATACGGGGATGGGGGAAGGCTGGTCATCAACTGTCCTATATTTAACTTAGCTATTCACTTTCGTTGACCCTGACACGCTAACAATAACCTTTCACCATAAAACCACATTTTTACTTACCATTCTTACCACGTCCACCATAATACCTCAGGTTCTCTATGTAGTCCTACTTAACTCCCATATGTACAATGTTCAGTGGAGGGCATGGGCAGAAATAACAACATTTAAAATTCCCCAATGATTTTATACAATGAAAGTAAGATATGTACAAGAAACTAAACAAAATCATATTAGTAATAAAAGCCCCCCACTACTCTAATATTGTGACAGCAAAATCACTTCTCCGGACGAAATATAATGCGTGGCTTTAGAAATATAATAATATCACTTATCCGTTCAGCAATCACTCACACAATCACTCACACATTTAAACATCATAACAAAAACGAAAAACACACTTGAAAAATAACGAAAGACGCCACGCATCCACCGGAGAACTAACATTGTTGAACACCTAAAGTGGGAAGGGATGGGGGATTAAACTAAAGAAAAATAGGGGACAAAAAGAAAAAGGGGCCAATGAGCAATCATAACCTAGCTAAGTTAACATTGAAGCGAACAACAGAAAAATCAAACTTTCCCTACACTAACCTAACAGGGACGGGGTGCACATGTTCTGCCCAGCACACCCAATATCCTGATGCCTAACCGGCATCAAACAACCACTCCAGGTCAGCACCTTTCACTCGACAGAATCGCGCAAGACTCACCCACCTTTTGCCAAATTCAGATGGAGTGAGTCGTTTCCTTTCCGTCCTGATCTTGACTTTAAGCTGATGCTTAAAGAACAAGATCAGTTGGGAAGAGGTAAACTTCTCATCACCATAGAATTCCTTCTGTCGCGTCGTCCAAATCACGATTCGCATAACACCTAGTAAGCAAAAGAGCACATAGTGCTCAGCCCTAGATAACGGAGGTACGACATTGCTACAAACAGAACTAGCCTCAAGGACAAAGAACTTTCCACGCAGCATACGAACCATGAGGTCTTCAAGAAACTTACACAACGGAGCAACAACACTGCAGTGGAAGAAGGCATGATCGACGGTTTCCGTCGTCAGCCCACAACGCACGCAGGTTGACTTTGGAGTTAGGCCCGCTGCATGAAGCCTCTTGCCTACCCAGAGAGCCTTTCGTATCATCAGCCAGGTGAGTGATGCCTCATCGTTAGTGAGACATTTCAACCCAGGCGCCCAAGGCCATATGGAGCGAGCCTCCTGCTTCGTAAGCCCGAGCTCGCCAATCAGTTCATCTTGAACGGCCCCCCTAACTAAAACTCGATATAATGCCCTAAGAGACAACGATTGGGCGTTGGAGAGGCCATCCGTAGCCCGCAAGAGAAACTGGAGAGCCAAACGACATTCTTTATAGAAGGAGCACTCGCCACGAGGAGTACGGCCGGCCTCCTCCTCCGACAAATGCACACTTCTCAGGGATGGAAAGTTTTTATGGACGTCCTCTTGAACGAGGGCGCCGTTCTCATCCTCCAGCATACACATTCGATCCAGGAATCTAATGCGAAGCGTGTGTTGACGAATCTCAACGCTAGGCATGCCCAGACCGCCCTCAGATGGATGCAGGCAACAGATCTCGCGACGTACCTTGGGAGACTTGCCTTCTCCCCAAAGGAAGGAGAACAAGAGCTGAATTAAACCCAAACGAATGGCACACGGGACAGGAAGTACCGAGAGTCGGTAAAGGAGAATCGGGTAGATGTGCGAAGCACATACTTCCGCCCTCCCCTTTAAGGAGAGCCTCCTCCGAGTCCACAGACGAACTGCGCCCTCGGCCTTCTCTCGAACCTCCGACCAATTCATTTCCAACTGGAGATCAGGACCGAAAAAGACGCCGAGAATCTTGATCGGCCCGTCCGTCCAGAGGAAAGGTCCGGGAAGAGAAACTCCCTTCCACGCACCCAATCGCAAGCCAACAGACTTATCGCGATTGATCTTGGCCCCTGTCACCGTCTCATAACATCTGATTTCTTTGCTGACTTCGTCAATCTCGGCTTTGCTCGACACAAAAACCGAAACGTCGTCAGCATAGGCGGAGTACCTGGCCGAGGTGGTAGCACCAGGTACGGAAATTCCGCGAAGGACCGGATTCGCCTTTAACTTGCGAAGGAATGGCTCCAACGCAAGAACGTACAGCAAAGGCGAAAGTGGACAACCTTGACGAATGGAGCGAGATAAAGTGAAGGGCTTCGATCTTACCCCATTCACTTCCACCAGCGCACCGGGGGACTCATACAGCAGTCGGATCCAGGAGCGAAAGTACGGCCCGAAACCGGCGGCGGAAAGGACAGACTCCAAGAAACGATGGTCAACCCTATCGAAAGCCTTGGACTGATCCAAATTGATCAGCGCGGCTTCGGTGTCGGTTTTCTCGATGATCAGGCGTACCAAATGAAGGTTGTCCTGAATAGTCCTGCCCTTCACAGCACAAGTCTGCTCGGGGCCAATCAGACTAGAGAGGACAGCCTGCAAACGGCCGGCCAAGATCTTGGCAAAAATCTTTAAGTCAGTATTTAACATCGTTAAAGGCCGATAATTATCTATGCCACCCCCACCGCTCTTGCTCTTGCGAAGCAACTTGATTACACCCCTGGTGAAACGACGAGGTATAGACCCCTGCTTCATCCAGTTGTTATAAACAAGAGCCAGCAGAGGAACAAGAACGGACGACTGCCTCAAGTACAGTTCGTAGGGAAGACCATCCAAACCTGGAGTTTTGTCCCGGCCAACCAATTTCAGCGCATCCCAGATTTCCGACTCTGTTATGGGCCCCTCGCACCTAGCCGCTTCAGCCGCCGAGAGGCGGGGAAAGTCAGCCAAATAGGTGTCGAACTGAGCAGAGCTCAGACCGGGCTCCCTGGTGAAAAGATCCTGGAAGTAATCCCGAAAAGCTCCACATATACCCACGTCTGTAGTCACGGTACGACCATCCGGCAATGTGATGTCCTTGATATGCCGATTGGCTGCTTGCCTAGCTTCCTCTGCACGCAATTCTGCGGCCATATTCGTTGCCTCAGAAGACATTCTTTTTAACCTAGCCCTAACTACCAGAGCTTGATCCTTCTTGATAGCCAAGGAGGCCAGCTCGGCCCTAGCTAAGGCTACGTCCCCACTATTACGGGATTTAACTGCCCGATCAACTTTTTTCTCTAACGTCGATTGCGCCGCTAAATTAGCTAAGTTGAGCCGACGGCTATAGTCGGCAGCAAACGACCTAATTTTGGATTTAAGTGTATCCCACCACTTATTCCCAACCACAGCCCCCGTCAGTTCCCGCTTTAGTGTTAGTAAAAGCTGGTGCTGGAAATCTTGGCTATCAAATAATGACGCGTTCAATTTCCAGTAGCCAGCCAACTTAACCTTAGGCTTATCTAAGTTTACACGAACCCGGACGAGCCTATGATCCGTGTAAACTATCGAATGGAAACTTGGACAACCTAAGAGCCCTACGTCGACTCTCCTAACTAGGACTCGGTCGAGGTAGCTTGCGCGTACCTTCGAATCCGAGCTGCCCCTATTAGTCCAAGTCCACACTACCTCCCGGGGGTGTTCATTTCGGTATTTATCGACAAGATCATTCCTGTCGATAAATTCCCGAAATGGTTTCACATCCGGGTTGTTAGTACCCGATCTTTCTCCTATACGATCCTTCTCAGGGTCAAGGACGGCATTCCAATCCCCCGCTAAAATTACCCGCCTCGATGTTCCAAAGAACGACTCGAGCTGCCGAAACAAAGCAGGACGCTCCGCATGGACATTGGGCGCATAAACCCCAATGAGGCGAAAAGACTTCTCCTTTATGGTAATATCCAGCACACAAATCCTGCCCGCTGGATCCGCGAAGACAAGCGTACACGCCGCACCCAAAGACTTGCTCACTAGCCAGGAAACACCTCTAGAACGACCATCAAAACATGCTGAATAGAGATCGTAATCCCTAGACAGTATGCCCTCATAGTCGCCAGCAAAAAACCGGGTCTCCTGCAAACAACAAACATCCACCCCGAGGCGCTGGAGATCATGAAGGAGTCTCACCCTCCGAGACTCAGACCTCAGCCCCCGGGCATTCATACTTGCTAACCAGAGAGCCATTATCAGTCCGATTAGGGTTGAGGAACTGTTCCGAACATGTCCGGTGACAGGACACCGACAGCCCGTCCCATTGAGCCGAGACCCATTTCACTTTTGATAGTGCCATCATAGGACAGGCCGCCAATGTCCAGGGGAAACGTTAGTTTCAACGCTCTGTAAAGGGAGGGGTGAACATAAACCGGGGTCCTCCCAGAACAAAACTGCTGCAAATTTGCATTGTCCTCATCATGGAAATAAGAAAGGGGAGGGTTCGTAGCAAACGAATCATTCGCCTCCCCTAACATAGTCCATATTTGTCTAGTACCAGCGCCAGACCGCACGACCGTCAAGATCCTCTTGGCGTTTGGGAAATTGCGCGGATCTTCGACATCTTTGTCGTGTACTTTTTTAAATGAAATTAAAGTTTTTAAGCGCTTTGAATGGCTCAGCGCCTTTTGAGCTGTTTCTGCAGAAACTCGGCAAACTTCCTCACCGAGATTGAAAGGAGGTTTCATTTTCTTTCTTTTTTCCTCACCAGACGCTACTTCAGGGCTTCTTTGTCTTTTAGACTTGTGAGGAGAGAGAGAAGGATTAGGTGTTGGGGTGGGAGTGGGTGAGACATCGGGGGAAGCAGGAGTGGAAGGGATACGAGAAGAGACTGGGGAATGCTTTTTGAAGGTGGTCATTTTCGACGGGGAAGTGGTCAGGGACTTTGTCATGGGAGGGGGGGGGCATGGTTTTTTTCCGGGAGGGAGAAGACGGGGCGGAGACGGAAGAGTGTGGAGCTGCTAAATTTGTTGATTTCTTCTTCTCTAGGTCTTTCTTTAATTTTCGCAGCTGGACGATTTTTTCCCAATTCGGTTCCGCTTTTTTTTGAATCTCACTCAAAGGCCTGTCTAAATGCACCGCCGGGACGTCGCCTTTAGAGCTGCCAGAGGGAGTGGGACTGTCGGTGTCATCCCTAGGAGTTTCAGGGGACTGAGGCACCGCTGCTCGGATCTTCCCTTTGCCTCTAGCAACGACATGCCATACTCCCTCATCCTTGTCCTTGACCACACTTGCGGCAGGCTTCGGAATTTGGGAGGATGGGGGCCGAGACCCACCCGGTGTTTGTGAGACACCGGGCCGTGCCACTGCTAGGCCCATTACAGGCGTTGCGGAACTACGGTTGTCAGGCTTAGGGGTATTTTGGTCGACGGCGGCCGGATCACCAGAGGCCTTCTTCTCTGGGCAGGAAGAGGACAGGTGACCAGTCTGCCCGCACTTCCAGCAAGTTGGTTTTCGGCCGGTCACTATGACCGGCATTTTCCGGCCGCAATAATCCAAGCAGTTGGGGATGGAGTCGAAGGCTTCTTTATCGCTCAGTATGTCGAATGTCCATCCCCCGTTCAGGTTGTCAGAAGAGGCTGCGAGTATCTGGCCATATTTTTTAAAATAAGAGGCCAGGTGTTCGCCGACAACCTGAGGAGGCACCTCATATACTGCTACGTTGGTCCTCCTACGGCCTTCATATTCTGTTCTCAGGATTAGGTCATCAGTTATCAATTCTCTACTTACTGCATCCATGCAATCTTCCGGTGTGGGCAGCAGTACGTCCCAATTGAAAAAGGCTGGTCCTTTTATTATTCTTTGGGGCCTAACCCCTAGGGACACCAGTGATCGGATCACTGTGTCTTTCGTGGAGCGACAAATTTTGCGCGAACGCTTGTCCACCACGAAGACCGACACCATTCTCTTTTCAAACTTTTGTAATTCCTGGGGGTTTTCCAAAAGTCCGTCATCTTTCAAAAGATGGTCGAAACCTTTAGATCTCTCCAGAAACTCCGCTATGTTTATAATGCAACTAGGTGGGGACTTCCAGCAATCGGGCGACACCCCGGCCTCAGCATCTTTGTTTTTGTCTCTGGTACTTTTCGCCTTGTCATTTGCCGTAGACTTTTGGCCATTCTCGGCCACCTTATTCTTGGTCTCATAATTTTGCTTTTTTGAATCCTTTAGAGGGGGATAGGACTCTTCATTTTTGTCAGGCGGGCCCTTCCCGGGCGGGTCGAAAATCAGTTTTTTCTAGCTGACCGACTTGAGTCGGCCATTTTTATTTTTACTGGCCGTGATCGATATAATTATTATTTTTTCCTCCGTAAATGATAGGGGAATGGAGAGGGGTAGGGAAAAAACGGGAAAAATGTGGGGGGGGGGGAAATAAATATGTTACACAAATTAACCTCCTCACAAGAAAATTGCACGAACAACAATAAATAAAATTAGCCTATAACGGCAAAAATTAGAAATAACAAAACGGCTTAGAACAACTTGCTTTTAACAGTGAAATTCAACTCTTAAAATATAAGAGCAGAAATTAGGCAAAAAATTCGCCTCTTGAGAGGTTAAAAATAAAAATAAAAATAAAAATAAACTTTACAAAATACGATAAACTAAATACACAAAGAAATTTAAAGAAAATAAAACAAACAGAAAAACGGAGAGTTGCCTAAACGGCTACTCCCGACAAAGAAAATAGGGGGAGGGGCTAAAATTAAATTTAAGCGGTTTAACTAAACTTTTACAAAATAAATGAATTAACGAAAATAAATTTAAACAACGATTAAATTTTACAAATGTACAATTAAATTAAATGCACAAGGAAAACAAATACAAACAAATACAAACAAAAAGAAAACGAAAAGTCTCCTAACGGCGACTTCCGCAAAAGAAAAACTGGGGAGGGGCTGAAAAAAAGAAAAGTTACAGTGGAAGAAAAATAAAAATCAGCTAATTCTTCAGCTTCTGGTCAAAAAGGGACAGTTAAAAAAAATATAAATATGGCACTTAAGGCCAAACAGATACTGAAAAAAAATAAAATTAAAAATAAACTCAAAACGGCCGACCTAAATAAAAACAAATATGGCCGCCAAAAATACGAAAATAAAAACAAAAAAGCTAGAAGAATAAAAGAAAAGAACAAAATAAATAAACGAAAAAGAAAATAAATAAAAATAAACTTAGCTCAACAAAAAGGTCTTTTTTTGTAAAACAAAAAGTCCAAATGAATGAATCGGTTTTTTTTTTAAACAAAAAGTTCGACGCTCGCCAAAACAAGGTCGGAGAAAATGACAACAAACGTCAAAAACTTGCCAAGAACTTCATTATTTATTGTACTGAAGTACAAATGTGGCACAAGGCCTAATACGGGGATGGGGAAGGCTGGTCTTCAACTGTCCTAATTTAACTTAGCTATTCACTTTCGTTGACCCTGACACGCTTACAATAACCTTTCACCATAATACCACATTTTTACTTACCATTCTTACCACGTCCACCATAATACCTCAGGATCTCTATGTAGTCCTACTTAACTCCCATATGTACAATGTTCAGTGGAGGGCATGGGCAGAAAATAACAACATTTAAAATTCCCCAATGATTTTATACAATGAAAGTAATATATGTACAAGAAACTAAACAAAATCGTATTAGTAATAAAAGCCCCCCACTACTCTAATATTGTGACAGCAAAATCACTTCCCCGGACGAAATATAATGCGTGGCTTTAGAAGTATAATACCATATATCCGATCAGCAATTACTCACACAATCACTCACACATTTAAACATCATAACAAAAACGAAAAGCACACTTGAAAAATAACGAAAGACGACACGCATCCACCGGAGAACTAACATTGTTGAACACCTAAAGTGGGAAGGGATGGGGGATTAAACTAAAGAAAAATAGGGGACGAAAAAGAAAAAGGGGGCCAATGAGCAATCATAACCTAGCTAAGTTAACAATGAAGCAAAAAACAGAAAAAATCAAACTTTCCCTACACTAACCTAACAGGGACGGGGTGCACATGTTCTGCCCAGCACACCCAATATCCTGATGCCTAACCAGCATCAAACAACCACTCCAGGTCAGCACCTTTCACTCGACAGAATCGCGCAAGACTCACCCACCTTTTGCCAAATTCAGATGGAGTGAGTCGTTTCCTTTCCGTCCTGATCTTGACTTTAAGCTGATGCTTAAAGAACAAGATCAGTTGGGAAGAGGTAAACTTCTCATCACCATAGAATTCCTTCTGTCGCGTCGTCCAAATCACGATTCGCATAACACCTAGTAAGCAAAAGAGCACATAGTGCTCAGCCCTAGATAACGGAGGTACGACATTGCTACAAACAGAACTAGCCTCAAGGACAAAGAACTTTCCACGCAGCATACGAACCATGAGGTCTTCAAGAAACTTACACAACGGAGCAACAACACTGCAGTGGAAGAAGGCATGATCGACGGTTTCCGTCGTCAGCCCACAACGCACGCAGGTTGATTTTGGTGTTAGGCCCGCTGCATGAAGCCTCTTGCCTACCCAGAGAGCCTTTCGAATCATCAGCCAGGTGAGTGATGCCTCATCGTTAGTGAGACATTTCAACCCAGGCGCCCAAGGCCATATGGAGCGAGCCTCCTGCTTCGTAAGCCCGAGCTCGCCAATCAGTTCATCTTGAACGGCCCCCCTAACTAAAACCCGATATAATGCCCTAAGAGACAACGATTGGGCGTTGGAGAGGCCATCCGTAGCCCGCAAGAGAAACTGGAGAGCCAAACGACATTCTTTATAGAAGGAGCACTCGCCACGAGGAGTACGGCCGGCCTCCTCCTCCGACAAATGCACACTTCTCAGGGATGGAAAGTTTTTATGGACGTCCTCTTGAACGAGGGCGCCGTTCTCATCCTCCAGCATACACATTCGATCCAGGAATCTGATGCGAAGCGTGTGTTGACGAATCTCAACGCTAGGCATGCCCAGACCGCCCTCAGATGGATGCAGGCAACAGATCTCGCGACGTACCTTGGGAGACTTGCCTTCTCCCCAAAGGAAGGAGAACAAGAACTGAATTAAACCCAAACGAATGGCACACGGGAGAGGAAGTACCGAGAGTCGGTAAAGGAGAATCGGGTAGATGTGCGAGGCACATACTTCCGCCCTCCCCTTTAAGGAGAGCCTCCTCCGAGTCCACAGACGAACTGCGCCCTCGGCCTTCTCTCGAACCTCCGACCAATTCATTTCCAACTGGAGATCAGGACCGAAAAAGACGCCGAGAATCTTGATCGGCCCGTCCGTCCAGAGGAAAGGTCCGGGAAGAGAAACTCCCTTCCACGCACCCAATCGCAAGCCAACAGACTTATCGCGATTGATCTTGGCCCCTGTCACCGTCTCATAACATCTGATTTCTTTGCTGACTTCGTCAATCTCGGCTTTGCTCGACACAAAAACCGAAACGTCGTCAGCATAGGCGGAGTACCTGGCCGAGGTGGTAGCACCAGGTACGGAAATTCCGCGAAGGACCGGATTCGCCTTTAACTTGCGAAGGAATGGCTCCAACGCAAGAACGTACAGCAAAGGCGAAAGTGGACAACCTTGACGAATGGAGCGAGATAAAGTGAAGGGCTTCGATCTTACCCCATTCACTTCCACCAGCGCACCGGGGGACTCATACAGCAGTCGGATCCAGGAGCGAAAGTACGGCCCGAAACCGGCGGCGGAAAGGACAGACTCCAAGAAACGATGGTCAACCCTATCGAATGCCTTGGACTGATCCAAATTGATCAGCGCGGCTTCGGTGTCGGTTTTCTCGATGATCAGGCGTACCAAATGAAGGTTGTCCTGAATAGTCCTGCCCTTCACAGCACAAGTCTGCTCGGGCCAATCAGACTAGAGAGGACAGCCTGCAAACGGCCGGCCAAGATCTTGGCAAAAATCTTTAAGTCAGTATTTAACATCGTTAAAGGCCGATAATTATCTATGCCACCCCCACCGCTCTTGCTCTTGCGAAGCAACTTGATTACACCCCTGGTGAAGCGTCGAGGTATAGACCCCTGCTTCATCCAGTTGTTATAAACAAGAGCCAGCAGAGGAACAAGAACGGACGACTGCCTCAAGTACAGTTCGTAGGGAAGACCATCCAAACCTGGAGTTTTGTCCCGGCCAACCAATTTCAGCGCATCCCAGATTTCCGACTCTGTTATGGGCCCCTCGCACCTAGCCGCTTCAGCCGCCGAGAGGCGGGGAAAGTCAGCCAAATAGGTGTCGAACTGAGCAGAGCTCAGACCGGGCTCCCTGGTGAAAAGATCCTGGAAGTAATCCCGAAAAGCTCCACATATACCCACGTCTGTAGTCACGGTACGACCATCCGGCAATGTGATGTCCTTGATATGCCGATTGGCTGCTTGCCTAGCTTCCTCTGCACGCAATTCTGCGGCCATATTCGTTGCCTCAGAAGACATTCTTTTTAACCTAGCCCTAACTACCAGAGCTTGATCCTTCTTGATAGCCAAGGAGGCCAGCTCGGCCCTAGCTAAGGCTACGTCCCCACTATTACGGGATTTAACTGCCCGATCAACTTTTTTCTCTAACGTCGATTGCGCCGCTAAATTAGCTAAGTTGAGCCGACGGCTATAGTCGGCAGCAAACGACCTAATTTTGGATTTAAGTGTATCCCACCACTTATTCCCAACCACAGCCCCCGTCAGTTCCCGCTTTAGTGTTAGTAAAAGCTGGTGCTGGAAATCTTGGCTATCAAATAATGACGCGTTCAATTTCCAGTAGCCAGCCAACTTAACCTTAGGCTTATCTAAGTTTACACGAACCCGGACGAGCCTATGATCCGTGTAAACTATCGAATGGAAACTTGGACAACCTAAGAGCCCTACGTCGACTCTCCTAACTAGGACTCGGTCGAGGTAGCTTGCGCGTACCTTCGAATCCGAGCTGCCCCTATTAGTCCAAGTCCACACTACCTCCCGGGGGTGCTTCATTTCGGTATTTATCGACAAGATCATTCCTGTCGATAAATTCCCGAAACGGTTTCACATCCGGGTTGTTAGTACCCGATCTTTCTCCTATACGATCCTTCTCAGGGTCAAGGACGGCATTCCAATCCCCCGCTAAAATTACCCGCCTCGATGTTCCAAAGAACGACTCGAGCTGCCGAAACAAAGCAGGACGCTCCGCATGGACATTGGGCGCATAAACCCCAATGAGGCGAAAAGACTTCTCCTTTATGGTAATATCCAGCACACAAATCCTGCCCGCTGGATCCGCGAAGACAAGCGTACACGCCGCACCCAAAGACTTGCTCACTAGCCAGGAAACACCTCTAGAACGACCATCAAAACATGCTGAATAGAGATCGTAATCCCTAGACAGTATGCCCTCATAGTCGCCAGCTAAAAACCGGGTTTCCTGCAGACAACAAACATCCACCCCGAGGCGCTGGAGGTCATGAAGGAGTCTCACCCTCCGAGACTCTGACCTCAGCCCCCGGGCATTCACGCTTGCTAACCAGAGAGCCATTATGATCCTTAATTAGGGTTGGGGTCCTGGACAGAACATGGTCGGGGAAAGGATGCCGACAGCCTCTCCCATTGACCCATGGCCCATCTCATTCTTGATGGTGCCGTCAGAGGAGACGCCGCCAACATCCCAGGGAAAGGTTAGTTTTAGCGCCCTATAGAGGGAGGGGTGAACCAAAACCGGGACCCGTCCTGTACAAAATTTTTCCAAGTTTGCGAGCTTTTCAGATGTTGTGGTGATGATTGGTGGTGTCATCTGTATCGCTTTAGAGGCCTCCTCAATCATGCCCCAAGTCTGCCGCGCCCCCGACCCAGTGCGGATAACTGTAAGAAGCCTTTGCGCACTTGGGAAATTTTCCGGGACCTCTATATCTTTATCCGCACACTTCTTCATTGATAACAGCGCTTTTAGTTGTTTTATCCTATTCCCAAAATTTTTTGCGCGTTCTGCCTGGGCCGGGGAAATACGGCAGACGTTTTCCCCTTGCCTGTATGCTACATTAGCCGGTTTTTTTTTGCCTCTTTGTCCTCCGCAGATGAGCTCCTTTGCCTTTTTGATGGAGGGGGCATCTGTTTCGGGGGAGAGGGACAGGGAGAGATGCAGGGAGAGACTCTAAAGTAGTTGATGATCGGGCTGGGGTCTCGAGATCGAGGGGACGGTTTTCGGGGTGTGGGTTGAGATGAATGAATTTTCTTTCCTTTCCCAGGCTTTTCCTTTTGAGGGGAGGACGGGGCAGAGGCCGATGGGCGAGATTTTTGTTGTCGAACCTGTTGAATTAGCGCTGCAGATGGTCGAAATGGCCGCTTTTCCAATTGTTTTTTTAGTTCTTTTATTTGTTCCGTTTTTTCGTACCCAGGATCGTACGCCTTTCGTAGTTCTTCAAGTTTTGGCGCCGACCAGGCCGAGGCATCGCCCTTCTTGCTGGTGGAGGGAGTGGGGCTGTTCGTGCCTTTAGTCTTTGGGGTCTCCGGGGACCGAGATTCCGCAGCTTGGCGCTTCCCCCTGGCCCTGCCAACAACCAGGCACTCCCCCTTTGCCTTCTCCGTGGCTGCACTTGCAGCTGGTGATGGTTTTTCGGGGGGTGAGGGAACTTTCTTGTTCCCAACCGGGGTAACTGCCGCACCGGTCCTGGGTATTGGCATGCCCACTACGGGCGAGACGGATGTAACAGGAGCGGCCAGAGGGGGATTTTGGTCGATTGGAGCCTGGCTTCCAGAGGCCTTCTTCTCTGGGCAGGAGGAGGAGAGGTGACCAGTCTCTCCACACCTCCAGCATTTTGGTTTGCGGCCGGACACCATCACCGGCAAGCTCAGGCCCCCTACGTCAAGACAGTTGGGGATGGTCTTGAAGGTCTCCTGGTCGATCATCATATCGAAAGACCATCCCCCGTTCAGGTCATCGCAGGAGGCATCTAAAATTTGGCCAAACTGCGAAAAGTAGGCAGCCAGATGCTCCCCGATGACCTGAGGAGGAACCTCATACACTGCTACCTTGGTCCTTTGTTTGCCATCATACATAATTCTAAATATGAGCTCTTTTGTAGATATGTCTTCAATCGCCAATTTTAGGCACTCTTCTGGCGTAGGTAGTAGTATGTCCCACAAGAAGAAGCGCGCCCCTTTAATTATTCTTAAGGGCTTATACCCCTTTGACTGCAGTGTTTTCAACACTGTGTCTTTCGTGCTGCGACAAATTTTGCGCGTACGCTTGTCCACCACGAAGACTGACACTATTCTTTTTTCAATCTTCTTTAATTCTTGGGGATCCTCCAAGAGCCCACCTTCTACGACAAGGTGTGCGTAGCTCTTAGCTCTCTCCAAGAACTCCGTCAGATTGATCTTGACTTTCGGAGGGGACTTCCAGCCACAGGGCGATTCCCCGGCCTCAGCATCTTTCATTGTCTCGTCTTGCGTCTTTTGAGGTTTTTCTTTGTTATTCGCCTCCTTTTGGCCATTCTCGGCCATTGGTGTCTCTTTCATTATTTCTTTTTCCTTTTCATCTTTCCCAGGAAGTGGGGGAAAATCCTCATCAGTTTTATCAGGAGGCCCCTTCCAGGGGGGGTCAAAACTTAGTTTTTTCTTTATTGACCGACTATTGTCGGCCATTTTAAGGTTTTAGCACGCCAACAAAAAATTTTTGTATTTGTCCACCACACTTAAATTAAACGTATGGGAAAGGGTGGGGAATGGGAGTAACTTGGGGAAAACAAATAAAAATAAAAAATAAAAAAAAACTATCACAAAATAGAAACAAAGAGGACAAAAACTTTTCAAACAACGAACCCCGAAGGATTTAAAATTTCCCAATAAAATGGCCAGTAACGGCAAACAATTCACACGCCTGGCAAAAAACTAGCCTTTAGCGGCCAAAAATTAAACTTTTACCAAACTAAGAACTAGTCTTAGCCGACAAAATGTCTAGCCTCTTGAGAGGTTAAAAAATAAACGAAAAATAAATATATACAAAAATAAACTTTACCAGTTACGATAAACTAATTACACAAAGAAATTTAAAGAAAATAAAACAAACGGAAACACGGAGAGTTGCCTAAACGGCTACTCCCGACAAAGAAAATAGGGGGAGGGGCTAAAATTAAATTTAAGTGGTTTAACTAAACTTTACAAAATAAAAGAATTAATTTAAACAACGATTAAACTTTACAAATGTACAATTAAATTAAATGGACAAAGAAAACAAATACAAACAAATACAAACAAACAAAAAGAAAACGAAAAGTCTCCTAACGGCGACTTCCGCAAAAGAAAAACTGGGGAGGGGCTGAAAAAAAGAAAAGTTAAAGTGGAAGAAAAATAAAAATCAGCTAATTCTTCAGTTTCTGGTCAAATAGGGACAGTTAAAAAATATAAATATGGCACTTAAGGCCAAACAGATACTGAAAAAAAATAAAAATAAACTCAAAACGGCCGACCTAAATAAAAACAAATATGGCCGCCAAAAATACGAAAATAAAAACAAAAAAGCTAGAAGAATAAAAAAAAGAAAAGAACAAAGTAAATAAACGAAAAAGAAAATAAATAAAAATAAACTTAGCTCAACAAAAAGGTCTTTTTGGGTTAAATAAAGAGTCCAAATAAGTGAATCACAGTTTTTTACACAAAAAAGTTCGACGCTCGCCAAAACAAGGTCGGAGAAAATGACAACAAACGTCAAAAACTTGCCAAGAACTTCATTATTTATTGTACTGAAGTACAAATGTGGCACAAGGCCTAATACGGGGATGGGGAAGGCTGGTCTTCAACTGTCCTATTTAACTTAGCTATTCACTTTCGTTGACCCTGACACGCTTAACAATAACCTTTCACCATAAAACCACATTTTTACTTACCATTCTTACCACGTCCACCATAATACCTCAGGTTCTCTATGTAGTCCTACTTAACTCCCATATGTACAATGATTCAGTGGAGGGCATGGGCAGAAATAACAACATTTAAAATTCCCCAATGATTTTATACAATGAAAGTAATATATGTACAAGAAACTAAACAAAATCATATTAGTAATAAAAGCCCCCCACTATTCTAATATTGTGACAGCAAAATCACTTCCCCGGACGAAATATAATGCGTGGCTTTAGAAATATAATAATATCACTTATCCGATCAGCAATTACTCACACAATCACTCACACATTTAAACATCATAACAAAAACGAAAAGCACACTTGAAAAATAACGAAAGTCGCCACGCATCCACCGGGGAACTAACATTGTTGAACACCTAAAGGAGGGAAGGGAAGGGGGGTTAAACTAAAGAAAAATAGGGGGAGAAAAAAAGAAAAGGGGGCCAATGTGCAATCATAACCTAGCTAAGTTAACATTGAAGCTAAAAAACAGAAAATCAAACTTTACCTACACTAACCTAACAGGGACGGGGTGCACATGTTCTGCCCAGCACACCCAATATCCTGATGCCTAACCAGCATCAAACAACCACTCCAGGTCAGCACCTTTCACTCGACAGAATCGCGCAAGACTCACCCACCTTTTGCCAAATTCAGATGGAGTGAGTCGTTTCCTTTCCGTCCTGATCTTGACTTTAAGCTGATGCTTAAAGAACAAGATCAGTTGGGAAGAGGTAAACTTCTCATCACCATAGAATTCCTTCTGTCGCGTCGTCCAAATCACGATTCGCATAACACCTAGTAAGCAAAAGAGCACATAGTGCTCAGCCCTAGATAACGGAGGTACGACATTGCTACAAACAGAACTAGCCTCAAGGACAAAGAACTTTCCACGCAGCATACGAACCATGAGGTCTTCAAGAAACTTACACAACGGAGCAACAACACTGCAGTGGAAGAAGGCATGATCGACGGTTTCCGTCGTCAGCCCACAACGCACGCAGGTTGATTTTGGTGTTAGGCCCGCTGCATGAAGCCTCTTGCCTACCCAGAGAGCCTTTCGAATCATCAGCCAGGTGAGTGATGCCTCATCGTTAGTGAGACATTTCAACCCAGGCGCCCAAGGCCATATGGAGCGAGCCTCCTGCTTCGTAAGCCCGAGCTCGCCAATCAGTTCATCTTGAACGGCCCCCCTAACTAAAACCCGATATAATGCCCTAAGAGACAACGATTGGGCGTTGGAGAGGCCATCCGTAGCCCGCAAGAGAAACTGGAGAGCCAAACGACATTCTTTATAGAAGGAGCACTCGCCACGAGGAGTACGGCCGGCCTCCTCCTCCGACAAATGCACACTTCTCAGGGATGGAAAGTTTTTATGGACGTCCTCTTGAACGAGGGCGCCGTTCTCATCCTCCAGCATACACATTCGATCCAGGAATCTAATGCGAAGCGTGTGTTGACGAATCTCAACGCTAGGCATGCCCAGACCGCCCTCAGATGGATGCAGGCAACAGATCTCGCGACGTACCTTGGGAGACTTGCCTTCTCCCCAAAGGAAGGAGAACAAGAACTGAATTAAACCCAAACGAATGGCACACGGGAGAGGAAGTACCGAGAGTCGGTAAAGGAGAATCGGGTAGATGTGCGAGGCACATACTTCCGCCCTCCCCTTTAAGGAGAGCCTTCCTCCGAGTCCACAGACGAACTGCGCCCTCGGCCTTCTCTCGAACCTCCGACCAATTCATTTCCAACTGGAGATCAGGACCGAAAAAGACGCCGAGAATCTTGATCGGCCCGTCCGTCCAGAGGAAAGGTCCGGGAAGAGAAACTCCCTTCCACGCACCCAATCGCAAGCCAACAGACTTATCGCGATTGATCTTGGCCCCTGTCACCGTCTCATAGCATCTGATTTCTTTGCTGACTTCGTCAATCTCGGCTTTGCTCGACACAAAAACCGAAACGTCGTCAGCATAGGCGGAGTACCTGGCCGAGGTGGTAGCACCAGGTACGGAAATTCCGCGAAGGACCGGATTCGCCTTTAACTTGCGAAGGAATGGCTCCAACGCAAGAACGTACAGCAAAGGCGAAAGTGGACAACCTTGACGAATGGAGCGAGATAAAGTGAAGGGCTTCGATCTTACCCCATTCACTTCCACCAGCGCACCGGGGGACTCATACAGCAGTCGGATCCAGGAGCGAAAGTACGGCCCGAAACCGGCGGCGGAAAGGACAGACTCCAAGAAACGATGGTCAACCCTATCGAAAGCCTTGGACTGATCCAAATTGATCAGCGCGGCTTCGGTGTCGGTTTTCTCGATGATCAGGCGTACCAAATGAAGGTTGTCCTGAATAGTCCTGCCCTTCACAGCACAAGTCTGCTCGGGGCCAATCAGACTAGAGAGGACAGCCTGCAAACGGCCGGCCAAGATCTTGGCAAAAATCTTTAAGTCAGTATTTAACATCGTTAAAGGCCGATAATTATCTATGCCACCCCCACCGCTCTTGCTCTTGCGAAGCAACTTGATTACACCCCTGGTGAAGCGACGAGGTATAGACCCCTGCTTCATCCAGTTGTTATAAACAAGAGCCAGCAGAGGAACAAGAACGGACGACTGCCTCAAGTACAGTTCGTAGGGAAGACCATCCAAACCTGGAGTTTTGTCCCGGCCAACCAATTTCAGCGCATCCCAGATTTCCGACTCTGTTATGGGCCCCTCGCACCTAGCCGCTTCAGCCGCCGAGAGGCGGGGAAAGTCAGCCAAATAGGTGTCGAACTGAGCAGAGCTCAGACCGGGCTCCCTGGTGAAAAGATCCTGGAAGTAATCCCGAAAAGCTCCACATATACCCACGTCTGTAGTCACGGTACGACCATCCGGCAATGTGATGTCCTTGATATGCCGATTGGCTGCTTGCCTAGCTTCCTCTGCACGCAATTCTGCGGCCATATTCGTTGCCTCAGAAGACATTCTTTTTAACCTAGCCCTAACTACCAGAGCTTGATCCTTCTTGATAGCCAAGGAGGCCAGCTCGGCCCTAGCTAAGGCTACGTCCCCACTATTACGGGATTTAACTGCCCGATCAACTTTTTTCTCTAACGTCGATTGCGCCGCTAAATTAGCTAAGTTGAGCCGACGGCTATAGTCGGCAGCAAACGACCTAATTTTGGATTTAAGTGTATCCCACCACTTATTCCCAACCACAGCCCCCGTCAGTTCCCGCTTTAGTGTTAGTAAAAGCTGGTGCTGGAAATCTTGGCTATCAAATAATGACGCGTTCAATTTCCAGTAGCCAGCCAACTTAACCTTAGGCTTATCTAAGTTTACACGAACCCGGACGAGCCTATGATCCGTGTAAACTATGGAATGGAAACTTGGACAACCTAAGAGCCCTACGTCGACTCTCCTAACTAGGACTCGGTCGAGGTAGCTTGCGCGTACCTTCGAATCCGAGCTGCCCCTATTAGTCCAAGTCCACACTACCTCCCGGGGGTGTTCATTTCGGTATTTATCGACAAGATCATTCCTGTCGATAAATTCCCGAAACGGTTTCACATCCGGGTTGTTAGTACCCGATCTTTCTCCTATACGATCCTTCTCAGGGTCAAGGACGGCATTCCAATCCCCCGCTAAAATTACCCGCCTCGATGTTCCAAAGAACGACTCGAGCTGCCGAAACAAAGCAGGACGCTCCGCATGGACATTGGGCGCATAAACCCCAATGAGGCGAAAAGACTTCTCCTTTATGGTAATATCCAGCACACAAATCCTGCCCGCTGGATCCGCGAAGACAAGCGTACACGCCGCACCCAAAGACTTGCTCACTAGCCAAGGAAACACCTCTAGAACGACCATCAAAACATGCTGAATAGAGATCGTAATCCCTAGACAGTATGCCCTCATAGTCGCCAGCTAAAAACCGGGTTTCCTGCAGACAACAAACATCCACCCCGAGGCGCTGGAGGTCATGAAGGAGTCTCACCCTCCGAGACTCTGACCTCAGCCCCCGGGCATTCACGCTTGCTAACCAGAGAGCCATTATGATACGTAATTAGGGTTGGGGTCCTGGACAGAACATGGTCGGGGAAAGGATGCCGACAGCCTCTCCCATTGACCCATGGCCCATCTCATTCTTGATGGTGCCGTCAGAGGAGATGCCGCCAACATCCCAGGGAAAGGTTAGTTTTAGTGCCCTATAGAGGGAGGGGTGAACTAAAACCGGGACCCGTCTAGAACAGAATTTTTCAAGGTTAGTGAGTTTCTCTGATTTTGTTGTGATGATGGGTGGAATCATGGGAATTGCTTTGGCAGCCTCCTCTACCATGCCCCAAGTCTGCCGCGCCCCTGACCCAGTGCGAATGACTGTTAATAGTCTCTGAGCTTTGGGGAAATTTCTTGGTAGTTCGATATCTTTCTCACTACACTTTTTCATCGACAAAAGAGCCTTCAGCTGCTTTATTCTATTCCCGAAATTCTTGGCTCTTTCAGCCTGGGCCGGGGAGATGCGGCAGATGTCCTCCCCTTGCCTGTATGGCAGCTTTGTTGGTTTTTTCTTTTGGGCCTCCATATCTTCTGAGGAAAGACTTCTTTGTCTTTTGGATGGAGGGGGCATCTGTTTCGGGGGAGAGGGACAGGGAGAGAGGCATGGAGAAACACGAAAATAGTTGATGATTGGGCTGGGGTCTCGACTACGAGGGGACGGTTTACGGGGAGTGGGTTGAGAGGAATGAATTTTTTTGCCCGATTTTTTCTTTTGAGGGGAGGACGGGGCAGAGGCCGAGGGGCGAGGTGGACGTTGAGCCAGTTGATTCTTCAACTCCTCTGATGGGCGAAAAGGCCGTTTTTCCAGTTGTTTCTTTAGCTCTTTTATCTTCTGCGTCTTCTCATACCCTGGGTCGAATGCTTTTTTTAGCTCTTCAAGTTTCGGAGCCGACCAGGCCGAGGCATCGCCCTTCTTGCTAGTGGAGGGAGTGGGGCTGTTCGTGCCTTTAGTCTTTGGGGTATCTGGGGACCGAGGTTCCGCTGCTTGGCGCTTCCCCCTGGCCCTGCCAACAACCAGCCACTCCCCCTTTTCCTTCTCCGAGGCTGCACTAGCAGTTGGCGAAGGTTTTTCGGGGGGTGAGGGAACTTTTTTGTTCCCAACCGGGGTAACTGCCGCACCGGTCCTGGGTATTGGCATGCCCACTACGGGCGAGACGGATGTAACAGGAGCGGCCAGAGGGGGATTTTGGTCGATTGGAGCCTGGCTTCCAGAGGCCTTCTTCTCTGGGCAGGAGGAGGAGAGGTGACCAGTCTCTCCACACCTCCAGCATTTTGGTTTGCGGCCGGACACCATCACCGGCAAGCTCAGGCCCCCTACGTCAAGACAGTTGGGGATGGTCTTGAAGGTCTCCTGGTCGATCATCATATCGAAAGACCATCCCCCGTTCAGGTCATCGCAGGAGGCATCTAAAATTTGGCCAAACTGCGAAAAGTAGGCAGCCAGATGCTCCCCGATGACCTGAGGAGGAACCTCATACACTGCTACCTTGGTCCTTTGTTTGCCATCATACATAATTCTAAATATGAGCTCTTTTGTAGATATGTCTTCAATCGCCAATTTTAGGCACTCTTCTGGCGTAGGTAGTAGTATGTCCCACAAGAAGAAGCGCGCCCCTTTAATTATTCTTAAGGGCTTATACCCCTTTGACTGCAGTGTTTTCAACACTGTGTCTTTCGTGCTGCGACAAATTTTGCGCGTACGCTTGTCCACCACGAAGACTGACACTATTCTTTTTTCAATCTTCTTTAATTCTTGGGGATCCTCCAAGAGCCCACCTTCTACGACAAGGTGTGCGTAGCTCTTAGCTCTCTCCAAGAACTCCGTCAGATTGATCTTGACTTTCGGAGGGGACTTCCAGCCACAGGGCGATTCCCCGGCCTCAGCATCTTTCATTGTCTCGTCTTGCGTCTTTTGAGGTTTTTCTTTGTTATTCGCCTCCTTTTGGCCATTCTCGGCCATTGGTGTCTCTTTCATTATTTCTTTTTCCTTTTCATCTTTCCCAGGAAGTGGGGGAAAATCCTCATCAGTTTTATCAGGAGGCCCCTTCCAGGGGGGGGTCAAAACTTAGTTTTTTCTTTATTGACCGACTATTGTCGGCCATTTTAAGGTTTTAGCACGCCAACAAAAAATTTTTGTATTTGTCCACCACACTTAAATTAAACGTATGGGAAAGGGTGGGGAATGGGAGTAACTTGGGGAAAACAAATAAAAATAAAAAATACTATCACAAAATAGAAACAAAGAGGACAAAAACTTTTCAAACAACGAACCCCGAAGGATTTAAAATTTCCCAATAAAATGGCCAGTAACGGCAAACAATTCACACGCCTGGCAAAAAACTAGCCTTTAGCGGCCAAAAATTAAACTTTTACCAAACTAAGAACTAGTCTTAGCCGACAAAAAGTCTAGCCTCTTGAGAGGTTAAAAAATAAACGAAAAATAAATATATACAAAAATAAACTTTACCAGTTACGATAAACTAATTACACAAAGAAATTTAAAGAAAATAAAACAAACGGAAACACGGAGAGTTGCCTAAACGGCTACTCCCGACAAAGAAAATAGGGGGAGGGGCTAAAATTAAATTTAAGTGGTTTAACTAAACTTTACAAAATAAAAGGAATTAACGAAAATAAATTTAAACAACGATTAAACTTTACAAATATACAATTAAATTAAATACACAAAGAAAACAAATACAAACAAATACAAACAAACAAAAAGAAAACGAAAAGTCTCCTAACGGCGACTTCCGCAAACGAAAAACTGGGGAGGGGCTGAAAAAAAGAAAATTTAAAGTGGAAGAAAAATAAAAATCAGCTAATTCTTCAGCTTCTGGTCAAAAGGGACAGTTGTTATTAAAAAAATATAAATATGGCACTTAAGGCCAAACAGATACTGAAAAAAAAAAGAAAAAGGAAAAAATAAACTCAAAACGGCCGACCTAAATAAAAACAAATATGGCCGCCAAAAATACGAAAATAAAAACAAAAAAGCTAGAAGAATAAAAAGAAAAGAACAAAGTAAATAAACGAAAAAGAAAATAAATAAAAATAAACTTAGCTCAACAAAAAGGTCTTTTTTGTCAAATAAAAGGTCCAAATAAGTGAATCACAGTATTTTTTTACACAAAAAGTTCGACGCTCGCCAAAACAAGGTCGGAGAAAATGACAACAAACGTCAAAAACTTGCCAAGAACTTCATTATTTATTGTACTGAAGTACAAATGTGGCACAAGGCCTAATACGGGGATGGGGAAGGCTGGTCATCAACTGTCCTATATTTAACTTAGCTATTCACTTTCGTTGACCCTGACACGCTAACAATAACCTTTCACCATAAAACCACATTTTTACTTACCATTCTTACCACGTCCACCATAATACCTCAGGTTCTCTATGTAGTCCTACTTAACTCCCATATGTACAATGTTCAGTGGAGGGCATGGGCAGAAATAACAACATTTAAAATTCCCCAATGATTTTATACAATGAAAGTAAGATATGTACAAGAAACTAAACAAAATCGTATTAGTAATAAAAGCCCCCCACTACTCTAATATTGTGACAGCAAAATCACTTCCCCGGACGAAACATAATGCGTGGCTTTATGAATATAATACCATATGTCCGATCAGCAATCACTCACACAATCACTCACAGATTTAAACATCATAACAAAAAACGAAAAACACACTTGAAAAATAACGAAAGTCGCCACGCATCCACCGGGGAACTAACATTGTTGAACACCTAAGGTGGGAAGGGAAGGGGGGTTAAACTAAAGAAAAATAGGGGACGAAAAAGAAAAGGGGGCCAATGAGCAATCATAACCTAGCTAAGTTAACATTGAAGCCAAAAACAGAAAAATCAAACTTTCCCTACACTAACCTAACAGGGACGGGGTGCACATGTTCTGCCCAGCACACCCAATATCCTGATGCCTAACCGGCATCAAACAACCACTCCAGGTCAGCACCTTTCACTCGACAGAATCGCGCAAGACTCACCCACCTTTTGCCAAATTCAGATGGAGTGAGTCGTTTCCTTTCCGTCCTGATCTTGACTTTAAGCTGATGCTTAAAGAACAAGATCAGTTGGGAAGAGGTAAACTTCTCATCACCATAGAATTCCTTCTGTCGCGTCGTCCAAATCACGACTCGCATAACACCTAGCAAGCAAAAGAGCACATAGTGCTCAGCCCTAGATAACGGAGGCACGACATTGCTACAAACAGAACTAGCCTCAAGGACAAAGAACTTTCCACGCAGCATACGAACCATGAGGTCTTCAAGAAACTTACACAACGGGGCAACAACACTGCAGTGGAAGAAGGCATGATCGACGGTTTCCGTCGTCAGCCCACAACGCACGCAGGTTGATTTCGGAGTTAGGCCCGCTGCATGAAGCCTCTTGCCTACCCAGAGAGCCTTTCGTATCATCAGCCAGGTGAGTGATGCCTCATCGTTAGTGAGACATTTCAACCCAGGCGCCCAAGGCCATATGGTGCGAGCCTCCTGCTTCGTAAGCCCGAGCTCGCCAATCAGTTCATCTTGAACGGCCCCCCTAAATAAAACCCGATATAATGCCCTAAGAGACAACGATTGGGCGTTGGAGAGGCCATCCGTAGCCCGCAAGAGAAACTGGAGAGCCAAACGACATTCTTTATAGAAGGAGCACTCGCCACGAGGAGTACGGCCGGCCTCCTCCTCCGACAAATGCACACTTCTCAGGGATGGAAAGTTTTTATGGACGTCCTCTTGAACGAGGGCGCCGTTCTCATCCTCCAGCATACACATTCGATCCAGGAATCTAATGCGAAGCGTGTGTTGACGAATCTCAACGCTAGGCATGCCCAGACCGCCCTCAGATGGATGCAGGCAACAGATCTCGCGACGTACCTTGGGAGACTTGCCTTCTCCCCAAAGGAAGGAGAACAAGAGCTGAATTAAACCCAAACGAATGGCACACGGGACAGGAAGTACCGAGAGTCGGTAAAGGAGAATCGGGTAGATGTGCGAGGCACATACTTCCGCCCTCCCCTTTAAGGAGAGCCTCCTCCGAGTCCACAGACGAACTGCGCCCTCGGCCTTCTCTCGAACCTCCGACCAATTCATTTCCAACTGGAGATCAGGACCGAAAAAGACGCCGAGAATCTTGATCGGCCCGTCCGTCCAGAGGAAAGGTCCTGGAAGAGAAACTCCCTTCCACGCACCCAATCGCAAGCCAACAGACTTATCGCGATTGATCTTGGCCCCTGTCACCGTCTCATAACATCTGATTTCTTTGCTGACTTCGTCAATCTCGGCTTTGCTCGACACAAAAACCGAAACGTCGTCAGCATAGGCGGAGTACCTGGCCGAGGTGGTAGCACCAGGTAAGGAAATTCCGCGAAGGACCGGATTCGCCTTTAACTTGCGAAGGAATGGCTCCAACGCAAGAACGTACAGCAAAGGCGAAAGTGGACAACCTTGACGAATGGAGCGAGATAAAGTGAAGGGCTTCGATCTTACCCCATTCACTTCCACCAGCGCACCGGGGGACTCATACAGCAGTCGGATCCAGGAGCGAAAGTACGGCCCGAAACCGGCGGCGGAAAGGACAGACTCCAAGAAACGATGGTCAACCCTATCGAATGCCTTGGACTGATCCAAATTGATCAGCGCGGCTTCGGTGTCGGTTTTCTCGATGATCAGGCGTACCAAATGAAGGTTGTCCTGAATAGTCCTGCCCTTCACAGCACAAGTCTGCTCGGGGCCAATCAGACTAGAGAGGACAGCCTGCAAACGGCCGGCCAAGATCTTGGCAAAAATCTTTAAGTCAGTATTTAACATCGTTAAAGGCCGATAATTATCTATGCCACCCCCACCGCTCTTGCTCTTGCGAAGCAACTTGATTACACCCCTGGTGAAGCGACGAGGTATAGACCCCTGCTTCATCCAGTTGTTATAAACAAGAGCCAGCAGAGGAACAAGAACGGACGACTGCCTCAAGTACAGTTCGTAGGGAAGACCATCCAAACCTGGAGTTTTGTCCCGGCCAACCAATTTCAGCGCATCCCAGATTTCCGACTCTGTTATGGGCCCCTCGCACCTAGCCGCTTCAGCCGCCTCGAGGCGGGGAAAGTCAGCCAAATAGGTGTCGAACTGAGCAGAGCTCAGACCGGGCTCCCTGGTGAAAAGATCCTGGAAGTAATCCCGAAAAGCTCCACATATACCCACGTCTGTAGTCACGGTACGACCATCCGGCAATGTGATGTCCTTGATATGCCGATTGGCTGCTTGCCTAGCTTCCTCTGCACGCAATTCTGCGGCCATATTCGTTGCCTCAGAAGACATTCTTTTTAACCTAGCCCTAACTACCAGAGCTTGATCCTTCTTGATAGCCAAGGAGGCCAGCTCGGCCCTAGCTAAGGCTACGTCCCCACTATTACGGGATTTAACTGCCCGATCAACTTTTTCTCTAACGTCGATTGCGCCGCTAAATTAGCTAAGTTGAGCCGACGGCTATAGTCGGCAGCAAACGACCTAATTTTGGATTTAAGTGTATCCCACCACTTATTCCCAACCACAGCCCCCGTCAGTTCCCGCTTTAGTGTTAGTAAAAGCTGGTGCTGGAAATCTTGGCTATCAAATAATGACGCGTTCAATTTCCAGTAGCCAGCCAACTTAACCTTAGGCTTATCTAAGTTTACACGAACCCGGACGAGCCTATGATCCGTGTAAACTATGGAATGGAAACTTGGACAACCTAAGAGCCCTACGTCGACTCTCCTAACTAGGACTCGGTCGAGGTAGCTTGCGCGTACCTTCGAATCCGAGCTGCCCCTATTAGTCCAAGTCCACACTACCTCCCGGGGGTGTTCATTTCGGTATTTATCGACAAGATCATTCCTGTCGACAAATTCCCGAAATGGTTTCACATCCGGGTTGTTAGTACCCGATCTTTCTCCTATACGATCCTTCTCAGGGTCAAGGACGGCATTCCAATCCCCCGCTAAAATTACCCGCCTCGATGTTCCAAAGAACGACTCGAGCTGCCGAAACAAAGCAGGACGCTCCGCATGGACATTGGGCGCATAAACCCCAATGAGGCGAAAAGACTTCTCCTTTATGGTAATATCCAGCACACAAATCCTGCCCGCTGGATCCGCGAAGACAAGCGTACACGCCGCACCCAAAGACTTGCTCACTAGCCAGGAAACACCTCTAGACCGACCATCAAAACATGCTGAATAGAGATCGTAATCCCTAGACAGTATGCCCTCATAGTCGCCAGCAAAAAACCGGGTCTCCTGCAAACAACAAACATCCACCCCGAGGCGCTGGAGATCATGAAGGAGTCTCACCCTCCGAGACTCAGACCTCAGCCCCCGGGCATTCATACTTGCTAACCAGAGAGCCATTATCAGTCCGATTAGGGTTGAGGAACTGTTCCGAACATGTCCGGTGACAGGACACCGACAGCCCGTCCCATTGAGCCGAGACCCATTTCACTTTTGATAGTGCCATCATAGGACAGGCCGCCAATGTCCAGGGGAAACGTTAGTTTCAACGCTCTGTAAAGGGAGGGGTGAACATAAACCGGGGTCCTCCCAGAACAAAACTGCTGCAAATTTGCATTGTCCTCATCATGGAAATAAGAAAGGGGAGGGTTCGTAGCAAACGAATCATTCGCCTCCCCTAACATAGTCCATATTTGTCTAGTACCAGCGCCAGACCGCACGACCGTCAAGATCCTCTTGGCGTTTGGGAAATTGCGCGGATCTTCGACATCTTTGTCGTGTACTTTTTTAAATGAAATTAAAGTTTTTAAGCGCTTTGAATGGCTCAGCGCCTTTTGAGCTGTTTCTGCAGAAACTCGGCAAACTTCTTCACCGAGATTGAAAGGAGGTTTCATTTTCTTTCTTTTTTCCTCACCAGACGCTACTTCAGGGCTTCTTTGTCTTTTAGACTTGTGAGGAGAGAGAGAAGGATTAGGTGTTGGGGTGGGAGTGGGTGAGACATCGGGAGAAGCAGGAGTGGAAGGGATACGAGAAGAGACTGGGGAATGCTTTTTGAAGGTGGTCATTTTCGACGGGGAAGTGGTCAGAGACTTTGTCATGGGAGGGGGGGCATGGTTTTTTTCCGGGAGGGAGAAGACGGGGCGGAGACGGAAGAGTGGGGAGCTGCTAAATTTGTTGATTTCTTCTTCTCTAGGTCTTTCTTTAATTTTCGCAGCTGGACGATTTTTTCCCAATTCGGTTCCGCTTTTTTTGAATCTCACTCAAAGGCCTGTCTAAATGCACCGCCGGGACGTCGCCTTTAGAGCTGCCAGAGGGAGTGGGACTGTCGGTGTCATCCCTAGGAGTTTCAGGGGACTGAGGCACCGCTGCTCGGATCTTCCCTTTGCCTCTAGCAACGACATGCCATACTCCCTCATCCTTGTCCTTGACCACACTTGCGGCAGGCTTCGGAATTTGGGAGGATGGGGGCCGAGACCCACCCGGTGTTTGTGAGACACCGGGCCGTGCCACTGCTAGGCCCATTACAGGCGTTGCGGAACTACGGTTGTCAGGCTTAGGGGTATTTTGGTCGACGGCGGCCGGATCACCAGAGGCCTTCTTCTCTGGGCAGGAAGAGGACAGGTGACCAGTCTGCCCGCACTTCCAGCAAGTTGGTTTTCGGCCGGTCACTATGACCGGCATTTTCCGGCCGCAATAATCCAAGCAGTTGGGGATGGAGTCGAAGGCTTCTTTATCGCTCAGTATGTCGAATGTCCATCCCCCGTTCAGGTTGTCAGAAGAGGCTGCGAGTATCTGGCCATATTTTTTAAAATAAGAGGCCAGGTGTTCGCCGACAACCTGAGGAGGCACCTCATATACTGCTACGTTGGTCCTCCTACGGCCTTCATATTCTGTTCTCAGGATTAGGTCATCAGTTATCAATTCTCTACTTACTGCATCCATGCAATCCTCCGGTGTGGGCAGCAGTACGTCCCAATTGAAAAAGGCTGGTCCTTTTATTATTCTTTGGGGCCTAACCCCTAGGGACACCAGTGATCGGATCACTGTGTCTTTCGTGGAGCGACAAATTTTGCGCGAACGCTTGTCCACCACGAAGACCGACACCATTCTCTTTTCAAACTTTTGTAATTCCTGGGGGTTTTCCAAAAGTCCGTCATCTTTCAAAAGATGGTCGAAACCTTTAGATCTCTCCAGAAACTCCGCTATGTTTATAATGCAACTAGGTGGGGACTTCCAGCAATCGGGCGACACCCGGCCTCAGCATCTTTGTTTTTGTCTCTGGTACTTTTACGCCTTGTCATTTGCCGTAGACTTTTGGCCATTCTCGGCCACCTTATTCTTGGTCTCATAATTTTGCTTTTTTGAATCCTTTAGAGGGGGATAGGACTCTTCATTTTTGTCAGGCGGGCCCTTCCCGGGCGGGTCGAAAATCAGTTTTTTTCTAGCTGACCGACTTGAGTCGGCCATTTTTATTTTTACTGGCCGTGATCGATATAATTATTATTTTTTCCTCCGTAAATGATAGGGGAATGGAGAGGGGTAGGGAAAAAACGGGAAAAATGTGGGGGGGGGGGAATAAATATGTTACACAAATTAACCACCTCACAAGAAAATTGCACGAACAACAATAAATAAAATTAGCCTATATCGGCAAAAATTAGAAATAACAAAACGGCTTAGAACAACTTGCTTTTAACAGTGAAATTCAACTCTTAAAAATATAAGAGCAGAAAATAGGCAAAAAATCCGCCTCTTGAGAGGTTAAAAAAAAATAAAACAAAAATAAACTTTACAAAATACGATAAACTAAATACACAAAGAAATTTAAAGAAAATAAAACAAACAGAAAAACGGAGAGTTGCCTAAACGGCTACTCCCGACAAAGAAAATAGGGGGAGGGGCTAAAATTAAATTTAAGCGGTTTAACTAAACTTTACAAAATAAATGAATTAACGAAAATAAATTTAAACAACAAAAATTAAATTTTACAAATGTACAATTAAATTAAATGTACAAGGAAAACAAATACAAACAAATACAAACAAACAAAAAGAAAACGAAAAGTCTCCTAACGGCGACTTCCGCAAAAGAAAAACTGGGGAGGGGCTGAAAAAAAAAGAAAAGTTAAATTGGAAGAAAAATAAAAATCAGCTAATTCTTCAGCTTCTGGTCAAAATAGGGACAGTTAAAAAAATATAAATATGGCACTTAAGGCCAAACAGATACTGAAAAAAAAAAAGAAAAATAAAATAAACTCAAAACGGCCGACCTAAATAAAAACAAATATGGCCGCCAAAAATACGAAAATAAAAACAAAAAAGCTAGAAGAATAAAAAAGAAAAGAACAAAGTAAATAAACGAAAAAGAAAATAAATAAAAATAAACTTAGCTCAACAAAAAGGTCTTTTTGGTAAAATAAAAAGTCCAAATGAGTGAATCAGTTCTTTTTTTTTAAACAAAATGTGTCTGACGCTCGCCAAAACAAGGTCGGAGAAAATGACAACAAATGTCAAAAACTTGCCAAGAACTTCATTATTTATTGTACGATATGTACAAATGTGGCACAAGGCCTAATACGGGGATGGGGAAGGCTGGTCATCAATTGTCCTAAATTAACTTAGCTATTCACTTTCGTTGACCCTGACACGCTAACAATAATCCTTTCACCATAATACCACATTTTTACTTACCATTCTTACCACGTCCACCATAATACCTCAGGTTCTCTATGTAGTCCTACTTAACTCCCATATGTACAATGTTCAGTGGAGGGCATGGGCAGAAAATAACAACATTTAGAATTCCCCAATGATTTTATACAATGAAAGTAATATATGTACAAGAAACTAAACAAAATCGTATTAGTAATAAAAGCCCCCCACTACTCTAATATTGTGACAGCAAAATCACTTCCCCGGACGAAATATAATGCGTGGCTTTAGAAGTATAATACCATATATCCGATCAGCAATTACTCACACAATCACTCACACATTTAAACATCATAACAAAAACGAAAAGCACACTTGAAAAATAACGAAAGTCGCCACGCATCCACCGGGGAACTAACATTGTTGAACACCTAAGGTGGGAAGGGAAGGGGGGTTAAACTAAAGAAAAATAGGGGACAAAAAAGAAAAGGGGGCCAATGAGCAATCATAACCTAGCTAAGTTAACAATGAAGCAAAAAACAGAAAATTAAACTTTCCCTACACTAACCTAACAGGGACGGGGTGCACATGTTCTGCCCAGCACACCCAATATCCTGATGCCTAACCAGCATCAAACAACCACTCCAGGTCAGCACCTTTCACTCGACAGAATCGCGCAAGACTCACCCACCTTTTGCCAAATTCAGATGGAGTGAGTCGTTTCCTTTCCGTCCTGATCTTGACTTTAAGCTGATGCTTAAAGAACAAGATCAGTTGGGAAGAGGTAAACTTCTCATCACCATAGAATTCCTTCTGTCGCGTCGTCCAAATCACGATTCGCATAACACCTAGTAAGCAAAAGAGCACATAGTGCTCAGCCCTAGATAACGGAGGTACGACATTGCTACAAACAGAACTAGCCTCAAGGACAAAGAACTTTCCACGCAGCATACGAACCATGAGGTCTTCAAGAAACTTACACAACGGAGCAACAACACTGCAGTGGAAGAAGGCATGATCAACGGTTTCCGTCGTCAGCCCACAACGCACGCAGGTTGATTTTGGTGTTAGGCCCGCTGCATGAAGCCTCTTGCCTACCCAGAGAGCCTTTCGAATCATCAGCCAGGTGAGTGATGCCTCATCGTTAGTGAGACATTTCAACCCAGGCGCCCAAGGCCATATGGAGCGAGCCTCCTGCTTCGTAAGCCCGAGCTCGCCAATCAGTTCATCTTGAACGGCCCCCCTAACTAAAACCCGATATAATGCCCTAAGAGACAACGATTGGGCGTTGGAGAGGCCATCCGTAGCCCGCAAGAGAAACTGGAGAGCCAAACGACATTCTTTATAGAAGGAGCACTCGCCACGAGGAGTACGGCCGGCCTCCTCCTCCGACAAATGCACACTTCTCAGGGATGGAAAGTTTTTATGGACGTCCTCTTGAACGAGGGCGCCGTTCTCATCCTCCAGCATACACATTCGATCCAGGAATCTAATGCGAAGCGTGTGTTGACGAATCTCAACGCTAGGCATGCCCAGACCGCCCTCAGATGGATGCAGGCAACAGATCTCGCGACGTACCTTGGGAGACTTGCCTTCTCCCCAAAGGAAGGAGAACAAGAACTGAATTAAACCCAAACGAATGGCACACGGGACAGGAAGTACCGAGAGTCGGTAAAGGAGAATCGGGTAGATGTGCGAGGCACATACTTCCGCCCTCCCCTTTAAGGAGAGCCTCCTCCGAGTCCACAGACGAACTGCGCCCTCGGCCTTCTCTCGAACCTCCGACCAATTCATTTCTAACTGGAGATCAGGACCGAAAAAGACGCCGAGAATCTTGATCGGCCCGTCCGTCCAGAGGAAAGGTCCGGGAAGAGAAACTCCCTTCCACGCACCCAATCGCAAGCCAACAGACTTATCGCGATTGATCTTGGCCCCTGTCACCGTCTCATAACATCTGATTTCTTTGCTGACTTCGTCAATCTCGGCTTTGCTCGACACAAAAACCGAAACGTCGTCAGCATAGGCGGAGTACCTGGCCGAGGTGGTAGCACCAGGTACGGAAATTCCGCGAAGGACCGGATTCGCCTTTAACTTGCGAAGGAATGGCTCCAACGCAAGAACGTACAGCAAAGGCGAAAGTGGACAACCTTGACGAATGGAGCGAGATAAAGTGAAGGGCTTCGATCTTACCCCATTCACTTCCACCAGCGCACCGGGGGACTCATACAGCAGTCGGATCCAGGAGCGAAAGTACGGCCCGAAACCGGCGGCGGAAAGGACAGACTCCAAGAAACGATGGTCAACCCTATCGAATGCCTTGGACTGATCCAAATTGATCAGCGCGGCTTCGGTGTCGGTTTTCTCGATGATCAGGCGTACCAAATGAAGGTTGTCCTGAATAGTCCTGCCCTTCACAGCACAAGTCTGCTCGGGGCCAATCAGACTAGAGAGGACAGCCTGCAAACGGCCGGCCAAGATCTTGGCAAAAATCTTTAAGTCAGTATTTAACATCGTTAAAGGCCGATAATTATCTATGCCACCCCCACCGCTCTTGCTCTTGCGAAGCAACTTGATTACACCCCTGGTGAAGCGACGAGGTATAGACCCCTGCTTCATCCAGTTGTTATAAACAAGAGCCAGCAGAGGAACAAGAACGGACGACTGCCTCAAGTACAGTTCGTAGGGAAGACCATCCAAACCTGGAGTTTTGTCCCGGCCAACCAATTTCAGCGCATCCCAGATTTCCGACTCTGTTATGGGCCCCTCGCACCTAGCCGCTTCAGCCGCCGAGAGGCGGGGAAAGTCAGCCAAATAGGTGTCGAACTGAGCAGAGCTCAGACCGGGCTCCCTGGTGAAAAGATCCTGGAAGTAATCCCGAAAAGCTCCACATATACCCACGTCTGTAGTCACGGTACGACCATCCGGCAATGTGATGTCCTTGATATGCCGATTGGCTGCTTGCCTAGCTTCCTCTGCACGCAATTCTGCGGCCATATTCGTTGCCTCAGAAGACATTCTTTTTAACCTAGCCCTAACTACCAGAGCTTGATCCTTCTTGATAGCCAAGGAGGCCAGCTCGGCCCTAGCTAAGGCTACGTCCCCACTATTACGGGATTTAACTGCCCGATCAACTTTTTTCTCTAACGTCGATTGCGCCGCTAAATTAGCTAAGTTGAGCCGACGGCTATAGTCGGCAGCAAACGACCTAATTTTGGATTTAAGTGTATCCCACCACTTATTCCCAACCACAGCCCCCGTCAGTTCCCGCTTTAGTGTTAGTAAAAGCTGGTGCTGGAAATCTTGGCTATCAAATAATGACGCGTTCAATTTCCAGTAGCCAGCCAACTTAACCTTAGGCTTATCTAAGTTTACACGAACCCGGACGAGCCTATGATCCGTGTAAACTATGGAATGGAAACTTGGACAACCTAAGAGCCCTACGTCGACTCTCCTAACTAGGACTCGGTCGAGGTAGCTTGCGCGTACCTTCGAATCCGAGCTGCCCCTATTAGTCCAAGTCCACACTACCTCCCGGGGGTGTTCATTTCGGTATTTATCGACAAGATCATTCCTGTCGATAAATTCCCGAAATGGTTTCACATCCGGGTTGTTAGTACCCGATCTTTCTCCTATACGATCCTTCTCAGGGTCAAGGACGGCATTCCAATCCCCCGCTAAAATTACCCGCCTCGATGTTCCAAAGAACGACTCGAGCTGCCGAAACAAAGCAGGACGCTCCGCATGGACATTGGGCGCATAAACCCCAATGAGGCGAAAAGACTTCTCCTTTATGGTAATATCCAGCACACAAATCCTGCCCGCTGGATCCGCGAAGACA
>JBBBDQ010001627.1:2325000-2646442 GCA_037127315.1 Ascarosepion bandense | reverse complement strand
CTTTAAAAATTACGTTGAAAAACTATGCGAAATCAGCTAAAAAGTGATACTTTTTTAGGTATATTTTGAAATTTTCAGAGTCTCAGAAAATTAATTCATCCTTAGGATAAATTAATGAAAATAGGTGAAACATATTGAAACCACTTGCTATGAATAGAAAACACTTAGATATTAAAAAAACTTTTAGGGTCTTCAATATTTTCTGGGAGTTTGAAAATCTCGAAAATGCAATAGATTTATTACGTAAATTTTGAAAATTTCAAAGTTTCAGAAAATTCATTTATCTTTCAGATAAATTAATAAAAATTGTTATATCATGTTGATAACATTAGGTAACAATAGGAAACGCTTAGATTTTAAAAAAATTTTGGAGGTTTCGATACTTTACAGAAGTTTAAAAACTTTGAAAATTACGTTGAAAAACTATGCGAAATCAGCTAAAAAGTGATACTTTTTGAGGTATATTTTGAAATTTTCAGAGTCTCAGAAAATTAATTCATCCTTAGGATAAATTAATGAAAATAGGTGAAACATGTTGAAACCACTTGCTATGAATAGAAAACACTTAGATATTAAAAAAATTTTAGGGTCTTCAATATTTTCTGGGAGTTTGAAAATCTCGAAAATGCAATAGATTTATTACGTAAATTTTGAAAATTTCAAAGTTTCAGAAAATTAATTTATCTTTCAGATAAATTAATAAAAATTGTTATATCATGTTGATAACATTAGGTAACAATAGGAAACGCTTAGATTTTAAAAAAATTTTGGAGGTTTCGATACTTTACAGAAGTTTAAAAACTTTGAAAATTACGTTGAAAAACTGCGAAATCAGCTAAAAAGTGATACTTTTTGAGGTATATTTTGAAAGTTTCAGAGTCTCAGAAAATTAATTCATCCTTAGGATAAATTAATGAAAATAGGTGAAACATGTTGAAACCACTAGCTATGAATGGAAAACACTTAGATATTAAAAAAATTTTAGGGTCTTCAATATTTTCTGGGAGTTTGAAAATCTCGAAAATGCAATAGATTTATTACGTAAATTTTGAAAATTTCAAAGTTTCAGAAAATTAATTTATCTTTCAGATAAATTAATAAAAATTGTTATATCATGTTGATAACATTAGGTAACAATAGGAAACGCTTAGATTTTAAAAAAATTTTGGAGGTTTCGATACTTTACAGAAGTTTAAAAACTTTGAAAATTACGTTGAAAAACTATGCGAAATCAGCTAAAAAGTGATACTTTTTGCGGTATATTTTGAAATTTTCAGAGTCTCAGAAAATTAATTCATCCTTAGGATAAATTAATGAAAATAGGTGAAACATGTTGAAACCACTTGCTATGAATAGAAAACACTTAGATGTTAAAAAAATTTTAGGGTCTTCAATATTTTCTGGGAGTTTGAAAATCTCGAAAATGCAATAGATTTATTACGTAAATTTTGAAAATTTCAAAGTTTCAGAAAATTAATTTATCTTTCAGATAAATTAATAAAAATTGTTATATCATGTTGATAACATTAGGTAACAATAGGAAACGCTTAGATTTTAAAAAATTTTGGAGGTTTCGATACTTTACAGAAGTTTAAAAACTTTGAAAATTACGTTGAAAAACTATGCGAAATCAGCTAAAAAGTGATACTTTTTGAGGTATATTTTGAAATTTTCAGAGTCTCAGAAAATTAATTCATCCTTAGGATAAATTAATGAAAATAGGTGAATATGTTGAAACCACTTGCTATGAATAGAAAACACTTAGATATTAAAAAAATTTTAGGGTCTTCAATATTTTCTGGGAGTTTGAAAATCTCGAAAATGCAATAGATTTATTACGTAAATTTTGAAAATTTCAAAGTTTCAGAAAATTAATTTATCTTTCAGATAAATTAATAAAAATTGTTATATCATGTTGATAACATTAGGTAACAATAGGAAACGCTTAGATTTTAAAAAAAATTTTGGAGGTTTCGATACTTTACAGAAGTTTAAAAACTTTGAAAATTACGTTGAAAAACTATGCGAAATCAGCTAAAAAGTGATACTTTTTGCGGTATATTTTGAAATTTTCAGAGTCTCAGAAAATTAATTCATCCTTAGGATAAATTAATGAAAATAGGTGAAACATGTTGAAACCACTTGCTATGAATGGAAAACACTTAGATATTAAAAAAATTTTAGGGTCTTCAATATTTTCTGGGAGTTTGAAAATCTCGAAAATGCAATAGATTTATTACGTAAATTTTGAAAATTTCAAAGTTTCAGAAAATTAATTTATCTTTCAGATAAATTAATAAAAATTGTTATATCATGTTGATAACATTAGGTAACAATAGGAAACGCTTAGATTTTAAAAAAATTTTGGAGGTTTCGATACTTTACAGAAGTTTAAAAACTTTGAAAATTACGTTGAAAAACTATGCGAAATCAGCTAAAAAGTGATACTTTTTGAGGTATATTTTGAAATTTTCAGAGTCTCAGAAAATTAATTCATCCTTAGGATAAATTAATGAAAATAGGTGAAACATGTTGAAACCACTTGCTATGAATGGAAAACACTTAGATATTAAAAAAATTTTAGGGTCTTCAATATTTTCTGGGAGTTTGAAAATCTCGAAAATGCAATAGATTTATTACGTAAATTTTGAAAATTTCAAAGTTTCAGAAAATTAATTTATCTTTCAGATAAATTAATAAAAATTGTTATATCATGTTGATAACATTAGGGTAACAATAGGAAACGCTTAGATTTTAAAAAAATTTTGGAGGTTTCGATACTTTACAGAAGTTTAAAAACTTTGAAAATTACGTTGAAAAACTATGCGAAATCAGCTAAAAAGTGATACTTTTTTAGGTATATTTTGAAATTTTCAGAGTCTCAGAAAATTAATTCATCCTTAGGATAAATTAATGAAAATAGGTGAAACATGTTGAAAGCACTTGCTATGAATAGAAAACACTTAGATATTAAAAAAATTTTAGGGTCTTCAATATTTTCTGGGAGTTTGAAAATCTCGAAAATGCAATAGATTTATTACGTAAATTTTGAAAATTTCAAAGTTTCAGAAAATTAATTTATCTTTCAGATAAATTAATAAAAATTGTTATATCATGTTGATAACATTAGGTAACAATAGGAAACGCTTAGATTTTAAAAAAGTTTTGGAGGTTTCGATACTTTACAGAAGTTTAAAAATTTTGAAAATTACGTTGAAAAACTATGCGAAATCAGCTAAAAAGTGAGGTATATTTTGAAATTTTCAGAGTCTCAGAAAATTAATTCATCCTTAGGATAAATTAATGAAAACAGGTGAAACATGTTGAAACCACTTGCTATGAATAGAAAACACTTAGATATTAAAATAATTTTAGGGTCTTCAATATTTTCTGGGAGTTTGAAAATCTCGAAAATGCAATAGATTTATTACGTAAATTTTGAAAATTTCAAAGTTTCAGAAAATTAATTTATCTTTCAGATAAATTAATAAAAATTGTTATATCATGTTGATAACATTAGGTAACAATAGGAAACGCTTAGATTTTAAAAAAATTTTGGAGGTTTCGATACTTTACAGAAGTTTAAAAACTTTGAAAATTACGTTGAAAAACTATGCGAAATCAGCTAAAAAGTGATACTTTTTGAGGTATATTTTGAAAGTTTCAGAGTCTCAGAAAATTAATTCATCCTTAGGATAAATTAATGAAAATAGGTGAAACATGTTGAAACCACTAGCTATGAATGGAAAACACTTAGATATTAAAAAAATTTTAGGGTCTTCAATATTTTCTGGGAGTTTGAAAATCTCGAAAATGCAATAGATTTATTACGTAAATTTTGAAAATTTCAAAGTTTCAGAAAATTAATTTATCTTTCAGATAAATTAATAAAAATTGTTATATCATGTTGATAACATTAGGTAACAATAGGAAACGCTTAGATTTTAAAAAAATTTTGGAGGTTTCGATACTTTACAGAAGTTTAAAAACTTTGAAAATTACGTTGAAAAACTATGCGAAATCAGCTAAAAAGTGATACTTTTTGCGGTATATTTTGAAATTTTCAGAGTCTCAGAAAATTAATTCATCCTTAGGATAAATTAATGAAAATAGGTGAAACATGTTGAAACCACTTGCTATGAATAGAAAACACTTAGATGTTAAAAAAATTTTAGGGTCTTCAATATTTTCTGGGAGTTTGAAAATCTCGAAAATGCAATAGATTTATTACGTAAATTTTGAAAATTTCAAAGTTTCAGAAAATTAATTTATCTTTCAGATAAATTAATAAAAATTGTTATATCATGTTTATAACATTAGGTAACAATAGGAAACGCTCAGATTTTAAAAAATTTTGGAGGTTTCGATACTTTACAGAAGTTTAAAAATTTTGAAAATAACGTTGAAAAACAATGCGAAATCAGCTAAAAAGTGATACTTTTTGAGGTATATTTTGAAATTTTCAGAGTCTCAGAAAATTAATTCATCCTTAGGATACATTAATGAAAATAGGTGAAACATGTTGAAACCACTTGCTATGAATAGAAAACACTTAGATATTAAAAAAATTTTAGGGTCTTCAATATTTTCTGGGAGTTTGAAAATCTCGAAAATGCAATAGATTTATTACGTAAATTTTGAAAATTTCAAAGTTTCAGAAAATTAATTTATCTTTCAGATAAATTAATAAAAATTGTTATATCATGTTGATAACATTAGGTAACAATAGGAAACGCTTAGATTTTAAAAAAATTTTGGAGGTTTCGATACTTTACAGAAGTTTAAAAACTTTGAAAATTACGTTGAAAAACTATGCGAAATCAGCTAAAAAGTGATACTTTTTTAGGTATATTTTGAAATTTTCAGAGTCTCAGAAAATTAATTCATCCTTAGGATAAATTAATGAAAATAGGTGAAACATGTTGAAACCACTAGCTATGAATGGAAAACACTTAGATATTAAAAAAATTTTAGGGTCTTCAATATTTTCTGGGAGTTTGAAAATCTCGAAAATGCAATAGATTTATTACGTAAATTTTGAAAATTTCAAAGTTTCAGAAAATTAATTTATCTTTCAGATAAATTAATAAAAATTGTTATATCATGTTGATAACATTAGGTAACAATAGGAAACGCTTAGATTTTAAAAAAATTTTGGAGGTTTCGATACTTTACAGAAGTTTAAAAACTTTGAAAATTACGTTGAAAAACTATGCGAAATCAGCTAAAAAGTGATACTTTTTGCGGTATATTTTGAAATTTTCAGAGTCTCAGAAAATTAATTCATCCTTAGGATAAATTAATGAAAATAGGTGAAACATGTTGAAAGCACTTGCTATGAATAGAAAACACTTAGATATTAAAAAAATTTTAGGGTCTTCAATATTTTCTGGGAGTTTGAAAATCTCGAAAATGCAATAGATTTATTACGTAAATTTTGAAAATTTCAAAGTTTCAGAAAATTAATTTATCTTTCAGATAAATTAATAAAAATTGTTATATCATGTTGATAACATTAGGTAACAATAGGAAACGCTTAGATTTTAAAAAAGTTTTGGAGGTTTCGATACTTTACAGAAGTTTAAAAATTTTGAAAATTACGTTGAAAAACTATGCGAAATCAGCTAAAAAGTGAGGTATATTTTGAAATTTTCAGAGTCTCAGAAAATTAATTCATCCTTAGGATAAATTAATGAAAACAGGTGAAACATGTTGAAACCACTTGCTATGAATAGAAAACACTTAGATATTAAAATAATTTTAGGGTCTTCAATATTTTCTGGGAGTTTGAAAATCTCGAAAATGCAATAGATTTATTACGTAAATTTTGAAAATTTCAAAGTTTCAGAAAATTAATTTATCTTTCAGATAAATTAATAAAAATTGTTATATCATGTTGATAACATTAGGTAACAATAGGAAACGCTTAGATTTTAAAAAAATTTTGGAGGTTTCGATACTTTACAGAAGTTTAAAAACTTTGAAAATTACGTTGAAAAACTATGCGAAATCAGCTAAAAAGTGATACTTTTTGAGGTATATTTTGAAAGTTTCAGAGTCTCAGAAAATTAATTCATCCTTAGGATAAATTAATGAAAATAGGTGAAACATGTTGAAACCACTAGCTATGAATGGAAAACACTTAGATATTAAAAAAATTTTAGGGTCTTCAATATTTTCTGGGAGTTTGAAAATCTCGAAAATGCAATAGATTTATTACGTAAATTTTGAAAATTTCAAAGTTTCAGAAAATTAATTTATCTTTCAGATAAATTAATAAAAATTGTTATATCATGTTGATAACATTAGGTAACAATAGGAAACGCTTAGATTTTAAAAAAATTTTGGAGGTTTCGATACTTTACAGAAGTTTAAAAACTTTGAAAATTACGTTGAAAAACTATGCGAAATCAGCTAAAAAGTGATACTTTTTGCGGTATATTTTGAAATTTTCAGAGTCTCAGAAAATTAATTCATCCTTAGGATAAATTAATGAAAATAGGTGAAACATGTTGAAACCACTTGCTATGAATAGAAAACACTTAGATGTTAAAAAAATTTTAGGGTCTTCAATATTTTCTGGGAGTTTGAAAATCTCGAAAATGCAATAGATTTATTACGTAAATTTTGAAAATTTCAAAGTTTCAGAAAATTAATTTATCTTTCAGATAAATTAATAAAAATTGTTATATCATGTTTATAACATTAGGTAACAATAGGAAACGCTCAGATTTTAAAAAAATTTTGGAGGTTTCGATACTTTACAGAAGTTTAAAAATTTTGAAAATTAACGTTGAAAAACAATGCGAAATCAGCTAAAAAGTGATACTTTTTGAGGTATATTTTGAAATTTTCAGAGTCTCAGAAAATTAATTCATCCTTAGGATACATTAATGAAAATAGGTGAAACATGTTGAAACCACTTGCTATGAATAGAAAACACTTAGATATTAAAAAAATTTTAGGGTCTTCAATATTTTCTGGGAGTTTGAAAATCTCGAAAATGCAATAGATTTATTACGTAAATTTTGAAAATTTCAAAGTTTCAGAAAATTAATTTATCTTTCAGATAAATTAATAAAAATTGTTATATCATGTTGATAACATTAGGTAACAATAGGAAACGCTTAGATTTTAAAAAAATTTTGGAGGTTTCGATACTTTACAGAAGTTTAAAAACTTTGAAAATTACGTTGAAAAACTATGCGAAATCAGCTAAAAAGTGATACTTTTTTAGGTATATTTTGAAATTTTCAGAGTCTCAGAAAATTAATTCATCCTTAGGATAAATTAATGAAAATAGGTGAAACATGTTGAAACCACTAGCTATGAATGGAAAACACTTAGATATTAAAAAAATTTTAGGGTCTTCAATATTTTCTGGGAGTTTGAAAATCTCGAAAATGCAATAGATTTATTACGTAAATTTTGAAAATTTCAAAGTTTCAGAAAATTAATTTATCTTTCAGATAAATTAATAAAAATTGTTATATCATGTTGATAACATTAGGTAACAATAGGAAACGCTTAGATTTTAAAAAAATTTTGGAGGTTTCGATACTTTACAGAAGTTTAAAAACTTTGAAAATTACGTTGAAAAACTATGCGAAATCAGCTAAAAAGTGATACTTTTTGCGGTATATTTTGAAATTTTCAGAGTCTCAGAAAATTAATTCATCCTTAGGATAAATTAATGAAAATAGGTGAAACATGTTGAAACCACTTGCTATGAATAGAAAACACTTAGATGTTAAAAAAATTTTAGGGTCTTCAATATTTTCTGGGAGTTTGAAAATCTCGAAAATGCAATAGATTTATTACGTAAATTTTGAAAATTTCAAAGTTTCAGAAAATTAATTTATCTTTCAGATAAATTAATAAAAATTGTTATATCATGTTTATAACATTAGGTAACAATAGGAAACGCTCAGATTTTAAAAAAATTTTGGAGGTTTCGATACTTTACAGAAGTTTAAAAATTTTGAAAATAACGTTGAAAAACAATGCGAAATCAGCTAAAAAGTGATACTTTTTGAGGTATATTTTGAAATTTTCAGAGTCTCAGAAAATTAATTCATCCTTAGGATACATTAATGAAAATAGGTGAAACATGTTGAAACCACTTGCTATGAATAGAAAACACTTAGATATTAAAAAAATTTTAGGGTCTTCAATATTTTCTGGGAGTTTGAAAATCTCGAAAATGCAATAGATTTATTACGTAAATTTTGAAAATTTCAAAGTTTCAGAAAATTAATTTATCTTTCAGATAAATTAATAAAAATTGTTATATCATGTTGATAACATTAGGTAACAATAGGAAACGCTTAGATTTTAAAAAAATTTTGGAGGTTTCGATACTTTACAGAAGTTTAAAAACTTTGAAAATTACGTTGAAAAACTATGCGAAATCAGCTAAAAAGTGATACTTTTTTAGGTATATTTTGAAATTTTCAGAGTCTCAGAAAATTAATTCATCCTTAGGATAAATTAATGAAAATAGGTGAAACATGTTGAAACCACTAGCTATGAATGGAAAACACTTAGATATTAAAAAAATTTTAGGGTCTTCAATATTTTCTGGGAGTTTGAAAATCTCGAAAATGCAATAGATTTATTACGTAAATTTTGAAAATTTCAAAGTTTCAGAAAATTAATTTATCTTTCAGATAAATTAATAAAAATTGTTATATCATGTTGATAACATTAGGTAACAATAGGAAACGCTTAGATTTTAAAAAAATTTTGGAGGTTTCGATACTTTACAGAAGTTTAAAAACTTTGAAAATTACGTTGAAAAACTATGCGAAATCAGCTAAAAAGTGATACTTTTTGCGGTATATTTTGAAATTTTCAGAGTCTCAGAAAATTAATTCATCCTTAGGATAAATTAATGAAAATAGGTGAAACATGTTGAAACCACTTGCTATGAATAGAAAACACTTAGATGTTAAAAAAATTTTAGGGTCTTCAATATTTTCTGGGAGTTTGAAAATCTCGAAAATGCAATAGATTTATTACGTAAATTTTGAAAATTTCAAAGTTTCAGAAAATTAATTTATCTTTCAGATAAATTAATAAAAATTGTTATATCATGTTTATAACATTAGGTAACAATAGGAAACGCTCAGATTTTTAAAAAATTTTGGAGGTTTCGATACTTTACAGAAGTTTAAAAATTTTGAAAATAACGTTGAAAAACAATGCGAAATCAGCTAAAAAGTGATACTTTTTGAGGTATATTTTGAAATTTTCAGAGTCTCAGAAAATTAATTCATCCTTAGGATAAATTAATGAAAATAGGTGAAACATGTTGAAACCACTTGCTATGAATAGAAAACACTTAGATATTAAAAAAATTTTAGGGTCTTCAATATTTTCTGGGAGTTTGAAAATCTCGAAAATGCAATAGATTTATTACGTAAATTTTGAAAATTTCAAAGTTTCAGAAAATTAATTTATCTTTCAGATAAATTAATAAAAATTGTTATATCATGTTGATAACATTAGGTAACAATAGGAAACGCTTAGATTTTAAAAAAATTTTGGAGGTTTCGATACTTTACAGAAGTTTAAAACTTTAAAAATTACGTTGAAAAACTATGCGAAATCAGCTAAAAAGTGATACTTTTTTAGGTATATTTTGAAATTTTCAGAGTCTCAGAAAATTAATTCATCCTTAGGATAAATTAATGAAAATAGGTGAAACATATTGAAACCACTTGCTATGAATAGAAAACACTTAGATATTAAAAAACTTTTAGGGTCTTCAATATTTTCTGGGAGTTTGAAAATCTCGAAAATGCAATAGATTTATTACGTAAATTTTGAAAATTTCAAAGTTTCAGAAAATTCAATTTATCTTTCAGATAAATTAATAAAAATTGTTATATCATGTTGATAACATTAGGTAACAATAGGAAACGCTTAGATTTTAAAAAAATTTTGGAGGTTTCGATACTTTACAGAAGTTTAAAAACTTTGAAAATTACGTTGAAAAACTATGCGAAATCAGCTAAAAAGTGATACTTTTTGAGGTATATTTTGAAATTTTCAGAGTCTCAGAAAATTAATTCATCCTTAGGATAAATTAATGAAAATAGGTGAAACATGTTGAAACCACTTGCTATGAATAGAAAACACTTAGATATTAAAAAACTTTTAGGGTCTTCAATATTTTCTGGGAGTTTGAAAATCTCGAAAATGCAATAGATTTATTACGTAAATTTTGAAAATTTCAAAGTTTCAGAAAATTAATTTATCTTTCAGATAAATTAATAAAAATTGTTATATCATGTTGATAACATTAGGTAACAATAGGAAACGCTTAGATTTTAAAAAAATTTTGGAGGTTTCGATACTTTACAGAAGTTTAAATATTTTGAAAATTACGTTGAAAAACAATGCGAAATCAGCTAAAAAGTGATACTTTTTGAGGTATATTTTGAAATTTTCAGAGTCTCAGAAAATTAATTCATCCTTAGGATAAATTAATGAAAATAGGTGAAACATGTTGAAACCACTTGCTATGAATAGAAAACACTTAGATATTAAAAAAATTTTAGGGTCTTCAATATTTTCTGGGAGTTTGAAAATCTCGAAAATGCAATAGATTTATTACGTAAATTTTGAAAATTTCAAAGTTTCAGAAAATTAATTTATCTTTCAGATAAATTAATAAAAATTGTTATATCATGTTGATAACATTAGGTAACAATAGGAAACGCTTAGATTTTAAAAAAATTTTGGAGGTTTCGATACTTTACAGAAGTTTAAACACTTTGAAAATTACGTTGAAAAACTATGCGAAATCAGCTAAAAAGTGATACTTTTTGTGGTATATTTTGAAATTTTCAGAGTCTCAGAAAATTAATTCATCCTTAGGATAAATTAATGAAAATAGGTGAAACATGTTGAAACCACTTGCTATGAATCGAAAACACTTAGATATTAAAAAAATTTTAGGGTCTTCAATATTTTCTGGGAGTTTGAAAATCTCGAAAATGCAATAGATTTATTACGTAAATTTTGAAAATTTCAAAGTTTCAGAAAATTAATTTATCTTTCAGATAAATTAATAAAAATTGTTATATCATGTTGATAACATTAGGTAACAATAGGAAACGCTTAGATTTTTAAAAAAATTTGGAGGTTTCGATACTTTACAGAAGTTTAAAAACTTTGAAAATTACGTTGAAAAACTATGCGAAATCAGCTAAAAAGTGATACTTTTTTAGGTATATTTTGAAATTTTCAGAGTCTCAGAAAATTAATTCATCCTTAGGATAAATTAATGAAAATAGGTGAAACATGTTGAAACCACTTGCTATAAATAGAAAACACTTAGATATTAAAAAAATTTTAGGGTCTTCAATATTTTCTGGGAGTTTGAAAATCTCGAAAATGCAATAGATTTATTACGTAAATTTTGAAAATTTCAAAGTTTCAGAAAATTAATTTATCTTTCAGTTAATTAATAAAAATTGTTATATCATGTTGATAACATTAGGTAACAATAGGAAACGCTTAGATTTTAAAAAAATTTTGGAGGTTTCGATACTTTACAGAAGTTTGAAAATTTTGAAAATTACGTTGAAAAACAATGCGAAATCAGCTAAAATGTGATACTTTTTGAGGTATATTTTGAAATTTTCAGAGTCTCAGAAAATTAATTCATCCTTAGGATAAATTAATGAAAATAGGTGAAACATGTTGAAACCACTTGCTATGAATAGAAAACACTTAGATATTAAAAAACTTTTAGGGTCTTCAATATTTTCTGGGAGTTTGAAAATCTCGAAAATGCAATAGATTTATTACGTAAATTTTGAAAATTTCAAAGTTTCAGAAAATTAATTTATCTTTCAGATAAATTAATAAAAATTGTTATATCATGTTGATAACATTAGGTAACAATAGGAAACGCTTAGATTTTAAAAAAATTTTGGAGGTTTCGATACTTTACAGAAGTTTAAAAACTTTGAAAATTACGTTGAAAAACTATGCGAAATCAGCTAAAAAGTGATACTTTTTGAGGTATATTTTGACATTTTCAGAGTCTCAGAAAATTAATTCATCCTTAGGATAAATTAATGAAAATAGGTGAAACATGTTGAAACCACTTACTATGAATAGAAAACACTTAGATATTAAAAAACTTTTAGGGTCTTCAATATTTTCTGGGAGTTTGAAAATCTCGAAAATGCAATAGATTTATTACGTAAATTTTGAAAATTTCAAAGTTTCAGAAAATTAATTTATCTTTCAGATAAATTAATAAAAATTGTTATATCATGTTGATAACATTAGGTAACAATAGGAAACGCTTAGATTTTAAAAAAATTTTGGAGGTTTCGATACTTTACAGAAGTTTAAAAACACTTTGAAAATTACGTTGAAAAACTATGCGAAATCAGCTAAAAAGTGATATTTTTTAGGTATATTTTGAAATTTTCAGAGTCTCAGAAAATTAATTCATCCTTAGGATAAATTAATGAAAATAGGTGAAACATGTTGAAACCACTTGCTATGAATAGAAAACACTTAGATATTAAAAAAATTTTAGGGTCTTCAATATTTTCTGGGAGTTTGAAAATCTCGAAAATGCAATAGATTTATTACGTAAATTTTGAAAATTTCAAAGTTTCAGAAAATTAATTTATCTTTCAGATAAATTAATAAAAATTGTTATATCATGTTGATAACATTAGGTAACAATAGGAAACGCTTAGATTTTAAAAAAATTTTGGAGGTTTCGATATTTTACAGAAGTTTAAAAACTTTGAAAATTACGTTGAAAAACTATGCGAAATCAGCTAAAAAGTGATACTTTTTGCGGTATATTTTGAAATTTTCAGAGTCTCAGAAAATTAATTCATCCTTAGGATAAATTAATGAAAATAGGTGAAACATGTTGAAACCACTTGCTATGAATAGAAAACACTTAGATATTAAAAAAATTTTAGGGTCTTCAATATTTTCTGGGAGTTTGAAAATCTCGAAAATGCAATAGATTTATTACGTAAATTTTGAAAATTTCAAAGTTTCAGAAAATTAATTTATCTTTCAGATAAATTAATAAAAATTGTTATATCATGTTGATAACATTAGGTAACAATAGGAAACGCTTAGATTTTAAAAAAATTTTGGAGGTTTCGATACTTTACAGAAGTTTAAAAATTTTAAAAATTACGTTGAAAAACAATGCGAAATCAGCTAAAAAGTGATACTTTTTGAGGTATATTTTGAAATTTTCAGAGTCTCAGAAAATTAATTCATCCTTAGGATAAATTAATGAAAATAGGTGAAACATGTTGAAACCACTTGCTATGAATAGAAAACACTTAGATATTAAAATAATTTTAGGGTCTTCAATATTTTCTGGGAGTTTGAAAATCTCGAAAATGCAATAGATTTATTACGTAAATTTTGAAAATTTCAAAGTTTCAGAAAATTAATTTATCTTTCAGATAAATTAATAAAAATTGTTATATCATGTTGATAACATTAGGTAACAATAGGTAACGCTTAGATTTTAAAAAAATTTTGGAGGTTTCGATACTTTACAGAAGTTTAAATCTTTGAAAATTACGTTGAAAAACTATGCGAAATCAGCTAAAAAGTGATACTTTTTGAGGTATATTTTGAAATTTTCAGAGTCTCAGAAAATTAATTCATCCTTAGGATAAATTAATGAAAATAGGTGAAACATGTTGAAACCACTTGCTATGAATAGAAAACACTTAGATATTAAAAATATTTTAGGGTCTTCAATATTTTCTGGGAGTTTGAAAATCTCGAAAATGCAATAGATTTATTACGTAAATTTTGAAAATTTCAAAGTTTCAGAAAATTAATTTATCTTTCAGATACATTAATAAAAATTGTTATATCATGTTGATAACATTAGGTAACAATAGGAAACGCTTAGATTTTTAAAAAATTTTGGAGGTTTCGATAATTTACAGAAGTTTAAAAACTTTGAAAATTACGTTGAAAATCTATGCGAAATCAGCTAAAAAGTGATACATTTTGAGGTATATTTTGAAATTTTCAGAGTCTCAGAAAATTAATTCATCCTTAGGATAAATTAATGAAAATAGCTGAAACATGTTGAAACCACTTGCTATGAATAGAAAACACTTAGATATTAAAAAAATTTTAGGGTCTTCAATATTTTCTGGGAGTTTGAAAATCTCGAAAATGCAATAGATTTATTACGTAAATTTTGAAAATTTCAAAGTTTCAGAAAATTAATTTATCTTTCAGATAAATTAATAAAAATTGTTATATCATGTTGATAACATTAGGTAACAATAGGAAACGCTTATATTTTAAAAAAATTTTGGAGGTTTCGATACTTTACAGAAGTTTAAAAACTTTGAAAATTACGTTGAAAAACTATGCGAAATCAGCTAAAAAGTGATACTTTTTGAGGTATATTTTGAAATTTTCAGAGTCTCAGTAAATTAATTCATCCTTAGGATAAATTTATGAAAATAGGTGAAACATGTTGAAACCACTTGCTATGAATAGAAAACACTTAGATATTAAAAAAATTTTAGGGTCTTCAATATTTTCTGGGAGTTTGAAAATCTCGAAAATGCAATAGATTTATTACGTAAATTTTGAAAATTTCAAAGTTTCAGAAAATTAATTTATCTTTCAGATAAATTAATAAACATTGTTATATCATGTTGATAACATTAGGTAACAATATGAAACGCTTAGATTTTAAAAAAATTTTGGAGGTTTCGATATTTTACAGAAGTTTAAAAACTTTGAAAATTACGTTGAAAAACTATGCGAAATCAGCTAAAAAGTGATACTTTTTGAGGTATATTTTGAAATTTTCAGAGTCTCAGAAAATTAATTCATCCTTAGCATAAATTAATGAAAATAGGTAAAACATGTTGAAACCACTTGCTGTGAACAGAAAACATTTAGATATTAAAAAAATTTTAGGGTCTTCAGTATTTTCTGGGAGTTTGAAAATCTCGAAAATGCAATAGATTTATTACGTAAATTTTGAAAATTTCAAAGTTTCAGAAAATTAATTTATCTTTCAGATAAATTAATAAAAATTGTTATATCATGTTGATAACATTAGGTAACAATAGGAAACGCTTTGATTTTAAAAAAATTTTGGAGGTTTCGATACTTTACAGAAGTTTAAAAACTTTGAAAATTACGTTGAAAAACTATGCGAAATCAGCTAAAAAGTGATACATTTTGAGGTATATTTTGAAATTTTCAGAGTCTCAGAAAATTAATTCATCCTTAGGATAAATTAATGAAAATAGGTGAAACATGTTGAAACCACTTGCTATGAATAGAAAACACTTAGATATTAAAAATATTTTAGGGTCTTCAATATTTTCTGGGAGTTTGAAAATCTCGAAAATGCAATAGATTTATTACGTAAATTTTGAAAATTTCAAAGTTTCAGAAAATTAATTTATCTTTCAGATAAATTAATAAAAATTGTTATATCATGTTGATAACATTAGGTAACAATAGGAAACGCTTAGATTTTTAAAAAATTTTGGAGGTTTCGATAATTTACAGAAGTTTAAAAACTTTGAAAATTACGTTGAAAATCTATGCGAAATCAGCTAAAAAGTGATACTTTTTGAGGTATATTTTGAAATTTTCAGAGTCTCAGAAAATTAATTCATCCTTAGGATAAATTAATGAAAATAGGTGAAACATGTTGAAACCACTTGCTATGAATAGAAAACACTTAGATATTAAAAAAAATTTTAGGGTCTTCAATATTTTCTGGGTGTTTGAATATTTCTAAAATGCAATAGATTTATTACGTAAATTTTGAAAATTTCAAAGTTCCAGAAAATTAATTTATCTTTCAGATAAATTAATAAAAATTCTTATATCATGTTGATAACATTAGGTAACAATAGGAAACGCTTAGATTTTAAAAAAAATTTTGGAGGTTTCGATACTTTACAGAAGTTTAAAAATTTTCAAAATTACGTTGAAAAACTATGCGAAATCAGCTAAAAAGTGATACTTTTTGAGGTATATTTTGAAATTTTCAGAGTCTCAGAAAATTAATTCATCCTTAGGATAAATTAATGAAAATAGCTGAAACATGTTGAAACCACTTGCTATGAATAGAAAACACTTAGATATTAAAAATATTTTAGGGTCTTCAATATTTTCTGGGAGTTTGAAAATCTCGAAAATGCAATAGATTTATTACGTAAATTTTGAAAATTTCAAAGTTTCAGAAAATTAATTTATCTTTCAGATACATTAATAAAAATTGTTATATCATGTTGATAACATTAGGTAACAATAGGAAACGTTTAGATTTTTAAAAAATTTTGGAGGTTTCGATAATTTACAGAAGTTTAAAAACTTTGAAAATTACGTTGAAAATCTATGCGAAATCAGCTAAAAAGTGATACTTTTTGAGGTATATTTTGAAATTTTCAGAGTCTCAGAAAATTAATTCATCCTTAGGATAAATTAATGAAAATAGCTGAAACATGTTGAAACCACTTGCTATGAATAGAAAACACTTAGATATTAAAAAAATTTTAGGGTCTTCAATATTTTCTGGGAGTTTGAAAATCTCGAAAATGCAATAGATTTATTACGTAAATTTTGAAAATTTCAAAGTTTCAGAAAATTAATTTATCTTTCAGATAAATTAATAAAAATTGTTATATCATGTTGATAACATTAGGTAACAATAGGAAACGCTTATATTTTAAAAAAATTTTGGAGGTTTCGATACTTTACAGAAGTTTAAAAACTTTGAAAATTACGTTGAAAAACTATGCGAAATCAGCTAAAAAGTGATACTTTTTGAGGTATATTTTGAAATTTTCAGAGTCTCAGTAAATTAATTCATCCTTAGGATAAATTTATGAAAATAGGTGAAACAGGTTGAAACCACTTGCTATGAATAGAAAACACTTAGATATTAAAAAAATGTTAGGGTCTTCAATATTTTCTGGGAGTTTGAAAATCTCGAAAATGCAATAGATTTATTACGTAAATTTTGAAAATTTCAAAGTTTCAGAAAATTAATTTATCTTTCAGATAAATTAATAAACATTGTTATATCATGTTGATAACATTAGGTAACAATATGAAACGCTTAGATTTTAAAAAAATTTTGGAGGTTTCGATAATTTACAGAAGTTTAAAAACTTTGAAAATTACGTTGAAAATCTATGCGAAATCAGCTAAAAAGTGATACTTTTTGAGGTATATTTTGAAATTTTCAGAGTCTCAGAAAATTAATTCATCCTTAGGATAAATTAATGAAAATAGGTGAAACATGTTGAAACCACTTGCTATGAATAGAAAACACTTAGATATTAAAAAAATTTTAGGGTCTTCAATATTTTCTGGGTGTTTGAATATTTCTAAAATGCAATAGATTTATTACGTAAATTTTGAAAATTTCAAAGTTCCAGAAAATTAATTTATCTTTCAGATAAATTAATAAAAATTCTTATATCATGTTGATAACATTAGGTAACAATAGGAAACGCTTAGATTTTAAAAAAATTTTGGAGGTTTCGATACTTTACAGAAGTTTAAAAACTTTGAAAATTACGTTGAAAAACTATGCGAAATCAGCTAAAAAGTGATACTTATTTAGGTATATTTTGAAATATTCAGAGTCTCAGAAAATTAATTCATCCTTAGGATAAATTAATGAAAATAAGTGAAACATATTGAAACCACTTGCTATGAATAGAAAACACTTAGATATTAAAAAAGTTTTAGGGTCTTCAATATTTTCTGGGAGTTTGAAAATCTCGAAAATGCAATAGATTTATTTCGTAAATTTTGAAAATTTCAAAGTTTCAGAAAATTAATTTATCTTTCAGATAAATTAATAAAAATTGTTATATCATGTTGATAACATTAGGTAACAATAGGAAACGCTTAGATTTTAAAAAAATTTTGGAGGTTTCAATACTTTACATAAGTTTAAAAACTTTGAATATTACGTTGAAAGACTATGCGAAATCAGCTAAAAAGTGATACTTTTTGAGGTATATTTTGAAATTTTCAGAGTCTCAGAAAATTAATTCATCCTTAGGATAAATTAATGAAAATAGGTGAAACATGTTGAAACCACTTGCTATGAATAGAAAACACTTAGATATTAAAATAATTTTAGGGTCTTCAATATTTTCTGGGAGTTTGAAAATCTCGAAAATGCAATAGATTTATTACGTAAATTTTGAAAATTTCAAAGTTTCAGAAAATTAATTTATCTTTCAGATAAATTAATAAAAATTGTAATATCATGTTGATAACATTAGGTAACAATAGGAAACGCTTAGATTTTTAAAACATTTTGGAGGTTTCGATACTTTACAGAAGTTTAAAAACTTTGAAAATTACGTTGAAAAACTATGCGAAATCAGCTAAAAAGTGATACTTTTTGAGGTATATTTTGAAATTTTCAGAGTCTCAGAAAATTAATTCATCCTTAGGATAAATTAATGAAAATAGCTGAAACATGTTGAAACCACTTGCTATGAATAGAAAAAAACTTAGATATTAAAAAAATTTTAGGGTCTTCAATATTTTTTGGGAGTTTGAAAATCTCGAAAATGCAATAGATTTATTACGTAAATTTTGAAAAATTCAAAGTTTCAGAAAATTAATTTATCTTTCAGATAAATTAATAAAAATTGTTATATCATGTTGATAACATTAGGTAACAATAGGAAACGCTTAGATTTTAAAAAGATTTTGGAGGTTTCGATACTTTACAGAAGTTTAAAAACTTTGAAAATTACGTTGAAAAACTATGCGAAATCAGCTAAAAAGTGATACTTTTTGAGGTATATTTTGAAATTTTCAGAGTCTCAGAAAATTAATTCATCCTTAGGATAAATTAATGAAAATAGGTGAAACATGTTGAAACCACTTGCTATGAATAGAAAACACTTAGATATTAAAAAAATGTTAGGGTCTTCAATATTTTTTGAAAATCTCGAAAATGCAATAGATTTATTACGTAAATTTTGAAAATTTCAAAGTTTCAGAAAATTAATTTATCTTTCAGATAAATTAATAAAAATTGTTATATCATGTTGATAACATTAGGTAACAATAGGAAACGCTTAGATTTTAAAAAGATTTTGGAGGTTTCGTTACTTTACAGAAGTTTAAAAACTTTGAAAATTACGTTGAAAAACTATGCGAAATCAGCTAAAAAGTGATACTTTTTGAGGTATATTTTGAAATTTTCAGAGTCTCAGAAAATTAATTCATCCTTAGGATAAATTAATGAAAATAGGTGAAACATGTTGAAACCACTTGCTATGAATAGAAAACACTTAGATTTTAAAATTTTTTTAGGGTCTTCTATATTTACTGCGAGTTTGAATATTTTCAAAATGCCATAGATTTATTACATAAAATTTGAAAATTTCAAACTTTCAGAAAATTAATTTATCTTTCAGGAAAATAAATAAAAATTCTGATAACATTGTGAAAGCCTTAGGCACAATAGGAAACGATAGTTTAAAAACTTTGAAAATTACGTTGAAAAACTATGCGAAATCAGCTAAAAAGCGATACTTTTTGAGGTATATTTTGAAATTTTCAGAGTCTCAGAAAATTAATTCATCCTTAAGATAAATTAATGAATATAGATGAAACATGTTGAATCCAATAGGTATGAAAAGAAAATATATAGTTAGCAAGAATTTTTTGGTGTCTTCAGTATTTTATGGGAGTTTGAATATCTCGAATTTTATTACGTAAAATTTGAAAATTTCAAACTTTCAGAAAATTAATTTATCTTTCAGGAAAATTAATAAAAATTATAATAATATGTTGAAAACATTAGGCAACAATAAGAAACCATTGGATTTTTAAACAATTTTGGAGGTTTCGATACTTTACAAAAGTTTAAATACTTTGACAAATACGTTGAAAATCTAAGCGAAATCAGCTAAAAAGTAATACTTTTTGAGGTTTAATTTGAAATTTTCAGAATCTCAGAAAATTGATTCATCCTTAAGATGAATTAATGAAAATATATGAAACATTTTGAAACCGATAGGTATGAATAGAAAACACTTAGATATTCACAAAATTTTAGGGTCTTCAATATTTTCTGGGAGTTTGAAAATCTCCAAAATGCAATAGATTTATTACGTAAAATTTGAAAATTTCATAAAATTAATTTAGCTTTCAGTAAAATTAATAAAAATTATAACATGTTGAAAACTTCAGGCAACAATAGGAAACGATTAGATTTTTAAACAATTTTGGAGGTTTCGATACTTTAGAGAAGTTTATAAACTTTAACAAATACGTTGAAAACTATGCAAAATCAGCTAAAAAGTGATACTTTTTTAGGTATATTTTGAAATTTTCAGTGTCTCAGAAAATTAATTCATCCTTAAGATAAATTACTGAAAATAGTAAAACATTTTGAATCCAATAGGTATGAATAGAAAATACTTAGTTGGCAAAAATTTTTTAGTGTCTTCAATATTTTATGGGAGTTTGCATATCTCCAATTTTATTACGTAAAATTTGAAAATTTCAAACTTTCAGAAAATTAATTTATCTTTCAGGAAAATTAATAAAAATTATGATAACATGTTGAAAACATTAGGCAACAATAAGAAACCATTAGATTTTTAAACAATTTTGGAGGTTTCGATACTTTACAGAAGTTTAAATACTTTGACAAATACGTTGAAAATCTAAGCGAAATCAGCTAAAAAGTAATACTTTTTGAGGTTTAATTTGAAATTTTCAGAATCTCAGAAAATTGATTCATCCTTAAGATGAATTAATGAAAATATATGAAACATTTTGAAACCGATAGGTATGAATAGAAAACACTTAGATATTCACAAAATTTTAGGGTCTTCAATATTTTCTGGGAGTTTGAAAATCTCCAAAATGCAATAGATTTATTACGTAAAATTTGAAAATTTCATAAAATTAGTTTAGCTTTCAGTAAAATTAATAAAATTTATGATAACATGTTGAAAACTTCAGGCAACAATAGGAAACGATTAGATTTTTAAACAATTTTGGAGGTTTCGATACTTTAGAGAAGTTTATAAACTTTAACAAATACGTTGAAAACTATGCAAAATCAGCTAAAAAGTGATACTTTTTTAGGTATATTTTGAAATTTTCAGTGTCTCAGAAAATTAATTCATCCTTAGGATAAATTACTGAAAATAGTAAAACATGTTGAATCCAATAGGTATGAATAGAAAATACTTAGTTGGCAAAAATTTTTTAGTGTCTTCAATATTTTATGGGAGTTTGCATATCTCCAATTTTATTACGTAAAATTTGAAAATTTCAAACTTTCAGAAAATTAATTTATCTTTCAGGAAAATTAATAAAAATTATGATAACATGTTGAAAACATTAGGCAACAATAAGAAACCATTAGATTTTTAAACAATTTTGGAGGTTTCGATACTTTACAGAAGTTTAAATAATTTGACAAATACGTGGAAAATCTAAGCGAAATCAGCTAAAAAGTAATACTTTTTGAGGTTTAATTTGAAATTTTCAGAATCTCAGAAAATTGATTCATCCTTAAGATAAATTAATGAAAATATATGAAACATGTTGAAACCGATAGGTATGAATAGAAAACACTTAGATATGAACAAACTTTTAGGGTCTTCAATATTTTCTGGGAGTTTGAAAATCTCGAAAATGCAATAGATTTATTACGTAAATTTTGAAAATTTCAAACTTTCAGAAAATTAATTTATCTTTCAGGAAAATTAATAAAAATTATGATATCATGATGAAAACATTAGGCAACAATTAGGTAACGATTAGTTTTTTCAAAATTTTGGAAGTTTTGATATATTTGAGAAGTCTAAAAACTTTAACTATTACGTTGAAAAACTATGCGAAATCAGCTAAAAAGCTTTTTATACTTTTTACGTATATTTTGAAAAATTCGGAGTCTGCAAGAATTTATTCATCCTCATGATAAATTAATGAATATAGATGAAACATGTTGAAATCGATAGTCATGAATAGAAAACACTTAGATATTCAAAATTTTTTAGGGTCTTCAATATTTTCTGGGAGTTTGAATATCTTCAAAATGCAAGAGATTTATTACGTTGTATTTGAAAATTTCAAACTTTCAGAAAATTAATTTATCTTTCAGGAAATTTCAAGATAATTATGATAACATGTTGAAAACCTTATGCAACAGTAGGAAACGATTAGATTTTTAAAATTTTGAAGGTTTCGATATTTTAGAGAAGTTTAAAAACTTTATCACATACTTTAAAAAACTATGCGAAATAAGCTGAAAAGCGATACTTTTTTAGGTATATTTTGAAATTTTCAGAGTCTCAGAAAATTAATTCATCCTTGAGATAAATTAATGAAAATATATGAAACATGTTGAAACCAATAGGTACGAATAAAAAAGATTTAAATATTAACAAATTTTCAGGGTCTTCAATATTTTCTGGGAGTTTGAATATCTCGAAAATGCAATAGATTTATTACGTAAATTTTGAAAATTTCAAACTTTCAGAAAATTAATTTCTCTTTCAGGAAAATTAATAAAAATTATGATAACATGTTGAAAACATTAGGCAACAATAGGAAACGATTTGATTTTTAAAACGTTTTGGAGGTTTCGATATTTAAAGAATTTTCCAATCTTTTACAAATTCTTTGAAAAACTATGCGAAATCAGCTAAAAAGCGATACTTTTTTAGGTATATTTTGAAATTTTCTGAGTCTCAGAAAATTAATTCATCCTTACGATAAATTAATGAAAATAGATAAAACATGTTGAAATCTCTTGGTATGAATAGAAAACACTTAGATATTAAACATTTTTTGGGGTCTTCAATATTTTCTGGGAGTTTGTATATCTCTAAAATGCAATAGATTTATTACGTAAAATTTGAAAATTTCAAACTTTCAGAAAATTAATTTATATTTCAGGAAAATTAATAAATATTATGATGACATGATGAAAACATTAGGGAAAATTAGGTAACGATTTGATTTTTAAAAAATTTGGAGGTTTCGATATTTTAAAAAAGTTTAAAACTTTCACAAATACGTTGAAAAACTATGCGAAATCAGCTAAAATCGATACTTTGTGAGGTATATTTTGAAATTTTCAGAGTCTCAGAAAATTAATTCATCCTTAATATAAATTCATGAAAATAGATGAAACATGTTGAAACCTCTTGGTATGAATAGAAAACACTTAGATATTCAAAATTTTTTAGGGTCTTCAATATTTTCTGGGAGTTTGAATATCTCCAATAAAAATAATTGAAACATGTTGAAACCACTTTGTATGCATAGGAAACACATAGATATTAAATTAAATTTTATGTCTTCAGTGTTTTCTGGGAGTGTGAATATCTCCAAAAAGCTCTATATAATTATTACGTAAAATTTGAAAAATTCTAACTTTCAGAAAATTAATTTATCTTTCAGGTAATTTAATAAAAATTATTGTAGCATGATGAAAACATTAGGTAACAATAAAAAAAACCTCTTAGATTTTAAAAGATTTTTCGATTTTTCGATACTTTACAGAAGGTAATAAAATTTAACAAATACGTTTAAAAACAATGCGAAATCAGCGTAAAAGATTTACTTTTTGAGGTATATTTTGAAATTTTCAGAGTCTCAGAAAATTAATTCATCCTTAGGATAAATTAATGAAAATAGGTGAAACATGTTGAAACCACTTGGTATGAATAGAAAACACTTAGATATTAAAAATGTTTAGGGTCTTCAATATTTTCTGGGAGTTTGAAAATCTCGAAAATGCAATAGATTTATTACGTAAAATTTTTAAAATTCAAACTTTCAGAAAATTAATTTATCTTTCAGAAAAATTTAATAAAAATTATTATAAAATGACAAAAACATTAGATAGCAATAGGAAACAATTAGATTTTTTTAAAATTTTGGAATTTTTGATACTTTACAGTAGTTTAATCCTGTAAAAAATACGTTGCTAACTGCGAATTCAGCTAAAACGCGATACTTTTTGAGATATATTTGGAAATTTTCACAGTCTCAGAAAATTAATTCATCTTTAGGATAAATTAATGAAAATAAGTGAAACATGTTCGAACGAATTTGTATGAATAGAATACGCGAAGATATAAAAAATATTTATTGTCTTCAATAATTTCTGCGTATCTCCAAAAAGCAGTTGTTTTATTACGTAAATTTTTTAAATTTCAAACATTCATAAAAATAATTCATCTTTCAGTTAAAGGAATAAAAATTTTTATAACATGATGTGAACTTTAGGTACCAATAGTAAACGCTAAGATTTTAAAACCTTTTTGGAGATTTCGATACTTTACAGAAGTTGAAATCTTTAACAAATACATTGAAAAACTTTCGAAATCTGGTAAAACTCAATACTTTTTTAGATATATTTGGAAATTTTTACAGTCTCAGAAAATTAATACATCTTTTGGAAAAATTAATGAAAATAAGTCAAACATGTTAAAACGAATTGGTATGAATATAAAACACAAAGATGTAAAAATATTTCTTGTCTTCGATAATTTCTGTGTTTCTCCATAACGCATAGTTTTATTACGTAAAATTTCCAAATTTCAAACTTTCATAAATATAATTTATCTTTCAGATAAATTAATGAAAATTATTATAACATGATGAAAATTTTGGGTAACAATAGGGAACGATTAGATTTTTAAAAATTCTTGGAGGTTTCGATTCTTTAAGGAAGTTTGAAAACTTTAACAAATACTTTGAAAAACTATGCGAAATCACCTACAAAGCGATACATTTTGAAGTATATTTTGATATTTTCAGTGTCTCAGAAAATTAATTCATCCTTAGGATAAATTAATAAAAATGAGTGAAACGTGATGAAAGCAATTGGTATGAATAGAAAGCATTTACATATTAAAACATTTTTCCGGTCTTCAATATTTTCTGGGAGTTTGAATATCTCCAAAATGCAATAGATTTATTACGTAAAATTTGAAAATTTCAAACCTTCAGAAAATTAATAGCCATACGTTTTTTGTTATATTTTGAAATTTTCAGTGTCTCAGAAAATTAATTCATCCTGAGCCTAAATTAAAGAAAATAAGTGAAATGTTTTGAAACCAGATGGTTTGATTGGAAAACACTTATATATTAAAATATTTTTAGGGTCTTCAATATTTTCTGTGTGTTTGAATATCTCCAAAATACCCTTGATTTATTTCCTTGAATTTAAAAATTTAAAACTTTCAGGAAATTGATTTATTATGCAGATAACTTACTACAAATTATTATTTCATGATGAAAATATTAAGTAAAAATATATAACGCTTAGATTTAGTAAAAATGTTTGGATTTTACAGAAGTTCAAAACAAATACTTTGAATAACTATCAGCTAAATTGCGATACTTTTTAGGTATATTTTGAAATATTCAGTCTCAGAAAATTAATTCATCCTTAAGTTAAATTAATTAAAATAATTGAAACATGTTGAATCTACTTGGTATGAATAGAAAACACTTAAATATTAAAAACTTTTTAGAGTCTCCAATATTCGCTGGAATTTGAATATCTCCAAAATTCAATAAATTGAACATTGCAGAACATTAATATATCTTTCAGATAAATTAATAAAAATTATTATATCATGATGATTTAGATTTTTAAAAAATTTTGAATATTTCGATACTTCTGATATATGTTGAAAAACTAATCTTATTTTAATATTTCCATACAGAAATACATACAATGTCTTAGAAATGCTTTATTTCATATTTCTATATGGAAATACACAAAATATATGGCAAATGTAGCTGATTTTCATGTTTCTATGTAGAAAACCAAATATCCGATAAAAATAAAGTTATTTTTAATTTTCTAAAATACAAAATGACAAATTTTATATAAATTATCATCTTTTCATCTTTCCTTGAAGAAAAATGCAAAATATGAGATAAAAATCTTATTTTCCATATTTCCATACGGAAATAATTTAATGTGGTAAAGATGGTTATTTTCATATTTCTATATGTAAATCCACAAATATAAGGTTCATGTAGCGTATTTTCATGTTTCTATGTAGAAAAACAAAATATCTGACAATTTTATATAAAAGTAGCATCTTTTCATGTTTCCATATAGAAAAATAATAAATATGATAGAAAAAAAGATTATTATCATATTTCCATAGAAGGAGTACCTAAGGTGTGGTGAAAAAAGCTTATTTTCATATTTCTATATGGAAATACACAAAGTTTAATGTAAACGTTGGCTTATTTTCATGTAAAAAAAACAAAATATCCGATAAAAATTAAGTTTTTTTTTAAATTTCTAAAATAAAAAATGGCAAATTTTATATAAATTATCATATGTTCATATTTCCATAAAGAAAAATGCAAAATATGAGTGAAAATCTTATTTTCAAATTTCCATACAGAAATAAGTAACATGTAGTAAAAAAGTTTATTTTCCTCTTTCTATATGGAAATACACAAATATAAGGTAAATGTATCTTATTTTCATGTTTCTGTGTATAAAAACAAAATATCTGACAAAAATGAAGATTTTTTTTAAATTTCTAATATATAAAATGAAAGTTTCATGTTTCTATGTAGAAAACGAAATATCTAAGAAAAATATTTTTTTTTAAATATCTACAGTAAAATACGTCAAATTTTATGTAAAATTAGCATATTTTCATATTTCCATACAGAAATACGTACCATGTGTTAAAATAGATTATTTTCATATTTCTATATGGAAATACACAAATATATTAGATAAAGGTAGATTTTTTAACATGTTTCTATGTATAAAAACAAAATATAAATAAAAAATGACAAATTTCATGTAAAAGTAGCACATTTTCATATTTATGCAATATATGTGTGAAAAAAACTTAATTTCTTAAAATTCAATTGACAAATTTTATGTAAAAGAAGAATATGTTCATATTTCTAAGAAGAAAAATGCAAAATATGAGAGAAAACAGTTTATTTTTATATTTTCATACAGAAACACTTAAATTGTACAAAAGCTTATTTTCATATTTATATATGGAAATACACAAAATATAAGATAATATTAGATTTTCTAACATGTTTCTATGTAAAAAACAAAATATCTGAAAAAATGAAGATTTTTTTATATTTCTAAAATAGAAATTGACAAATTTTATGGAAAAGTGACATCTTTTCATATTTCCATTAAGAAAAATGCAAAATATGAGAGAAAAAATCTTATTTTTATATTTCCATAGAGTAATACGTAAAATATGATAAAAAAGCTTATTTTCATATTTCTATCTGGCAATACACAAAATATAAGGTAAACGTTGCTTATTTTCATGTTTCTGTGTAGAAAGTTTCTATTGTAGATTTTTTTAAATTTCTGAAATGAAAACTACCAAATTTTATGTAAAAGTAGCATATTTTCATATTTCTATAAAGAAAAATGCAAATGTGAGAGAAAATCTTATTTTCATATTTTCATACGGAAATACGTTAAATATGGTAAAACGGCTTATTTCTGGATGGAAATGCACAAAATGTAAGGCAAATGTAGCTTATTTTCATGTTTCTATGTAGAAAACCAAAATATCTGACAAAAATGATTTTTTTAATTTCTAAATTAAAAACAAATGACAAATTTTATATAAATTATCATATGTTCATATTTCCGTAAAGAAAATTCAAAATATGAGAGAAAAATCTGATTTTCATATTTCCATACAGAAATAAGTAAAATGTGGTGAACAAAGGTTATTTTCCTATTTCTATATGAAAATACACAAATATAAGGTAAAGGTAGTTTATTTTCATGTTTCTATGTATAAAAACAAATTATCTGACAAAAATGAAGTTTTTTTTTTAATTTCTAATATATAAAATGAAAGTTTCATGTTTCTATGTAGAAAAACAAAATATCTGTGGAAAATAATTTTTTTAAAAAAACTATCTAAAATACGTCAAATTTTATGTAAAAGTAGCATATTTTCATATTTCCATACAGAACTACTTAAAATGTGTTAAAAAAATTATTTTCATATTTCTATATAGAAATACACAAAATATAAGGTAAAGGTAGCTTATTTTCATGTTTCTATGCAGAAAACCAAAATATCTCACAAAAAAGAAGATTCATTTTAAAATATAAAAAATGACAAATTTTATGTAAAAGTAGCATAATTTCATATTTCCATCAATAAAAATGCAAAATATGAGAGAAAAATCTTATTTTCATATTTCCATACAGAAAAACGTAAAATGTGGTACAAAAGCTTATATTCATATTTCTATATCGAAATTCACAAAATATAAGGTAAAGTTAGCTTATTTTCATATATCTATGTAGAAAAGAAATATCTGAAAGAATGAACATTGTTTTAAAATTTTATAAATAATTGATGACAAATTTTATGTAAAAGTGGCATATTTTCATATTTCCATAAAGGACATGCAAAATATGAGTGAAAACCTTATTTTTCGTATTTCCATACAGAAATAAGTAACATGTAGTAAAAGAACTTCTTTTCATATTTCTCTATCGAAATGCACGTAATATAAGTTAAAGATTATCTGGAAAAATGAAACATTTTTTAAAATTTTTTATATAAAATACGACAAATTATGTGTAAAAGAAGCACATTTACATAATTCCATAAAGAAAAAATACAAATATGAGAGAAAAACGCTTATTTTCATTTTTCCATACAGAAATACGTAAAATGTGGTAAAAAAGCATATTTTCATATTTCTGCATGGAAATACACAAAATATAACGTAAAGGTAGCTTATTTTCATGTTTCTATGTAGAAAAACAAAATATCTGACAAAAATGAAGATTTTTAATTTCTCAAATAAAAATGACAAATTTTATGTAAAAGTAGCATATTTTCATATTTTCATTAAAAAATGCATAATATGAGAGAAAAAAGCTTATTTACTTCGTTCCATAGAGAAATACGTAAAATGTGGTAAAAAAGCTTATTTTCATGTTTCTATGTAGAAAAACAAAATATCTGACAAAAATGAAGATTTTTTAAATTTCTGAAATAATAAATGGCAAATCTTGTGTAAAAGTCGCATAATTTCATATTTCCATAAAGAAAAATGCAAAATATGAGAGAAAAAATGTATTTTCATAATTTCCATACAGAAATACTTAAAATATTAAAAAAGTTATTTTCATTTTTCTATATGGAAATACACAAACGTTAAATTAATGGTAGCTTATTTTCCTGTTTCTTTGTAGAAAAATAAAATATCAGATGAAAATGAAGTTTTTTTTTTAAATACTAAAATAATAAATGATAAATTTTAAGGAAAAGTACCATATTTTTTATTTCCATAAAGAATAGTACAAAATATGAAAGAAAAAAGCACATTTTCATATTTTAATACAGATGTACGTAAAATGTGTTAAAAAGGTTATTTTCATTTTTCTATATGAAAATACACAAAATATAACATTCATGTTTCTATGTAGAAAACAAAATATCTGACAAAAATGAAGGTTTTTTGTAAATTTCTAAAATAAAACATACCCAATTTTATGTAAAAGTAGCATATTTTCATTTTTCCATAAAAGAAATTGCAAAATATAAGAGAAACAAGCTTATTTTCATATTTCTATACATAAATACGTAAAATGTGGTAAAAAAAGCTTATTTTCATAGTTCTATATAGAAATACACAAGATATGAGGCAAAGATAGCTTATTTTCATGGTTCTATGTAGAAAAATATAATATCTGAAAAAATGCAGGTTTCTTTTAATTTCTATAATAAAAAATGACTAATTTTATGTAAAATAGCATATTTTCAAATTTCCATAAATTTAAATGCAAAATGTGAGACAAAAAACCTTTTTTTCATATTTCCTTACGGAGGCTTATTTTCATATTTCTAAGCTTATTTTCATATTTCTAAATGGAAATATAAAAATATGAGGTAAATGGATCTTATTTTCATGTTTCTATGTAGAAAAACAAAATATCTCCTAAAAATGAAGATTTCTTTTAAATTTCTAAAATAAAAAATGACCAAATCTATGTAACAGTAGTATATTTTCTTATTTACATAAAGAAAAATGCAAAATATGAGAGATAAAATCTTATTTTCATATTTCCACAGAGAAATACATAAAAATGCACATATTCATATTACTATGTGGAAATATACAAAATAAAAGGTAAAGATAGCATATTGTCATGTTTCTATGTAGAAAAACAAAATATATGACAAAAATGAAGATGGTTTTACATTTCTAAATTAAAAAATGACAAATTTTATGTAAAAGCAGCATATTTTCAGACTTACATTAAGAAAAATGCAAAATATGAGAGAAAAAAGCTTATTTTCATATTTCCATACAGAAATACACAAAATGTGGTAAAAAAGCTTATTTTCAAATTTCTCTATGGAAATACACAAAATATGCGATAAAGGTAGCTTATTTTCATGTTTCTATGTAGAAAACCAAAATATCTGACAAAAATGAAGATTTTTTAAATTTCTAAAGTAAAACATGTAAAAGAAACATATTTTCATATTTCCATAACGAAATGCTAAATATGAGAGAAAGAAGATTATCTTCATACTTCCATACAGAAATACGTAAAATGTTGTAAAAAGCTTATTTTCATATTTCTATATGGAAATATACAAAATATAAGATAAAGGAAGATTTTTAACATGTTTCTATGGAAAAATAAAAACCTGACAAAAATTATTTTTTTTAAATTTCTAAAAGAGAAAATGACAAATTTTATGGAAAAGTGCCATATTTTCATATTTCTCTGAAGTAAAATGCAAAATATGAGAGAAAAAAGCTTATTTTTATATTTCCATACAGAAATAGGTAAAATGTTGTAAAAAAGTTATTTTAATATTTCTTAGAATTACACAACATATAAAGTAAAGGTAGCTTATTTTAATAATTCTATGTAGAAAAAACAAAATAACTGAAAAAAATGAAGATTTTTTTTAATTTATAAAATAAAAATTGACAAATTTTTATAATAGTAGTATATTTTCATGTTTTTATAAAGAAAAACTCAAAATACCGGAAAAAAATTTATTTTCATATTTCCGTACAGAAATACGTAAAATGTGGTAAAAAGCCTGTTTTTATATTTCTAGTTGGAAATACAAAAAATATTAGATAAAAATAGATTATTTTCATGTTTCCATATAGAAAAAACAAAATATCTGGTAAAAATGAAAATTTTTTTAAATTTCTAAAATTTTTCTATCAAGAACAATGCAAAATATGAGAGAAAAATCTTATTTTCATATTTTCATACAGAAACACGTAAAATGTGGTAAAAGATATTATTTTCCGATTTCTATATGGAAATACACAAAAGGTAGCTTATTTTCTTGTTTCTATGTAGAAAAACAAAATATCTGACACAAATGAAGTTTGTTTTTAAATGTCTAAAATAAAATACAGAAATACTTAAAATGTGGTAAAAAAGCTTTTTTTCATATTTCTTTATGGAAATACACAAAATATAAGATAAAGGTAGCTTATTTTCATGTTTCTATGTAGAAAACAAAATATCTTACAAATATGAAGATTTTCCTACATATCTAAAATAGAAAATAACAAATTGTATATACAATTAGCATATTCATATTTTCATAAAGTAAATGCAAAATATGAGAAAGAAAAGTTTCCATACAAAAACACGTAAAATGTGGTAAACAAATTATTTTCATATTTCTATATGTAAATACACAACATATAAGGTAAAGGTAACTTATTTTCATATTTCTATGTAAAAAAAACAAAATATCTGACAAACATGAAGATGTTTTTACATTTCTAAAATAACAGATGACAAATTTTTAGTAAAAGTAGCATATTTGCATATTTCCATAAAGAAAAATGCAAAATATGAGAGAAAAAAGATTATTTTCATATTTCCCTACAGAAATACATCAAATGTGGTAAAAAAATGTTTTTTATGTCTCTATATGAAAATACACAAAATATAAGGTATGGGGAGCTTATATTCATGTTTCTATATAGAAAAAAGATATCTGACAAGAATGAGGGTATTTTATTAAATTTCTAATGTAAAAATGACAAATTTCATGTAATTTAGCATATGTTCATATTTCCATAAGGAAAATGCCAAATCTGAGAGAAAAAACTTATATTCATATTTCTATATGGAAATACACAAATATAAGGTAAAGGTAGCATGTTTTCATGTTTCTATGGAGAAAAACAAAATATCTGACAAAAATGAATTTTTTTTAATTTCTAAAATAAAAAATGACAGATTTTGTGTAAAAGTATCATATTTTTATATATTTCCATAGAGTAAAATGCAAAATATGGTAGAACGAATCTTATTTTCATATTTCCATACAGAAAAACGTAAAATGTGGTAAAAAGGCTTATTTTCATATTTCTGTATGGAAATACACAAAATATACGGTAAAAGTAGCTTATTTTCATGTTTCTATAGAGAAAAGCAAATTATCTGACAAAAATGAAAATTTCTGTTAAATTGCTAAAATAAAAAGTGCCAGATTTTATGTAAAAGTAGCACATTTTCATGTTTTCATCAAGAAAAATGGAAAAAATGAGAGACCAAAAGCTTATCTTCATATTTCTATACAGAAATACGTAAAATGTGGTAAAAAAAAAGCTTATTTCCATATTTCTCTATAAAAATACAAAAAATATGAGTTAATGGTAGCTTATTTTCATATTTCTAAATGGAAATACACAAAATATAAGGTAAAGGTATCTTATTGTCTTGTTTCTATGTAGAAAAAATATCTGGCAATAATGAAGATTTTCTAACTTTGCTAAAATAAAAAAATGGCAACTTTTATGTAAAAGTAGCAGATTTTCATATTTCCATAAAGACAAATGCAAAATATGAAGGAAAATATCTGATTTTCATATTTCCATACAGAAATACGTAAAATGTGTTTTAAAAAAGCTTATATAAGGTAAAGGTAGCTTATTTTCATGTTTCTATGTGGAAAAACAAAATATCAAAGTAAAATGAATTTTTTTTAAATTTCTAAAATAAAAATGACAAATATTATGGAAAAGGAGCATATTTTCATGTTTTCATAAAGAATAATGCAAAATATGAGAGAAAAATATTATTTTTATATTTCCATACAGAAATACGTAAAATGTGGCAAAAAAGCTTATTTTCATATTTCTATATGGAAATACACAAAATATAAGTTCAGGTAGCTTATTTTCATGTTTCTATGTAGAAAAACAAAATATCTGACAAAAATGAAGATTTTTTTAATTTTCTAAAATAAAAACTACAAATTTTATGTAACGTGCATATTTACATATTTACGATAGAAAAGAAGATTTTTTTTTAATTTCTAAACTAAAAAATCACAAACGTTATGTAAAAGTAGTAAATTATTATATTTCCATAAAGAGAAATGCAAAATATGAGAAAAAAAAAAGCTTATTTTCATATTCCCATACAGAAATACGTAATATTTAAATATATAATGTAAAGGTAGATTATCATTATGTTTCTATGCAGAAAACTAAAATATCTGACAAAAATAATGATTTTCTTCATAATCTCTAAAATAAAAAAAGACAGATTATTTGTAAAAGCAGCATATTTTCATATTTCCATAAAGAAAGATGCAAAATATGAGAAAAAATCTTTATTTTCATATTGACATTCAGAAATACTTATGATGTGGTAAAACCATTATTTTCATATTTCTATATGGAAATACACACTGTTAAATTCCTTGGTCGTCTTCTTTGCTCGGCCATTGTCTAGTTACTTGGCTCCCATACCCCTCAGCACGGGGGGAACAATTTTACTAGTAAGTAAGTCATGATTTTGCTTTGATTTTATTTTATTTTAATTTTTTGTTGTGGCTAATTTTAAAAGTTTCATAATTATTTGAATGGGTGGGGTTTTTTTTCTATTTTTTTCAAAGAAATTCTTTTTACTGGACTTTAACTAAGTTAAATCTTAATTATATCACCACCTCTACTTTTTATATTTATTTATTTTTTTTTTCAATTGGAGTAGATTGACTAAACTATCGCCCAGTTCACACTCCACTTACGTCTATTGTACAGGTGTAGAGGCTCATCCCTTATTCCCTGTTTAGGATGTGGTTTCTGGCTTTCTCTTTTGCAATATTTTCAATTTTCTTTTTTTTTTCTTTTTCTTTTTTTTTCATTTTTTAAATGGAGTAGATAGATTAAACTATCGCCGGGTTGACACTCCACCCACGTCTATTGTACAGGTGTAGAGTTTATCCCTAGTTCCCTCTTTAGGATGTGGTTTCCGGCTTCTCTTTTCCAATCTTTTCACTAAACTATCGCCCGGTTCACACTCCACGCACGTCTATTTTACAGGTGTAGAGGCCCATACCTTGTTCCCTGTTTAGGATGTGGTTTCCGGCTTTCTCTTTTCCAATCTTTTCACATTCTATTTCTTTATTTTCTTTTCTTTTCTTTTTTCAATTGGAGTAGATAGACTAAACTATCGCCCGGTTCACACTCCACCCACGTCTATTGTACAGGTGTAGAGGCTCATCCCTTGTTCCCTGTTTAGGATGTTGTTCCCGGCTTTCGCTTTTCTAATCTTTTCACTTTTCTTTTTCTATTTTTTCTTTTTCTTTTTTTTTTCAATTGGAGTAGATAAACTAAACTATCGCCCGGTTCACACTCCACCCACCTCTATTGTACAGGTGTAGAGGCTCATCCCTTTTTGCCTGTTTAGGATGTAGTTTCCGGCTTTCTCTTTTCTAATCTTTTCACTTTCACGTAGCCCCCTGCACATCAGTGGCGTTACTGCCTTGCCCGGGGTGATATGAATAAAATAAATTAAAAAATAAGGTAAGTGTAGCTCATTTTCATGTTTCTATGTAGAAAAACAAAATATCTGACAAGAATGAGGATTTTTTAAATTTCCAAAATAAAAAATGACAAATTTATGTGAAAGTATTTTCATATTTCAATAAGAAAAATTAAAAATATGAGAGAAAAAAATCTTATTTTCATATTTCCAAACAGAAATACATAAAATGTGGTAAAAAAGCTTATTTTCATATTTCTATATAGAAATAAACAACAGATAAGGCAAAGCTAGCTTTTTTTATATTTCTATGTAGAAAAACAAAATATGACAAAAAAATGAAGATTTTCTTTAAATTTCTAAAAAAATATTGACGAGCTTATGTAAAAGTAGCATATTTTCATCATTCCATCCTGAAAAATGCAAAAATATGAGGGAAATAACTTATTTTCATATTTCCATACAGAAATACGTAAAATGTGGTAAAAAAGATTATTTTCATATTTCCATGCAGAAATACGTAAAATGTGGTAAAATAGATAATTTTCATATTTCTATATGGAAATACATATAATATATGGTAAAGGTAGTTTATTTTCATGTTTCTATGTCGAAAAACAAAATATCTGATAAAAAAATAAATTTTGTTTTAAATTTCTAAAAAAAATCACCAATTTGTGTAAAATTAGCATATTTTCATATGTAAAGGTTGCTTGTTTTATGTTTTCTATGTAGAAAAAAAAATTCTGAAAAAAATGAAGATTTTTATACATTTCCAAAATAAGAAATACCAAAATTTATGAAAAATGCAAAATATGAGAGAAAGAAATTATTTTCATATTTCCATACAGAAAAACGTAAAATGTTGTAAAAAAAAAGGTTATTTTCATATTTCTATATGGAAATACACAAAACATAAGGTAGCTTATTTTCATGTGTCTATGTAGAAAAACAAAATATCTGATTTTTCTTAAATTTCTAAAAAGAAAATGACAAATTTTATGTAAAAGTAGCATATTTTCATATTTTCATGAAGAAAAATACAAAATATGAGAGAAAAAAAAATTATTTCCATATTTCCGAACACTAATAGTTAAAGAGTGGTAAAAAGCTTATTTTCATATTTCTATATGGAAATACACATACAAAATATAATGTAAACGTTGCTTGTTTTCATGTTTCTATGTTGAAAAACAAAATCTCTGAAAAAATGAAAATTTTTCCAAAATAAAATGCCATGAAAAACTTTATAAAAAAGTAGCATATTTTCATATTTCCATAAGGAAAACCGCATTATTTTCATATTTACATGAAGATTTTTTAATTTCTAACAAAAAAATGACCACTTTATATAATAGTAGCAGATTTTCATATTCCCATATTGAAAAATGCAAAATATGTAAGAACTTATTTTTCATTTTTCAATACAGATAAAAGTAAAATGATGTAAGAAAAATCTTATTTTCATATTTCTATACGGAAATACAGAAAATATAATGTAAAGGTTGCTTATTTTCATGTTTCTATGTAGAAAATCAAAATATCTGACAAAAATGATGGTTATTCTTAAATTTCTAAAATACAAAATTACAAATTTTATGTAAAAGTAACATATTTTCATATTTCCATAAACAAATACAAAATATGAGAGGAAAACCCCGTTTTTCATATTTCTATACAGAAATAAGTGAAATGTGGAAAAAAGCCTATTTTCATATTTCTATATGGAAATTCACAAAATATAAGGTTAAGGTAGCTTATTTTCATGATTCTATGTAGAAAAACACAATATCTGACAAAAGATGTTTTAAAAATGCATATTTTCATATTTCTGTATCTGACAAAAATGACGATTTTTTTTAATTTTTAAAATAAAACATGACAAATTCATGTAACAGTAGCATATTTTCATATTTCCATAAAGAACAAGGCAACATATGCGAGAAAAAAAGCTTATTTTCATATTTCCATACAGAAAGAGGTAAAATGTGGTACAAAAGCTTATTTTTATATTTCTATATGGAAATACACAAAATATATTTAAGGTAGTTTATTTTTATGATTATATGTAGAAACAGACAATATCTGAGAAGAAATGAATATTTTTTATTTCGAAAATAAAATGACCAATTTATGTAAAAGTAGCATATTTTCATATCTCCATAAAGAAAAATGCAAAATATGAGCAAAAGACCTTATTTTCGTATTTCCATACAGAAATACGTAACATGTGGGAAAAAAATGCTTATTTTCATATTTCTATATGAAAATACACAAAATATAAGTTAAATTAACTTATTTTCATGTTTCTATTTAGAAAAACAAAATATCTGACAAAATGAATTTTTTTTAAATTTCTAAAATAAAAATGACAAATATTATGGAAAAGTAACATATTTTCAGATTTTCCATCATGAAAAATGCAAAATATGAGAGAAAAACGCTGATTTTCATAGTTCCATACAGAAATACGTAAAATGTGGTAAAAAAAGCTTATTTTCATATTTCTATATAGAAATACACAAAATATAATTTCAGGTAGCTTATTTTCATGTTTCTCTCTTGAAAAACAAAATATCTGACAAAAGTGAAGATGTTTCTGAAATTTATAAAATAAAAACTGACAAATTTTATGTAAATGTAGCATGTTTTTATATTTCCATGAAAAAATGCAAAATATGATAGAAAAAAGATTATTTTCATATTTATGTACAGAAATACGTAAAATGTAGTAAAAAAGATTATTTTCATGTTTCTATATGGAAATACACAAAATATAAGTTAAAGGTATCTTATTTTTAAAGATATTTTCACGTTTCTATGTAGAAAAACAAAATATCTGACAAACATGAAGACTGTTTATATTTCTAAAATAAAAAACGACAGATTTTAACTATCGTAGCATATTTACATATTTCCGATAGGAAAGAAGATTTTTTAAATTTCTAAAATAAAAAATGACAAACTTTATGTAAAAGTAGCATATTTTTATTTTTCCATAAAGATAAATAAAAAATATGAGAGAAAAATGCTTATTTTCATATTTCCTTATAGAAATACGTAAAAGGTGGTAAAAAAAACTTATTTTCATATTTCTATATAAATATATATTTTCTATATATTTTACACAAAATATAAGGTAAAGTAAGCTTATTTTCATGTTTTGTAGAAAACAAAATATCTGACAAAAATTAAGATTTTTCTTAAATTACTAAAAAGAAAAAGACAATTTTTATTTAAAAGTAGCATATTTTCATATTTCCATGAAGAAAAATGCAAAATATGAGAGAAAAAATCTGATATTCATATTTCTGTACAGAAATACGTAAAATGTTGTAAAAAAGATTATTAAAAATATTCATAAAATATAATGTAAAGGTAGCTTATGTTCATGTTTCTATGTAGAAAAACAAAATATCTGACAAAACATGAAATGTTTTTAAATTTCTAAAAAAATGACCAATTTATGTAAAAGTAGCATATTTTCATACTTCCATCCAGAAATCTGCAAAATATGAGAGAAACAACTTTTAGCATATTTTCATATTTCCATAAAGAACGAGGCAACATATGCGAGAAAAAGGCTTATTTTCATATTTCCATACAGGAATACGTAGAATGTGGTAAAACAGATTATTTTCATATTTATTTATGGAAAAACACAGAAACATGAAAACCTTTACCATATATTTTGGATATTTCCAGATAGAAATATAAAAATAAGCTTTTTGTTACCACATTTTATGTTTTTTCTGTATGGAAATATGAAAATAAATTTTTCTGTCATATTTTTCATTTTGCTTATGGTAATATGAAAATATGCTACTTTCACATAAAATTTGTCATTTTTTGTTTTAAAAATTAAAAAATTCTTCATTTTTCAGATATTATTTCTCCATAGAAACATTAAAATAACCTACCTTTGCCATATATTTCGTGTATTTCCGTTTAGAAATGTAAAAACAAGCTTTTTTACCACATTTTACGATGTTTCTGTTTCGAAATATGAAAATAAGCTTTTTTTCTTTCATATTTTGCATAAATATAAAAATATGCTACTTTTATATAAAATCTATCATTTTTTATTTTAGAAATTTTAAAAAAATCTTTATTTTGGTTAGATATTTTGTTTTTCTACATAGAAACATGAAAATAATCTACTTTTACCGCATATTTTGTGTATTTCCATACAGAAATATGAAAATAAGCTTTTTCTTAACACATTTACATATTTCTGTATGCAAATAAATTTTTTCTCTCATATTTTGTATTTTACATTATGGAAATATGAATATATGCTGCTTCATTTTTGTCAGATATTTTGTTTTTCGACATAGAAATATGAAAATAAGCGACTTTTCCTGCTATTTTGTGCATTTCCATGGAGAAATATGAAAAAAGCTTTTTTACCACATTATACGTATTTCTGTATGGAAATAGGAAAATAATTTCTTTCTTTCATAATTTGCATTTTTCTTTTTCGAAATAAGTAAATATGGTACTTTTATATAAATTTATCATTTTGTATTTCAGGAATTCAAAAGAAAACTTCATTTTTGACAGATATTTTTTCTCCATAGAAACATGAAAATAAATTACCTTTTCTTTATATTTTCTGTATTTCCATATGGAAATATGAAAATTTATCTTGTTTGCCACATTTTACGTATTTCTTCATGGAAATATGAAAATGTTTTTATCTCTCATATTTTGCAAATTTTTATTTGAAATATGTAAACATACTTTAACATAAAAACATCTTCATTTTTGTCAGATATTGTGTTTTTCTACATAGAAACATGAAAATAAGCTACCTTTAATTTAAATATGAGTATTTCCATATAGAAAGATGAAATAATCTTTTTTACCACATTTTACGCATGGAAATATGAAAATAAGAATTTTTGTCTCATATTTTGCATTTTGTATGGAAATACGAACATATGCTACTTTTACATAAAATTTGTCATTTTTTATTTTAGAAATTTAAGTAAAATCTTCGTTTTCTTAGATATTTTGTCTTTCTACATAGAAATCTTTGCCTTATGTTTTGTGTATTTCCATATAGAATTATGAAAATAAGCTTTTACCACATCTTACGTATTTCTGTATGATTATATGTAAATTAGCTTTTATGTCTCATATTTTGAATTTTTACTTGATGGATATATGAAGATATGCTAGTTTTTCATTAAATTTGTCAGTTTTCAATTTTAGAAATTACAAAAAATGTTCATTTTTGGCAGCTATTTTGATTTTCTACATAGAAACATGGAAATAAGCTAACCTTGCCTGATATCTTGTGTATTTCCATATAGAAATATGAAAATAAACTTTTTTACCACATTTTACATTACATTACATTTACTACATGTTACATTACATTACATTTACCACATTTCTGTAAGGAAAGATGAAAATAAGCATTTTTCTCATATTTTGCCTTTTTCTTTATGGAAATATGACAATATGCTACTTTTACATAACATTTGTAATTTTTTATTTTAGAAATTAAAAAGGAATCTTTATTTTTGTCAGATATTTAGTTTTGCTACATAGAAACATGAAAATATGATACCTTTACCTGAAATTTTGTGAATTTTCATAGAGAAATATGAAGAAAAGCTTTTTTACCACATTTTACGTATTTCTGAATATAAATTTTTTCTCTCATATTTTGCATTTTTCTTTATGGAAATATGAAAATATTCTATTTTATCTAAAATTTGTCATTTTTTATTTTAGAAATTTAAAAAATCTTCAATTTCGTCAGATATTTTGTTTTTCTCTATAGAAACATGAAAACATGTATGGAAATATGAAAATAAGTTTTTTCTCTCATATTTTGCATTTTACTTTATGGAAATATGAAAATATGCTACTTTTACATATAATTTATCATTTTTTATTTTAGAAACTAAAAATTCTTCATTTTTCTCAGATATTTTGTTTTCTACGTATTTCTGTATGGAAAAATGAAAATAAGCTTTTTTTCTAATATTTTGCATTTGTCTTTATGGAAATATGAAAATATGCTTCTTTTACATAAGATTTGTCTTTTTTAAATTAGAAATTTAAACATATCTTGAATTTTGTAAGATATTTTTTTCTACATAGAAACAGGAAAATAATCTACCTTTCCATTATATTTTGTGTAATTCAATATAGAAATATGAAAATAAGCTTTTTTGCCACATTTTATGTATTTCTGCGTGGAAATATGAAAATAAAGACTTTCTCTCCTATTTTTCATTTTTCTTTATGAAAATATGTAAATATGCTACTTTTACATAAAGTTATCATTTTGTATTCCAGGAATTTAAACCAAACCTTCATTTTTGTCAGATATTTTTTCTACATAGAAACATGAAAATAAGTTACCTTTACCTTATATTTTCTGTATTTCCATATAGAAATATGAAAATAATCTTGTTTACCACATTTTACGTATTTCTTCATGGAAATATGAAAAGAAGCTTTTATCTCTCATGTTTTGCAGTTTTTTAATTAAAATATGTAAATATACTATTTTACATAAAATTTGTCATTTTTGATTTCAGAAATTTGAAACAAAATCTTCATTTTTGTCAGATATTTTGTTTTTCTACATAGAAACATGAAAATAAGCTACCTTTAATTTACAATATGAGTATTTCACTATAGAAATATGAAAATAATCTTTTTTGCCACATTTTACGTATTTATGCATGGAAATATGAAAATAAGCTTTTTTGTCTCATATTTTGCATTTTGTATGGAAATATGAAACATGTGCTACTTTTACATAAACTTTGTCATTTTTTATTTTAGAGATTAAAGAAAAATATTCGTTTTGTCAGATATTATTTTTTCTAGATGTTTTTAAATTTCTAAAATAAAAATTGACAAATTTTATGTAAAATAGCATATTTTCGTATTTCCTTCAAGAAAAATGCAAAATATGAGAGAAAAATCTGATTTTCCTCTTTCCATCCACAAATACGTAAAATGTGGTTAAAAAGCTTATTTTCATATTTGTATATGGAATTACACAAAATATATAGTAAATGTAGATTTTTTTCATGTTTCTATGTAGGAAAACAAAATATCTGACAAAACTGATGATTTTTTATATATCTAAAGTAAAAAATGACAAATTTTATGTTAGCTATCATATGTTCATATCTCCATACAGAAAAACGTAAAATGTGGTAAAAAAAAAAGCTTATTTCTATATTTCTATATGGAAATACTCAAAATATATGGTGAAGGTATCATATTTTCATGTTTCTATGGAGAAAAAGAAAATATCTGACGAAATTGAAGATTTTTTTAAATTTCTACAATAATAAATGTCAAATAAAATATCATATTTTCATATTTCCAGAAAGAAAAATGCAAAATATAAGAGAAAAAGTCTATATTTCCACATAGAAATACGTAAAATGTGGTAAAAAAGCTTATTTTCATATTTCTATGAAGAAATACACAAAATATATGGTAAAGGTAGCTTATTTTCATATTTCTATGTAGAAAACAAATTTTCTGACAAAAATGAAGATTTTTTTTAATTTCTAAAATAAAAAAATGTCAAATTCTATGTAAAACTAGCATATTTTCATATTTTCAATAAAGAAAAATGCAAAATATGAGAGAAAAATCTTATTTTCATATTTCCATACAGAAAAAAATAAAATGTGGGAATAAAGCTTATTTTCATATTTCTATAAAGAAATACACAAATTATTTGGTGAAGGTAGGTTATTTTCATGTTTCTATGTAGAAAAACAAAATATCTGACAAAAATGAAGATTTTTTTAATTTCTAAAATGAAAAAATGACAAATCCTATGTAAAACTAGCATATTTTCAATGAAGGAAAATGGAAAATATGATAGAAATATCTTCTTTTCAAATTTCCATGCAGAAATACGTAAAATGTAGGAAAAAAGCTTATTTTCATATTTCTACATGGAAATACACAAAATATAAGATAAATGTAGCTTATTTCATGTTTCTTTGTAGAAAGACAAAACATCTGGCAAAAATGAAGATTTTTTTAAATTTCAAAAGTAAAAAAAGACAAATTTTAAATAAAAGTAGCATTTTTATATTTCCATCAAGAAAAATGCAAAGTATGAAAGAAAAAAGCGTATTTTCATATTTCCAAACAGAAACATCGTAAAATGTGGTAAAAAACGCTTGTTTTTGTATTTTTAAACGGAAATACACAAAATATATAGCAAACGTAGCTTATTTTAATGTTTCAATGGAGAAAAAAATATCTGAAAAATGAAGATTTTTTGAATTTCTAAAATATAAAATGAGAAATTTTATGTAAAAGTAGCATATTTTCATATTGCCATAAACAAAACGAAAAATATTTCCTTCAAGAAAAATGCAAAATATGCAAAAAAAATGCAAAAAGCTTATTTTCAAATTTCCATACAGAAAAAATGTAAAATGTGTTAACAAAAAGCTTATTTTTATATTTCTATCTGGAAATACACAATGTATATGATAAAGGTTCTTATGTTTCTATGGAGAAAAAAATATCTGACAGAAATGACAAATTTTATGTAAAATAGCATCTTTTCATATTTCCATAGAGAATAATGAAAATCTATGAAATACGTAAAATGTGGTAAAAAAGCTTATTTTCATATTTCTATATAGAAATACACAAAATATATGGTAAAGGTAGCTTATTTTCTTATTTCCGTGTAGACAAACAAAATACCTGACAGAAATGAAGTTTTTTTTTATTTCTAAAATGAAAAAATGACAAACTCTGTGTAAAACGAGCATATTTTCATATTTTCAATTAAAAAAAGCAAAATATGAGAGAAAAATCTTGTTTTCATATTTCCGTACAGAAATACGTTAAATGTGGGGAAAAAAGCATATTTTCATATTTCTATATGGACATACACAAAATATAAGATAAATGTAGCTAATTTTCATGTTTCTTTGTAGAAACACAATATATCTGGCAAAAATGAAGATTTTCTTTAAATTTCTAAAGTAAAAAATTTCAAATCTTATGAAAAATATCATATTTTCCAATTTCCATTGAGAAAAATGCAAAATATGAGAGATAAAAGCTTATTTTCAAAATTCCATACAGAAATACGTAAAATGTGGTAAAAAAGCATATTTTCATATTTCTCCATGGAAATGCACAAAATATCAGGAAAAGTTAGCTTATTTTCATGTTTCTAAGACGTAAATCAAAATATCTGACAAAAATGAAGATTTTCTTTTAATTTCTAAAATAAAAAGTGACAAATTATATGTAAAAGTAGCATATTTTCATATTTCCATAAAGTAAACTGCTAAATATGAGAGTAAAAACTTATTTTCATATATCCATACAGAAAATGTGTTTAAAAAAAGTCTTATTATCATATTTCCGTATGGAAATACACAAAATATGCGGTAAAAGTAGCTTATTTTCATGTTTCTATGTAGAAAACAAAATGTCTGACAAAAATAAAGATTTTTTTTAATCTCTCAAATAAAAAATGATAAATTTTATATAAAAGTAGCATATTTTTATATTTCCATCAAGAAAATGCAAAATATGGGAGAAAAACCTGATTTTCATATTTCCAAAGAGAAACATCGTAGAATGTGGTAAAAAAGATGGTTTTTATATTTAGAAATATACACAAAATATACGGTAAAGGTAGCTTATTTTAATGTTTCTATGGAGAAAAAAATATCTGACAAAAATGACAAATTTTGTGTAAAAGTAGCATATTTTCATATTACCATAAACAAAATGAAAAATATGAGAGAAAAAAGCTTATTATCAAATTTCCATACAGAAAAAACTTAAAATGTTTTAACAAAAAGCTTATCTGGAATACACAATATATATGGTCAAGGTTGCTTATTTTCATGTTTCTATGGAGAAAAACAAAATATCTGACAGAAATGACAAATTTTATGTAAAATAGCATCTTTTTATATTTCCATAGAAAATGATGCAATCTATGAGAAAAAATATATAAAATGTGGTAAAAAGATTTATTTTCATATTACTATAAGGAAATGCACAAAATATATGGTAAAGGTAACTTATTTTCATGTTTCTATGTAGAAAAACATAATATCTGACAAAAATGAAGATTTTTATAAATTTCTAAAATGTAAAAATGACAAATTCTATGTAAAAGTAGCATATTTTCATATTTCCATACAGACAAATCGTAAAATGTGGTAAAAAATGCATATATTCATATTTCTATATGGAAATACACAAAATATAAGGTAAATGTAGCTTTTTTCATGTTTCTATGTAGAAAAACTATATAACTTAATAAAATGAAGATTTTTTTATATCTCCAAAATAAAAAATGACTATTTTTTGTAAAAGTATCATATTTTCATATATACATAAAGAAAAATGCAAAATATGATAGAAAAATCTTATTTTCATATTGCCATACAGAACAAATCTATAATACGGGAGAAAAATCTTATTTTTATATTTCTATGTGGAAATACACAAAATATATAGTAAACGTAGCTTATTTTCATGTTTCAATGTAGAAAAACAAAATATCTGACAAAAAGGTTTTTTAGAATTCAAAAATACAAATTGACAAATTTATATAAATGTAGCATATTTTCATATTTCCATGAAGAAAAATGCAAAATATGAGAGAAAAAACGTATTTCCATCTTTCCCAACAGAAATAATTAAAATGTGGTAAAACCCTTATTTTCATATTACTATATGGTATTATATATATATATGTAATTTTTTAATTTCTTAAATAAAAACTGACAAATGTATGTAAAAGTAGCATATTTTCATATTTCCATAAAGAAAAATGCAAACTATGACAGAAAAAAATCTTATTTTCATATTTACATTCAAATAGGTAAAATGTGGTAAAAAAGGTTATTTACATAATTTTATATGGAAATGCACAAAATATAATCTACAGGTAGCTTCTTTTTCATGTTTCTGTATATAAATACAACTTATTTGAAAAAAATGAAGATTTCTTTTCATTTCTGAAGTAAGAAATGACAAAAGAATCCTATTTTCATATTTCCGTAAAGACAAATGCGAAATATGAGAGAAAAAAGCTTATTATCGTATTTCCATACAGAAATACATAAAATGTGGTTAAAAAACTTATTTTCATGTATTGTATGGAAATAAACAAAGCATAACTTAAAGGTAGCTTATTTTCATATTTCTATATAGGAAAATAAAATGTCTGATTAAAATGAAGATTTTTTAAATTTCTAAATAAAAAGTGACAACTTTTATGTAAATTAGCATATTTTCATATTTCCATAAAAAATGCAAAATATGAGAGAAAAAAGCTTATTTTCATATTTCCTTAAAATGTGGTAAACAAGCTTATTTTCATATTCCTATAAGGAAATGCACAAAATATGATGTAAATGTAGTTTATTTTCATGATTCTATGTAGAAAAGCAAAATATCTGACAAAAATGAAGAACTTTTATTTTTCTAAAATAAAAAACGACTAATTTTATCTAAAATATCATATTTTCATATTTCCATAATAAATAATGCAAAATATGAGAGAAAAATCTTATTTTCATATTTTCATACAGAAGAACGTAAAATGTTGTAAAAAGCTTATTTTCATGTTTCTGTAAGGAAATACACAAAATATAAAGTAAATGTATCTTATTTTCATGTTTCTATGTAGAAAAACAAAATATCTGAAAAAATGATTTTTTTTAAGTTTCAAAAATAAAAACATACAAATTTATGTAAAAGTAGCATATTTTCATATTTCCTTAAAGAAACATGCAAAATATGAAAGAAAAACCTTATTTTCATATTTCCATACAGAAATACGTAAAACGTGGTAACAAAAGATTATTTTCAAATTTCTATATGGAAATACACCAAATGTAAAGAAAAGGTAGCTTATTTTTATTTCTATGTTGAAAAAGAAAATAACTTAAAAAATGAAGATTTTTTATATCTCCAAAATAAAAAATGACAATTTTTTGTAAAAGCATTATATTTTCATATTTCCATAAAAACCGCATAAATGAGAGAAAATTAGCTTTTTTCATATTTCCATACAGAAATACGTAAAATATGGCAAAGAAGAATATTCTCACATTTCTATAGGGAAATACTCAAAATATAAAGTAAATGTAGCTTATGTTTATGTTTCAAAATACAAAAGCAAAATATCTGACAAAAGTTAATATTTTTTTTAATTTCTAAATTATAAAATGACACATTTTATGTAAAAGTAGTATATTTTCATATTTCACATAAAGAAAAATGCAAAATATGAGAGACAAAAGCTTATTTTCATATTTCCATACAGAAATACGTAAAATGTGGTAAAAAACCTTATTTTCATATTTCTATATGGAAAAATACAAAATATAAAGTAAAGGGTGCTTATTTTCATGTCTCTATGTAGAAAATCAAAATATCTGACAAAAATGAAAATTTATTTTAAATTTCCAAAATAAAAAAGTAACAAATTCTATGTAAAATTACCATCTTTTCATATTTCCATGAGGAAAAATGCAAAATCTGAGAGAAAAAACGTATTTCCATATTTCCCAACAGAAATAATTAAAATGTGGTAAAACCCTTATTTTCATATTACTATCTGGAATTACACAAAATATAATGTATAGGTAGCTTATTTCATCTTTCTGTGGAGAAAAACAAAACATCTGAAAAAAATGAAATTTTTTAATGTCTAAAATAAAAACTGACAAATGTATGTAAAATTAGAATATTTTCATGATTCCATGAGGAGAAATGCAAACTATGAGAGAAAAAATCTTATTTTCTTATTTCCATTCAGAAATAGGTAAAATGTGGTAAAAGAGTTTATTTACATAATTCTATATGGAAATGCACAAAATATAATGCACAGGTAGCTTCTTTTCATGTTTTTGTATATAAATTCAAATTATTTGAAAAAATGAAGATTTTTTTTCATTTCTGAAATAAAAAATGACAAATCTTATGTAAAAGTAGCCTATTTTCATATTACCATAAAGACAAATGCGAAATATGAGAGAACAAAGGTTATTTTCGTATTTCCACACAGAAATATGTAAAATGTGGTTAAAAACTTATTTTCATATTTCTATATGGAAAAACACAAAGTATAACTTAAAGGTAGCTTATTATCATATTTCTATATAGGAAAAGAAAATATCTGATTAAAATGAAGATTTTTTTTAAATTTCTAAAATAAAATGTGACAAATTTTATGTAAAATACCATATTTTCATATTTCCATAAAGAAAATGCAAAATGAGAGAGAAAAAAAGCATATTTTCCCTATATTTCTATAGGGAAATGCACAAAATATAATGTAAATGTAGCTTATTTTCATGATTCTATCTAGAAAAGCAAAAATATCAGACATAACGGAAGAATTTTCATCTTTCTAAAATAAAAAATGACTAATTTTATTTAAAATATCATATTGTCATATTTCCATAACAAATAATACAAAATATGAGAGAAAAATTTTATTTACATATTTTTATACAAAAAGAATGTAAAATGTTGTAAAAAGCTTATTTACATGTTTCTATGTAGAAAACAAAATATATGATTAAAATGAACTTTTTAAATTTCTAAAATAGAAAATTACAAAATTTTATGTCAAAATGATTATTTTCACATTTCTATATGGAAATACAACAAATGTAAAGTAAAGGTATCTTATTTTTTTTTCTATGTAGAAAAACAAAATAACTTAAAAAAATGAAGTTTTTTCTTATATTTCTAGAAAAAATGACATTTTTTCTCATAAAAAAACTGAAAAATGAGATAAAAAAGACTTTTTTCATATTTCCATACAGAAATACGTAAAATATAGTAAAGAAGATTATTCTCACATTTCTATAGGGAAAAACTCAAAATATAAAGTAAATGTAGTTTATGTTTATGTTTCAAGATAGAAAAACAAAATATCTGACAAAAGTAAATATTTTGTTTTAATTTCTAAATTATAAAATGATACATTTTTTGTAAAAGTAGCATATTTTCATATTTCACATGAAGAAAAATGTAATAAATCAGAGACAAAAGCTTATTTTCATATTTCCATCCAGAAATACGTAAAATGTGGTAAAAAAGCCTTATTTTCATATTTCTATATGGAAAAATACAAAATATAAAGTCAAGGGTGCTTATTTTCATGTTTCTAAGTAGAAAATCAAAATATCTGACAAAAATGAAAATTTATTTTAAATTTCCAAAATAAAAAAGTGACAAATTCTATGTAAAATACCATATTTTCATATTTCCATAAAGAAAAATGCAAAATATGAGAGAGAAAAGCTTATTTTCATATTTCCATACAGAAAAATCTCAAATGTTGTAAAAAAGCTTCTTTTCATGTTTCTATATGGAAATGCACTAAATATAAGCTGAAGGTATCATATTTTCAGGTTTTTGTATGGAAAAACAAAATATCTGACAAAAATAGAGATTACTTTTTAATTTCTAAAATTAAAAATTAAAAATTTTACGTAAAAGTAGCATGTTGTCATTTTTTCAAAAAAAGAAAGAAAAATGCAAAATGTGAGAGAAAAAAGGTTATTTTCATATTTCTATAAGAAAATCCCCAAAATATATGGTAAAGGTAGATTCTCGTCATGTTTCTATGTACAAAAAAGAAATATCTGGCAAAAATGAAGATTTTTTAATTTCTAAAATGTAAAAATGACAACTTCTACGTAAAAGTAGCACATTTTCATATTTTCCCTAAAGAAAATGCAAAATATGAGAGAAAATAAGAAATGCGTAAAATGTGGTAAAAAATGCTTATTTTCATATTTCTATATGGAAATGCACAAAATATAAAGTAATGGTCGCTTATTTTTATGTTTCTATGTAGAAAAACAAAATATCTGTCAAAAATGAATTTTTTTTTAATTTCTGAAATAAAAACTGTCACATTTTTGTTAAAGTAGCATATTTTATATTTCCATAAACAAAAATGCAAAATATGACAGAAAATAGCTTATTTTCATATTCAAATACAGAAATACCTAAAATGTGATAAGAAAGCATATTTTCATTATTCCATATGGAAATACACAAAATATAATTTAAAGGAAGCTTATTTTCATGTCTCTATGTAGAAAAACAAAATATCTTACAAAAATGACAATTTTTTTAAATTTCTAAATTAAAGAATGACAAATTTTAAGTAAACGTAGCATATTTTCATATTTCCTTAAAGAAAAATGCAAAATATGAGAGAAAGAACTGATTTTCATATATCCATACAGAAATACGTAAAATGCGGTAAAAAAAAACTTATTTTCATATTTCTTTATGGAAATACACAAAATATAAAGTAACGGTCGCTTATTTTTATGTTTCTATGTAGAAAAACAAAATATGACAAAAATGAATTTTTTTTTAATTTCTAAAATAAAAACTGTCACATTTTTGTTAAAGTAGCGTATTTTATATTGCCATATACAAAAATGCAAAATATGACAGAAAATAGCTTATTTTCATATTCAAATACAGAAATACCTAAAATGTGGTAAGAAAGCATATTTTCATTATTCCATGTGGAAATACAGAAAATAAAAGTTAAAGGAAGCTTATTTTCATGTCACTATGTAGAAAAACAAAATATCTTACAAAAATGACAATTTTTTTAAATTTCTAAATTAAAAAATGACAAATTTTATGTAAACGTAGCATATTTTCATATTTCCATAAAGGAGAATGCAAAATATGAGAGAAAAAGCTTATTTTTATATATCCATACAGGAATACGTAAAATATGATAAACAACATTATCTGTACATTTCTATATGGAGATACAGAAAATATAACATAATGGTAGCTTATATTTTTTATTTCCATAAACAAAAATGCAAAATATGAGAGAAAATAGCTTATTTACATATTTCCATACAGAAATACGTAAAATGTGTTAAAAAAACTTATTTTCACATTTCTATATGGACATACTCAAAATATAAAGTAAAGGTAGCTTATTTTTAAGTTTCTATGAAGAAAAACATAATATTTGTCAAAAATGAAAATTTCTTTTAAATTTCTCAGATACAAAATGACAAATTTTATGTAAAAGTAGCATGGCTTCATATTTTCAATAAATAAAAATGCACAATATGAGAGAAAAATCTTATTTTCATATTTCCATACAGAAATACGTAAAATGTAGGAAAAAAGCTTCTTTTCATGTTTCATATGGAAATACACAAAATATAAGATAAATGTATCTTATTTTTATGTTTCTTTGTAGAAAGACAAAATATCTGGCAAAAATGAAATTTTCTAAAGTAAAAATGACAAATATTATGAAAAATATCATATTTTCAAATTTCCATAAACAAAAATGCAGAATATGAGATAAAAGCTTATTTTCATAATTCCATACAGAAATACGCAAAATGTGGTAAAAAAAGCTTATTTTCATATTTCTCCATGGAAATGCACAAAATATCAGGAAAATGGAACTTGTATCTGACAAAAATGAAGATTTTCTTTTAATTTCTAAAATAAAAAGTGACAAATTATATGCAAAAGTAGCATATTTTCATATGCTACTTTTTCATTTTCCATAAAGTAAAATGCAAAATATGAGAGTAAAAACTTATTTTCATATTTCCATACAGACACACGTAAAATGTGTTAACAAACCTTATTTTCATATTTCTGTATGGAAATACACAAAATTTGCGGTAAAAGTAGCTTATTTTCATGTTTCTATGTAGAAAAACAAAATATCTGACAAAGATGAAGATTATTTTCAAATTTCTGAAATAAAAAATGACAAATTTTATATACAAGTAGCATATTTTCATATTTCCATCAAGAAAAATGCAAAAGATTTTCTAATTTCTAAAATGAAAAAATGAAAAATTCTATGTAAAAGTAGCATATTTTCATATTTTCCATAAAGAAAAATGCAAAATATGAGAGAAAAATCTTATTTTCATATTTCCTTACAGAAATACGTAAAATGTGGTAAAAATGCTTATTTTCATATTTCTATATGGAAATACGCAAAATATAATGTAAAAGTAGCTTATCTTCATGATTCTATGTAGAAAAACAAAATATCTGACAAAATGAAGATTTTTTTTATATTTCTAATATGAAAAATGACAAATTTTATGTAAAATATGATATTTTCATATTCCCATAACAAATAATGCAAAATATGAGAGAGAAATCTTATTTTCAGATTTCCATACAGAAATACATAAAATGTGGTATAAAAGCTTATTTTCATATTTCTATGTGGAAATATACAAAATATAAAGTAAATGTAAATATCTGACACATGTGAAGATTTTTTTAATTTTCTAAATCAAAATGAGAAATGTTATATAAAACTATCTTATTTTCATATATACATAAAGAAAAATTCAAAATATGATAGAAAAAATCTTATTTTCATATTTCCATACAGGAAAACGAAAATATTGCAAAAAGATTATTTTCATATTTCTATATGGAAATACACACAATGTGAGGTAAAGGTAGCTTATTTTCATTTTTCAATGTAGAAAAACAAAATATCTGACAAAAGTTTTTTCAGATTTCAAAAATACAAAATCACTACTTTATATAAATATAGCATATTTTCATATTTCCATGAAGAAAAATGCAAAATATGAGAGAAAAAACGTATTTCCATATTTCCCAACAGAAATACTAAAATGTGGTAAAACCCTTATTTTCATATTACTATATGGAATTACACAAAATATAATGTAAAGGTAGCTTATTTTTATCTTTCTGTGGAGAAAAACAAAACATCTGAAAAATATGAAATTATTTAATTTCTAAAACAAAAACTGACAAATGTATGGAAAAGTAAAATATTTTCATGTTTCCATAAAGAAAAATGCAAAATATCAGATAAAAAATCTTATTTTCATATTTCCAATAAGAAATGCTTAAAATGTGGTAAAAAAAGGTGATTTACATGATTTTATATAGAAATGCACAAAATATAACGTACAGGTAGCTTTTTTCATGTTTCTATATAGAAATACAAATTATTTGAAAAAAAATGAAGATTTTTTTTTCATTTCTGAGTTAAAAAATGATAAATCTTCTGTAAAAGTAGCCTATTTTCATATTTCCATAAAGACAAATGCGAAATATGAGAGAAAAATGATTATTTTCATATTTCCATACAGAAATACGTAAAATGTGGTTAAAAAAACTTATTTTCATATTTCTATATGGAAATACGCAAAGTATAACTTGAAGGTAGCTTATTTTCATATTTTAATTTCTAAAATAAAAAGTGGCAAATTTCATGTGAAATAGCATATTTTCATATTTACATAAAGAAAAATGCAAAATGTGAGAGAAAAAAAAGCTTATTTTCATATTTCCATACAGAAATACGTAAAATGTGGTAACAAAAGATTATTTTCACATTTCTATATGGAAATACAGAAAATATAATGTAAAGGTAGCTTATTTTCATGTTTCTACGTAAAAAACATAATATCTGATAAAAAAAAATTTTTTTTAATTTCAAAAATAGAAAATTACAAAATTTTATGTCAAAAAGATTATTTTAACATTTCTATATGGAAATACACCAAATGTTAATTAAAGGTATCTTATTTTTATTTTTCTATGTAGAAAAACTATATAACTTAATAAAATGAAGATTTTTTTATATCTCCAAAATAAAAAATGACTATTTTTTGTAAAAGTATCATATTTTCATATTTCCATAAAAACCGCAAAAATGAGAGAAAATTAGCTTTTTTCATATTTCCATACAGAAATACGTAAAATATGGCAAAGAAGAATATTCTCACATTTCTATAGGGAAATACTCAAAATATAAAGTAAATGTAGCTTATGTTTATGTTTCAAAATACAAAAGCAAAATATCTGACAAAAGTTAATATTTTTTTTAATTTCTAAATTATAAAATGACACATTTTATGTAAAAGTAGTATATTTTCATATTTCACATAAAGAAAAATGCAAAATATGAGAGACAAAAGCTTATTTTTATATTTCCATACAGAAATACGTAAAATGTGGTAAAAAACTTTATTTTCATATTTCTATATGGAAAAATACAATATATCAAATAAAGGGTGCTTATTTTCATGTTTCTATGTAGAAAATCGAAATATCTAACAAAAATGAAAATTTCTTTTAAATTTCCAAATTAAAAAATGACAAATTCTATGTATAAGTACCATCTTTTCATATTTCCTGAAAGAAAAATGCGAAATTTGAGAGACAAGAACTTATTTTCATATTTCCATACAGAAAAATCTCAAATGTGGTAAAAAAGCTTCTTTTCATATTTCTATATGGAAATACACTAAATATAAGGTGTAGGTATCATATTGTCATGTTTCTATGTGAAAAATAAAATATCTGACAAAAATAGAGATTCCTTTTTAATTTCAAAAATAAAAAATTACAAATATTATGTAAAAGTAGCTTATTGTCATATTTCCATAAAGAAAAAAGGAAAATATGAGAAAAAATGCTTATTTACATATTCCTTACAGAAGTACGCAAAAAAACAAAATATTTCGAAGATTTTTCTTGAATTTCTAAAATAAAAACTGACAAATTTTATGTAAAAGTAGCATATGTTCATATTTCCATACAAATGCAAAATATGAGACAAAAAGCTTATTTTCATATTTCCATACAGAAATACGTAAAATGTGGTAAAAAGCTTTTCGTATTTCTCCATGGAAATGCACAAAATATGAGGAAAAGGTAGCTTCTTTTCATGTTTCGATCTCAAAAAAAAGATTTGAAAAAAAAAATTTTTTTTAATTTCTAAAAAACAAAGTGACAAATTATATGTAAAAGTAGCATATTTCCATAAAGTAAAATGCAAAATATGAGAGAAAAAAATTATTTTCATATGTCCATACAGAAATACGTAAAATGTCGTAAAACTCTTTTTTTCATATTTCTATATGGAATTACACAAAATATGTGGTAGATTTAGCTTTTTTTTCATGTTTCTATGTAGAAGAACAAAATGTTAGAGAGATTTGAAGTTTTCTTTTAAATTTCTAAAAACAAAATGAGAAATTTTATGTAAAAGTAGCATATTTTCATATTTCCATAAAGAAAAATGCAAAATATGAGAGAAAAAAGCTTAATTTCTTATTTCCATACAGAAAAAACTTAAAATGTGGTAAAAAGAAGCTTATTTTCATATTTCTATATGGAAATACACAAAGTATAACGTAAAGGTAGCTTATTTTTATATTACTCTATAGGGAAACAAAATAACTTATTAAAACGAAAATTTCTTTTAAATTTCTAAAATAAAAAATGACATATTCTATGTGAAATAACATACTTTCATATATCCATCAAGAAAAATGCAAAATTTGAGAGAAAAAAAGCTTATTTTCATATTTCCATACAGAAATAACTAAAATGTGGTAAAAAGGTTTATTTTCATATTTCTAAAAGAAAATGCACAAAATATATGGTAAAGGTAGCTCCTCGTCATATTTCTAAGTAGAAAAAATAAATATCTGGCAAAAATGAAGATTTTTTTTTCATTTCTAAAATGTAAAAATGACAACTTCTACGTAAAAGTAGCACATTTTCATATTTTCCCTAAAGAAAATGCAAAATATGAGAGAAAATAAGAAATACGTAAAATGAGGTAAAAAAGCTTATTTTTCATATTTCTATATGGAAATACAAAAAATATAATGTAAATGTAGCTTATTTTCATGATTCTATGTAGAAAATCAAAATATCTGACAAAAATGAAGAATTTTTATCTTTCTAAAATGAAAAATGACTAATTTTATCATATTTTCATATTTCCATAACAAATAATGCAAAATATGAGAGAAAAATCTTATTTTCATATTTCATACAGAAGAACGTAAAATGTTGTAGAAAGCTTATTTTCATGTTTCTATATGGAAATACACAAAATATAAAGTAAAGGTAGCTTATTTTCTTCTTTCTATGTAGAAAAGAAAATATCTGACAAAAATGAATTTTTTTTTAAATTTCTAAAATAAAAACTGTCACATTTTTGTTAAATTAGCATATTGTATATTTCCATAACCAAAAATGCAAAATATGACAGAAAATAGCTTATTTTCATATTCAAATATAGAACTACCTAAAATATGAAAAGAAAGCATATTTTCATTATTCCACATGGAAATATACAAAATATGAGTTATAGGAAGATTATTTGCATGTCTCTATGTAGAAAAACAAAATATCTTACAAAAACGACAATTTTCTTCAAATTTCTAAAATAAAGAATGACAAATTTTATGTAAACGTAGCATATTTTCATATTTCCATAAAGGAGAATGCAAAATATGAGAGAAAAAGCTTATTTTTATATATCCATACAGGAATACGTAAAATATGATAATCAACATTATTTGTACATTTCTATATATAGATACAGAAAATATAATGTAATGGTAGCTTATTTCTATGTTTCTATATAGACAAACAAAATATCTGACGAAAATGAAAATTTCTTTTAAATATCTAAAATAAAAAATGTCCAATTTTGGTAAAAGTAGCATATTTTGGATTTACATAAACAAAAATGCAAAATATGAGAGAAAAAAGCTTATTTTCATATTTCCATACAAAAAGACGTAAAATGTGTTAAAAAAACTTATTTTCACATTTCTATATGGACATTCTCGGAATATTAGGTTATTCTAAGTTTATTTTTAAGGTTATTTTTTAAGTTTATTTTTTAAGTTTATTTTTAAGGTTCTTTTTAAGTTTCTATGTAGAAGAACAAAATATCTAACAAAAATGAAAATTTCGTTTGAATTTCTTAAATGCAAAATGACAAATTTTATGTAAAAGTAGCATGTTTTCATATTTCCGTAAAGAAAAATGCAAACCATGAGAGAAAAAAGCTTATTTTCATATTTCCATATTTATGTACAGAAATACGTAAAATGTAATAAAAAAGATTATTTTCATATTTCTATAAGGAAATGCACAAAATATAATGTAAATGTAGTTTATTTTCATGATTCTATGTAGAAAAGCAAAATATCTGACAAAAATGAAGAACTTTTATTTTTCTAAAATAAAAACTGACTAATTTTATATAAAATGTCATATTTTCATATTGCCATAACAAATAATGCAAAATATGAGAGAAAAATCTTATTTTCATATTTTCATATAGAAGAACGTAAAATGTTGTAAAAAGCTGATTTTCATGTTTCTGTAAGGAAATACACAAAATATAAAGTAAATGTATCTTATTTTCATGTTTCTATGTAGAAAAACAAAATATCTGAAAAAAAATTTTTTTTAATTTCAAAAATAAAACCATACAAATTTATGTAAAAGTAGCATATTTTCATATTTCTATATGGAAAAATACAAAATATAAAGTACAGGTTGCTTATTTTCATGTCTCTATGTTGAAAATCAAAATATCTGACGAAAATGAAAATATATTTAAAATTTCCCAAATAAAAAATTAACAATTTCTATGTGAAAGTACCATATTTTCATATTTCCATGAAGAAAAATGCAAAATATGAGAGAAAAAACGTATTTCCATATTTTCCAATAGAAATAATTAAAATGTTGTAAAACCCTTGTTTTCATATTACTATATGGAATTACACAAAATATAATGTAAAGCTAGCTTATTTTCATCTTTCTGTGGAGAAAAACAAAACATCTGAAAAAAATGAAATTAAGTGCTTGTTGATAACGTGTTCCCTTTTCTTTGTTTCTTGTTTTTTTCTTCTTTTTCTTCCCCTGAAGCTTACACCAAGCAATCAGAATTTGGCTGTGAGAATAGTTTTTTCTCTGATTTCCTTTTCTCCGTTCGTCTTGTTTCGTCCAGTCGCGTCGGTTCGTTGAAATCCATTCCAAACTTAGCATCCATTGGCACTTCCTGGCCACGGCGCCAAATATAACACCCCAACGGACTGTCCGAACAATTTCTCCGGCGGCCGTTCTCCACTCTGTGATGTTTGCCGGGAGTTTGTTGAAAATGTCGGAGCCTCAAGCTGGGGGTACAAGATTAAACTATAAGGAACGAACTTCCGCAACTTGGATGAGTTGAAAGGATGCTTTATTCGTTTAGAGTTAGCCTTTTCGGTTGGGGCAGTCGAATGTGACATACAGCTCTAACTCTAATTAATGGAGATCAACAAATCCGAACCGACCGAAACAAGACGAACGGAGGTTCACTTCACTCAACTGACTGACTCACTTAACTGACGCTCTCACTCTACTCTACTGATCTGACTCGGAAAAATTACCTGAATTTATTTAAAATTGATCCGGAAATCCGGAAATGCTTTAGACTACCGGTGATAAATATTGGCGACTGTAAGTCTGAAATTTCAGTTATCATTTTTTTTATCTTAATAAAGCTTAAGCCGGAAAATTCTTAATGTGTGGTCAAGATACAGTAAAAGACAGCCTTTGACCTGGTCATTCGAAAACCCACCTCCCGAACTCTATTTCCTGAACTTATCTCTTTGTCACATAAAATCACTGAGTTAAATATTTACCGGAAGAGTGGTAGGATTTAAAACAGTAATCGGATACCCTTATCTCTTCAACAATTTTCCTCATAAAAGTAAAAGCGTTAATTTATTTATTTTTCCTCTTCTTTTTCACTTTTGTTAAATATGTTTTTAAACTATTTTCTATTCTTAACCGTTTTCTAATTTAATCTATTATAATAAAATACATATTTTACAAATCACTTTAATATACGCCTAGTTATCGTGTCACAGTGATAAAAAAGTTTATTTACATAATTTTATATGGAAATGTACAAAATATAATGTACAGGTAGCTTTTTTTCATATTTCTGTATACAAATACAAATATTTTGAAAAAATGAAGATTTTTTTTCATTTCTGAAATAAAGAATGACAAATCTGATGTAAAAGTAGCCTATTTTCTAAAATAAAAAGTGACAAATTTTATGTAAAATAGCATATTGTCCTATTTCCATAAAGAAAATGCAAAATGTGAGAGAAAAAATCTTATTTTCATATTTCCATACAGAAATACGTCAAATGTGGTAAAAAAAGCTTATTTTTATATTTCTATAATGAAATGCACAAAATATAATGTAAATGTAGCTTATTTTCATGATTCTATGTAGGAAAGCAAAATATCTGACAAAAATGAAGAAATTTCATCTTTCCAAAATACAAAATGACTAATTTTATTTAAAATATCATATTTTCATATTTCCATAATATCTGACAAAAATGAAGAATTTTTATTTTTCTAAAATAAAAAATGACTAATTTTATGTAAAATATCATATTTTCATATTTCCATAAAGAATAATGACAAATATGAGAGAAAAATCTTATTTTCATATTTTCATACAGAAGAACGAAAAATGTTGTAAAAAGCTTATTTTCATGTTTCTATGTGGAAATACACAAAATATAAAGTAAATGTAGCTTATTTTCATGTTTCTATGTAGAAAAACCCAATATATTTAAAAAAATGGAGGTTTGAAAATTTCAAACTTTAAGAAAATTAATTTATCTTTCAGATAAATTAATAAAAATTATTATATCATGTTGATAACATTAGGTAACAATAGGAAACGCTTAGATTTTTAAAAAATTTTGGAGGTTTTTATATTTTACAGAAGTTTAAAAACTTTAAAAAATACGTTGAAAAACTATGCGAAATCAGCTAAAAAGTGATACTTTTTAAGGTATATTTTGAAATTTTTAGAAAATTAATTTCTCAGAAAATTAATTCATCCTTCATATAATTTCAAAAATAAAAACATACAAATTTGTGTAAAAGTAGCATATTTTCATATTTACATGAAGAAAAATGCAAAATATGAGAGAAAAAACTTATTTTCATATTTCCATACAGAAATACATAAAATGTGGTAACAAAAGATTATTTTCACATTTCTATATGGAAATACAGAAAATATAATGTAAAGGTAGCTTATTTTCATGTTTTTATATAGAAAACAAAATATCTGATTAAAATGAATTTTTTTTTAATTTCTAAAATAGAAAATTACAAATTTTTTTGTCAAAAATATGATTTTCACATTTCTATATGGAAATACACCAAATGTAAAGTAAAGGTAGCTTATTTTTATTTTTCTATGTAGAAAGACAAAATAACTTAAAAAAATGAACATTTTTTATATTTCTAAAAAAAACTAACTTTTTTGTAAAAGTATCATTTCCATATTTTCATAAACAAACAGCGAAAATGAGAGAAAAAACGCTTGTTTTCAGATTTCCATACAGAAATACGTAAAATATGGTAAAGAAGATTATTCTCACATTTCTATAGGGAAATACTCAAAATATAAAGCAAATGTAGCTAATGTTTATATTTCAAAATACAAAAGCACAAAAGTTAATATTTATCTGACAAAAGTTAATATTTTTTTAATTTCTAAATTATAAAATGACACATTTTATGTAAAAGTAGCATATTTTCATATTTCAAATAAAGAAAAATGCAAAATATGAGAGACGAAAGCTTATTTTCGTATTTCCATACAGAAATACGTAAAATGTGGTTAAAAATGCAGAAAATCAAAATATCTGACAAAAATAAAAATATATTTTAAATTTCCAAAATAAAAAAGTAACAAATTCTATGTAAAAGTACCATATTTTCATATTTCCATGAAGAAAATTGCAAAATATGAGAGAAAAACTTATTTCCATATTTCCCAACAGAAATACTTAAAATGTGGTAAAACCCTTATTTTCATATTACTATATGGAATTACACAAAATATAATGTAAAGGTAGCTTATTTCATCTTTCTGTGGAGAAAAACAAAACATGAAAAAAATTAAATTTTTTAATGTCTAAAATAAAAACTGACAAATGTATGTAAAATTAGAATATTTTCATGTTTTCATTAGGAAAAATGCAAACTATGAGAGAAAAAAATCTTATTTTCATATTTCCATATAGGTAAAATGTGGTAAAAAAGTTTATTTACATAATTTTATATGGAAATGCACAAAATATAATGTACAGGTAGCTTTTTTCATGTTTCTGTATATAAATACAAATTATTTGAAAAAATGAAGATTTTTTTTCATTTCTGAAATAAAAAATGACAAATCTTATGTAAAAGTAAGCTATTTTCATATTTCCAAAAAGACAAATGCGAAATATGAGAGAACACATCTTATTTTCGTATTTCCACACAGAAATATGTAAAATGTGGTTAAAAAACTTATTTTCATATTTCTCTATGGAAATACACAAAGTATAACTTAAAGGTAGCATATTTTCATATTTCTCTATAGGAAAAGAAAATATCTGGTTAAAATGAAGATTTTTTTAAAATTTCTAAAATAAAATGTGACAAATTTTATGTAAAATAGCATATTTTCATGTTTCCATAAAGAAAAATGCCAAATGAGAGAGAAAAAAAGCTTATTTTCATATTTCCTTACAGAAATACGTAAAATGTGGTAAAAAAGCTTTTCATATTTCTATAAGGAAATGCACAAAATATAATGTAAATGTACCTTATTTTCATGTTTCTATGTAGAAAAGCAAAATATCTGACAAAAATGAAGAATTTTCATCTTTCTAAAATAAAAAATGACTAATTTTATTTAAAATATCATATTTTCATATTTCCATAACTAATAATGCAAAATATGGGAGAAAAATTTTATTTACATATTTTCATACAGAAGAACGTAAAATGTTGTAAAAAGCTTATTTTCATGTTTCTATGTAGAAATCAAAATATCTGATTAAAATGTACTTTTTTTAAATTTCTAAAATAGAAAATTACAAAATTGTATGTCACATTTCTATATGGAAATACACCAAATGTAAAGTAAAGGTAGCTTATTTTTATTTTTCTATGTAGAAAAACAAATAACTTAAAAAAATGAAGTTTTTTATATTTCTAAAAAAAAATGACAAAAGTAAATATATTGTTTTAATTTCTAAATTGTAAAATGACACATTTTATGTAAAAGTAGCATATTTTCATATTTCACAGAAAGAAAAATGCAAAATATGTCAGACAAAATCTTATTTTCATATTTCCATACAGAAATACGTAAAATGTGGTAACAAAGCTTATTTTCATATTTCTATATGGAAAAATACAAATATACAGTAAAGGGTGCTTATTTTCATTTTTCTATGAAAAAATCAAAATATCTGACAAAAATGAAAATTTCTTTTCAATTTCCAAAAAATAAAAAAGTGACAAATTCTATGTAAAATACCATATTTTCATATTTCCATGAAGAAAAATGCAAAATATGAGAGACAAGATTAGTTTCATGTTTCCATACAAAAAAAACCTCAAATGTGGTAAAAAAAAGCTTATTTTCATATTTCTACATAAAAATGCACTAAATATAAGGTGAAGGTATCATATTTTCAGGTTTCTGTGTGGAAAAACAAAATATCTGACAAAAATAGAGATTACCTTTTAATTTCTAAAATAAAAAAGGTCAAATTTTATGTAAAAGTAGCATATTGTCATTTGTCCATAAAGAAAAAAGGAAAATATAAGAAAAACATACTTATTTACATATTCCTTACAGAAGTACGTAAAATTTCTTGTTTCTATATGGAAATACGCAAGATATAAGGTAAAGATTGCTTATTTTCATGTTTCTATGTAGAAAATCAAAATATCTGACAAAACGAAGATTTTTCTTAAATTTCTAAAATAAAAAATGACAAATTTTATTTTCATGTTTCAGTGTAGAAAAACGAAATATCAAAGAGATATGAAGTTTTCTTTAAATTTCTAAAAACAAAATGAGAAATTTTATGTAAAAGTAGCATATTTTCATAAATCCGTAAGGACAAATGCGAAATATGAGAGAAAAAAATATGAAGTTTTCTGTGAGATATAAAGTTTTCTTTTAAATTTCTAAAAACAAAATGAGAAATTTTATGTAAAAGTAGCATATTTTCATATTTCCATACAGAAAAAACGTATAATATGGTAAAAAAAGCTTATTTTCATATTTCTATATGGAAATACACAAAGTATAACTTAATGGTAGCTTATTTTCATATTTCTATACTGGAAGACAAAATATCTGAATGAAGATTTCCTTTAAATTTCTAAAATAAAAAATGACAAATTTTATGTGAAATAGCATACTTTCATATTTCCATAAAGAAAATACAAAATGTTAGAGAAAGAAAACTTATTTTCATATTTCTATAAGGAAATGCCCAAAATATATGGTAAGGTAGCTTCTCGTCATGTTTCTATGTAGAAAAAAGAAATATCTGACAAAAATGAAGATTTCTTTTAATTTCTAAAATGTAAAAATGAAAACTTCTACGTAAAAGTAGCACATTTTCATATTTTCCCTAAAGAAAATGCAAAATATGAGAGAAAATAAGAAATGCGTAAAATGTGGTAAAAAATGCTTATTTTCATATTTCTATACGGAAATACAAAATTATAAAGTAATGGTTGCTTATTTTTATGTTTCTATGTAGAAAAACAAAATATCTGTCAAAAATGAATTTTTTATAATTTCTGAAATAAAAAATGTCACATTTTTGTTAAAGTAGCATATTTTATATTCCCATAAACAAAAATGCAAAATATGACAGAAAATTGCTTATTTTCATATTCAAATACAGAAATACCTAAAATGTGGTCAGAACGCATATTTTCATTATTCCATATGGAAATACACAAAATATAATTTAAAGGAAGCTTATTTTCATGTCTCTATGTAGAAAAACAAAATATCTTACAAAAATGACAATTTTTTTAAATTTCTAAATTAAAGAATGACAAATTTTAAGTAAACGTAGCATATTTTCATATTTCCTTAAAGAAAAATGCAAAATATGAGAGAAAGAACTGATTTTCATATATCCATACAGAAATACGTAAAATGCGGTAAAAAAAAACTTATTTTCATATTTCTTTATGGAAATACACAAAATATAAAGTAAAGGTCGCTTATTTTTATGTTTCTATGTAGAAAAACAAAATATCTGACAAAAATGAATTTTTTTTTAGATTTCTAAAATAAAAATGTCTAATTTTGGTAAAAGTAACATTTTTTATTTCCATAAACAAAAATACAAAATATGAGAGAAAAAAGCTTATTTACATATTTCCATACAGAAATACGTAAAATATGTTAAAAAATCTTATTTTCACATTTCTATATGTACATACTCATAATATAAAGTAAAGGTAGCTTATTTTTAAGTTTCTATGAAGAAAAACAAAATATCTGACAAAAATGAAAATTTCTTTTAAATTTCTCAAATACAAAATGATAAATTTTATGTAAAAGTAGCATGTTTTCATATTTTCAATAAATAAAAATGCAAAATATGAGAGAAAAATCTTATTTTCATATTTCCATACAGAAATACGTAAAATGTTTTAAAAAGCTTCTTTTCATGTTTCATATGGAAATACACAAAATATAAGATAAATGTATCTTATTTTTATGTTTCTTTGTAGAAAGACAAAATATCTGGCAAAAATGAAGATTTCTAAATTAAAAATGACAAATATTATGAAAAATATCATATTTTCAAATTTCCATAAACAAAAATGCAGAATATAGGAGATAAAAGCTTATTTTCATAATTCCATACAGAAATACGCAAAATGTGGTACAAAAGCTTATTTTCATATTTCTCCATGGAAATGCACAAAATATCTGGAAAATGGAGCTTGTTTTCATGTTTTTATCTAGAAAAACAAAATATCTGACAAAAATGAAGATTTTCTTTTATTTTCTAAAATAAAAAGTGACAAATTATATGTAAAAGTAGCATATTTTCATATGCTACTTTTTCATTTTCCATAAAGTAAAATGCAAAATATGAGAGAAAAAACTTATTTTCATATTTCCATACAAACACACGTAAAATTTGTTAACAATCTTATTTTCATATTTCTGTATGGAAATACACAAAATTTGCGGTAATAGTAGCTTATTTTCATGTTTCCATGTAGAAAAACAAAATATCTGACAAAAATGAAGATTATTTTCAAATTTCTAAAATAAAAATGACAAATTTTATATACTAGTAGCAGATTGTTATATTTCCATCAAGAAAAATGCAAAATATGACATGAAAAAATGAAAATGAAGATTTTCTAATATCTAAGATGAAAAAATGACAAATTCTATGTAAAAGTAGCATATTTTCATATTTTCCATGAAGAAAAATTCAAAATATGAGAGAAAAATCTTATTTTCATATTTCCTTACAGAAATACGTAAAATGTGGTAAAAATGCTTATTTTCATATTTCTATATGGAAATACGCATAATATAATGTAAAAGTAGCTTATCTTCATGATTCTATGTAGAAAAACAATATCTGAAAAAATGAAGATTTTTTTATATTTCTAATATAAAAAATGACATATTTTATGTAAAATATGATATTTTCATATTCCCATAATTCCATAACAAATAATGCAAAATATGAGAGAGAAATCTTATTTTCATATTTCCATACAGAAATACGTAAGATGTGGTAAAAAAAGGTTATTTTTTATTTCTATATACAAATACATAAAATATATGGTAAAGGAATCTTATTTTCATGTTTCTATGCAGAAAAACGAAATATCTGACTAATATGAAGATTTATTTAAATTTCTAAAATAAAAATTGATAAATTTTATGTAAAAGTAGCATGTTTTCATATTACCTTAAAAAAGATGCAAAATATGAGAGAAAAATCTTATTTCATATTTCCATACAGGAAAATCGTAAAATGTGTTTAAAAAATGCATATTTTTATATTTCTGTATGGAAATACACAACATATAATGTCAATGTAGCTTTTTTCATGTTGCTATGTAGAAAAACAAAATATTTGACAAAAATGAAAATTTACTTATGTATCTAAAATAAAAATGTTTATGTAAAATATCATATTTTCATATTTTTATAAAGAAAAATGCAAAATATGAGAAACAAATCTTATTTTCAGATTTCCATACAGAAATACATAAAATGTGGTAAAAAAAGCTTATTTTCATATTTCTATGTGGAAATATACAAAATATAAAGTAAATGTAAATATCTGACACATGTGAAGATTTTTTTAATTTCTAAAAGCAAAATGAGAAATTTTATGTAAAAGTATCATATATTCATATATACATAAAGAAAAATGCAAAATATGATAGAAAAAATCTTATTTTCATGTTGCCATACATAAAACGTAAAATGCGGTAGAAAATGCTTATTTTTATATTTCTATATGGAAATACAAAATATCTAAAGTAAATGTAGCTTATTTTCATGTTTCTATGTAGAAAAACAAAATACCTGACAAAAAATGGTCTTTCTTATATTTCTCAAATAAAAAATGAAAATTTTATATAAAATAGCATATTTTCATATTTCCATAAAGAACAATGCAAAATATGAGAGAAAAATCTTCTTTTCATATTTCCATACAGAAATACGTAAAATGTGGTAAACAAGCTTATTTTCGTATTTCTATATGGAAATACACGAGCTATAATGTAAATGTAGCTTATTTTCCTGTTTCTATGTAGAGAAACAAAATATCTAACATAATGAAAATTTGTTTTAAATTTCTAAAATAAAAAATGACAAATATTATATAAAAGTAGCATATTTTGTATTTCCATCAAGAAAAATACAAATTATGAGAGAAAAAAACAGAAACATCGTAATATGTGGTAAAAAAATGCATGTTTTTAACTTTCTAAGCGGAAATAGGCAAAATATATGGTAAAGGTAGCTTGTTTTAATGTTTCTATGGAGAAAAAAATATCTGACAAAAATGAACATTTTTTAATTTTCTAAAATACAAAATGACACATTTCTATATAGGATAAGAAAATATCTGATTAAAACGAAATTTCTTTTTAAATTTCTAAAATAAAAAATTTCAAATATTATGTAAAAGTAGCATATTTTTATATTTTCATAAAGCCAAATGCAAAATATGAAAGAAAAAATTTTATTTTCATATTTCCGTACAGAAAAACGTAAATGTGACAAAATATTTATTTTCACATTTCGATATGGAAATACACAAAATGTAAAGTAAAAGTAGCTTATTAATATGTTTCTCTGTAGAAAAACATAATATATGACAAAAATGAAGATTTTTAATTTCTAAAATAAAAAATGACAAATTTTTTGTATAAGTAGCATATTTTCATATTTCTATAAAGAAACATGCAAACTATGAGAGAAAGAAGCCTATTTTCATATTTCCATGCACAAAATGCATAAAAACATTTTAAAAAGCTTATTTTCATGTTTTTATATGAAAATACACAAAATATAAGGTAAAGATTGCTTATTTTCATGTTTCAATGTAGAAAACAAAATATCTGAGAGAATTGAAGATGTTTTATAAAATTCTAAAAACAAAATGAGAAATTCTATATAAAAGTAGCATATTTCCATATTTCCATAAAGAAAAGTGCAAAATATGAGAGAAAAAAGGTTATTTTCATATTTTCATATAGAAATACGTAAAATGGGGTAAAAAAAAGCTTCTTTTCATATTTCTATATGAAAATACACAAAATATAATGTAAAGATTTCATGTTTCTATATAGAAAAACAACTTATCTAACAAAAATGAAGATTTTTTAAATTTCGAATATAAAAAATGACAAATATTATGTAAAAGTAGCATATTTTCATATTTCAATAAAGAAAAATGCAAAATAAGAGAGAAAAATCTTATTTTCATATTTCCATACAGAAATACGTAAAATGGAGTAAAAAGGATTATTTTCATATTTCTAAATGGAAATACGCAAAATATAAGGTAGCTTATTTTCATGTTTATATGTAGAAAAACAAAATAACTAACAAAAATGAATTTTTTTAAAATTTCTAAAATAAAAAATGGCAAATTTTCATGTAAGAGTAGCATATTTTCATATTTCCATAAAGAAAAATACAAAATATGAGGGGAATCTTATTTTCATATTTCCATACAGAAATACGTAAACTGTGGTAAAAATCTTATTTTCATGTTTCTATATGGAAATACACAAAATATAAGGTAAATGTGACTTACTTTCGTGTTTCTACGTAGAAAAACAAAATGTGTGACTAAAATGAAGATATTTTTAAATTACTAAAATAAAAATGAAAACATTTATGTAAAAGTACCATGTATTCGTATTTACATAAATAAAATGCAAAATATGAGAGGAAAGCTTATTTTCATATTTTCATACAGAAATACGTAAAATGTGGTTAAAAAGATTATGTTCATATTTTTATATGGAAATACACAAAATATAAGGTAAAGGTAGCTTAGTTTCATGTTTCTATGTAGAAAAACAAAATATCTGCAAAACATAGAGATTTTTTCAAATTTCTAAAATAGAAAGTGACAAATTTTATGTAAAATTAGCATATTTTCATATTTCCATAAAGAAAAATGCGAAATATGAGAGGAAAATTTTATTCCTATATTTCCATACAGAAATAGGTAAAATGTGGTAAAAGAGATTATTTTCATATTTCTATATTGAAATACACAACATATCAGGGGAATGTTGTTTATTTTCATGTTTCTATGTACAAAAACAAAATATCTAAAAACAAAATGAAGATATCTTTTAAAATTCTAAAAAGAAAATGAAAAGTCTATGTAAAAGTAGCATATTTTCATATTTCCCTAAAGCAAAATAGAAAATATGAGAGAAAAAATCTTATTTTCATATTTCTATATGGAAATACACAAAATATAAAGGTAGCTCATTTTCATGTTTCTATGTAGAAAAACAAAATATCTGTCAAAGATGACTATTTTTTAAATTTCTAAAATAAAAAATGACAAATTTTATGTAAGATTATCATATTTTCATATTTCCATAAAGATAAATGCAAAATATGAGAGAGAAAAGCTTATTTTCATATTACCATAGAGAAATACATAAAATGTGTTAAGGGAGCTTATTTTCAAATATCTATATGGATATACCCAATATATAATGTGAATGAAGCTTATTTGCATGTCTCTATGTACAAAAATATAGTATCTGTAAAAAAAGGTAGATTTTTTTTAATTTCTAAAATAAAAAATGACAGATTTATGTAAAATTAGTAGATTTTCATCTTTCCATAAAGAAAAATGCAAAAGATGAGAGAAAAAAGCGTATTTCCATATTTCCATACAGAAATATGCAAAATTATGTAACAAAAGCTTATTTTCATATTTCTATATGAAAATACACAAAATATGATGTAAATGTAGCTTATTTTCATGTTTCTATTTAGAAAAACAAAATATCTGACAAAAATGAAGATTTTTTTCTAATTTTTAAAATAAAAACGACAAATTTTATGTACAATTAGCATATTTTCATATGTCCATGAAGAAAAATGCAAAATATGAGAGAAAAAACCCTATTTTCATATTCCCATACAGAAATACGTAAAATGTGGTAAAAAAGATTATTTTCATATTTCTTTATGAAAATACACAAAATATAATGTAAAGGTAGCTTATTTTCATGTTTTTATATAGAAAAACAAAATATCTGACGAAAATGAAGATTTTTTAAAATCTCTAAAATAAAAATAACACATATTCTGTAAATGTAGCATATTTTCATATTTCAATAAAGACAGATGCAAAATATTTGAGAAAAAAGCTTATTTTCATATTTCTATACAAAAATACTTAACATGTGGTAAAAAAGCAATTTTCATATTTCTATATGGAAATACACAATATGTAAGGTAAAGGTAGCTTATTTTCATGTTTCTATGGAGAAAAACAAAAGATCTGAAAAAATGTAGATTTTTTTAAATTTCTAAAATAAAAAATGGGAAATTTTCTGTAAGCGTAGCATATTTTCATATTTCCATAAAGAAAAATGCAAAATATGAGGGGAAAGCTTATTTTCATATTTCCATACAGAAATACGTAAAATGTGGTAAAAAAGCTTATGTTCATATTTCTATATGTAAATACACAAAATATAATGTCAATGTCGCTTATTTTCATGATTCTATGTAGAAAAACAAAATATCTAAAACAAATGAATAATTTGTATATTTATAAAATAAAAAATGACAACTTTTATGTAAAATTCACATATTTTCATATATACATAAAGAAAAATGCAAAATACGAGAGGAAAATTTTATTTCTAGAAATAGGTAAAATGTGGTAAAAGAGATTATTTTCATATTTCTATATGGAAATACACAAAATATAAGGTAAAGGTAGCTTATTTTCATGTTTCTATGCAGAAAAACAAAATATCTTTAAAAAGATGAAGATTTCTTTTAAATTTCTAAAAAGAAAAACGAAAAATCTATGTAAAAGTAGCATATTTTCATATTTCCATAAAGCAAAATAGAAAATTTGAGAAACAAAATCTTATTTTCATGTTTCTATATGAAAATACACAAAATATAAGGTAATGGTAGCTTATTTTCATGTTTCTATATAGAAAAATGATTTCTGACAAAGTTGACCATTTTCTTAAATTTCTAAAATAGACAATGACAAATTTTATGTAAGAATATCATGTTTCCATATTTCCATAAAGAAAAATGCAAAATATGAGAGAGAAAACCTAATTTTCATGTTTCCATACAAAAATACGTAAAATGTGTAAAAAAGCTTATTTTCATATTTCTATATGGAAATACACAAACTATAAGTTAAAGGTAGCTTATTTTCATGTTTCTCTGCAGAAAAACAAAATATCTGACAAAAAATGAAGATTTCATTTAAATTCCTAAAATAAAAAATTACGTATTTTATTTATAAGTAGGATATTTTCATATTTCCATAAAGAAAAATGCAAAATATAAGAGAAAAAAAGCTTTTTTCATATTTCCATACAGAAATACGTAAAATGTGGTTAAAAGCTTATTTTCATGTTTCTGTATAAACTTACACAAAATATAAGGTAAAGTTACCTTATTTTCATGTTTCTGTGTAGAAAAACAATATATCTGACAAAAATCAAGATATTTTTAAATTACTATAATAGAAATGACAAATTTTATGTAAGAGTATCAAATTTCATATTTCCATGAAAAAAATGCAAAATATGAGAGAAAAATGCTTTTTCCATATTTCAATACAGAAATACGTAAAATGTGGTAAAAACGCTTATTTTCATATTTCTATATGGAAATACACAAAATATAAGGTTCATGTAGCTTATTATCATGTTTCTATGTAGAAAAATAAAAAATCTGACAAAAAATGGAGATGTTTTTCAAATTTCTAAAAAACAAAATGACAGATTTTATCTACATTTAGCCTATTTTCATATATCCATAAAGAAAAATGTAAAATATGAAAGGAAAGATTTATTTCCATAGTTCCATACGGAAATAGGCAAAATGTTGTAAAAGATATTATTTTCATATTTCTATATGGAAATACACAGCATATAAGGTGAAATACAAAATACCTAAAAAAAATGAAGATTTCTTTTAAATTTCTAAAACACAAAATGACAAATTTATGTAAAAGTAGCATATTTTCATATTTCCATAAAGAAAAATGCAAAATATGAGAGAAAAAATCTTATTTTCTTATTTCTATATGGAAATAAACAAAACATAATGTAAAGGTAGCTTATTTTCATGTTTCTATATAGAAAAACAAAATATCAAACAAAAATGAAGATTTTTTAATATTTCTAATGTAAAAAAGATATATTATGTAAAATTAACATATTTTCATTTCTTTTAGGTATATTTTGAAATTTTTTAGTCTCAGAAAATTAACTCATCCTTAGGATAAATTAATGAAAATAATTGAAACATGTTGAAACAATTTGGTATCAATAGAAAACACTTACATATTAACACATTTTTGGCATCTTCAATATTTGCTGGCAAAAAAAATGCAATAGATTTATAGCGTAAAATTTGAAAATTTCAAACTTTCAGAAAATTCATTTTTCTGAAAGATAAATTAATAAAAATTATTATAACATGATGAAAACATTAGGTAACAATATGAAACGCTTAGATTTTAAAAAGATTTTGAAGTTTTCGATACTTTACTGAAGTTTATAAAATTGAACAAATACGTTGAAAAACTATGCGAAATCAGCTAAAAAGCGATACTTTTTAGGTATATTTTGAAATTTTCAGAGTCTCAGAAAATTAATTCAGCATTAGGATAAGTTAATGAAGCTTTGTTAAGATAAAAAGTTTTTAAAAATCTTCGAAAATACTTGGTGTGCATCCATCCCGTTTACACATCAAAGGAAGCAAAATATATGTACGTTGAAATTTCGGACTTACAATCGCCAATGCTTGTTTATTACTTTTGCTTTAGCCCGGGGGGTCTCTAGTGGACTTCCGGTTATTTCAATAAATACAAGTCATTTTTCCGAGCCTATCAGTTTCTTAGTTATTGAGTTTCAGTTGAGTTAGGTAGTCCAGCCGGGCGTGTGCAAGAAGTAGAAACTCTGTTCGTTTTGAGACGGTCGGTTCGGATTTGATCTCCATTAATTAGAGTTAGAGCTGTGTGTCACATTCGCCTGCCCAAACCGAAAGACAAACTCTAACCGAAATAAAGCATCGTTTTAACTCATCCAAGTTGTGGAAGTTCTTCCTTATATTTTAATCTTGTAACCCCAGCTTGAGACTCTGACTTTTTGAACAAACTCCCTGCAATATCTCAGTGTGGAGAACGGCCGCCGGAGAAAGTGTTCGGTACGTCCATTCGGGTGTTACAAATATCTCCAAAATGTAATAGATTTTAAAACGTTTTTGGAGGTTTCGATATTTTACAGAAGTTTAAAAACTTTAACAAATACATGGAAAAATTATGCGAAATCAGCTAAAAAGCTATACTTTTTTAGGTATATTTTGAAATATTCAGAGTCTCAGAAAATTAATTCATCCTTAGGATAAATTCATGAAAATAAGTAAAACATGTTGAAAGCACATCGTATGAATAGAAAGCACTTAGATATTAAAATATATTTAGGGTCTTCAATATTTTCTGGGAGTTTGAATATCTCCAAAATGCAATACATTTATTACGTAAAATTTGAAAATTTCAAACTTTCAGAAAATTAATTTATCTGAAAGATAAATTAATAAAAATTATTATAACATGATGAAAACATTAGGTAACAATAGGAAACGCTTAGATTTTAAAAAATTTTTGGAGGTTTCGATATTTTTCTGAAGTTTAAAATCTTTAACAAATACGTTGAAAAACTATGCGAAATACGCTAAAGCTATACATTTTGAGGTAAATTTTGAAATTTTCAGACTCTTCAGAAAATTAACTCGTCTTTAGGATAAATTGATGACAATAACTGAAACATGCCGAAACCACTTGGTAGGTATAGAAAAGACTTAGATATTAAAAAATTTTAAAGTTCTTCAATATTTTCTGGGAATTTGAATATCTCCAAAATGCAACAGATTTATTGCGTAAAATTTGCAAATTTCAAACTTTCAGAAAATTAATTTATCTTTCAGATAAACTAATAAAAATGATTATAATATGATTGATGCATTAGGAATAATAGGAAACGCTTACATTTAAAAAAAACTTTGTAAGTTTTGATATTTTACAGAAGTTTAAAAACTATGACAAATACGTTGAAAAATTATGCGAAATCAGCTAAAATGCTACACTTTTTGAGGTATATTTTGAAATTTTCAGACTCACAGAAAATTAATTTATCTTTGGGATAAATTAATGAAAATATGTGAAACATGTTGAAACCACTTGGTATAAATAGAAAACACTTATATATTAAATAACTTTTTAGGGTCTTCATTATTTTCTGGGAGTTTGAATATCTCCAAAATGCAATACGTAAAATTTGAAAATTTCAAATTTTCAGAAAATGAATTTATCTTTCAGATAAATTAAAATAAAATATTATAACATGATGAACACATTAGGTAACAATAGGAAACGCTTAGACTTTAAAAGATTTGTGGAGGTTTCGATACTTTACAGAAGTTTAAAAACTAACAAATACATTGAAAAAATATGTGCAATCAGCTACAAAGCTGTCAAGTATACTTTGTAATATTCAGAGTCTCAGAAAATTAATTCATCCTCAGGATAAATTAATGAAAATAAGTAAAACATGTTGAAACCACTTGGTATGAATAGAAAACACTTAGATATTAAAAATTTTTAGGGTCTTCAATATTTTCTGGGAGTGTGAATATCTCAAAAATGCAATAGATGTATTACGTAAAATTTGAAAATTTCAAACTTTCAGTGAACAAACTTTCAGATAAAGTAATAAAACTTTTTTTAAAAAAAGCAATAATTTTTAGGTATATTTTGAAATTTTCAGAGTCTCAGAAAATTAATTCATCCTGAGGATAAATTAATGAAAATGTGTGAAACAGGCTGAAACCACTTGGTAGGTATAGCAAACACTTAGATATTAAAAAAATTTTAAAAGACATTTTATTTTCTGGGAGTTGAATATCTCCAAAATGCAATAGATTTATTACGTAAAATTTGAAAATTTCAAACTTTCAGAAAATTCATTTATCCTTCAGATAAATTAATAAAATTATTATAACATGATGTAAACATTATGTAACAATAGGTAACGCTTAGATTTTAAAAAGATTTTGGAGGTTTCGATATTTGCAGAAGTTTTCAAACTTTAACAAATACGTTGTAAAACTATGCTAAATCAGCTAAAAAGCCCTACATTTGAGGAATATTTTGAAATATTCAGATTCTCAGAAAATTAATTCATACTTAGGATAAATTAATGAAAATAAGTGAAACATGTTGAAACCCCTTGGTATCAATAGAAAACACTTAGATATTAAAAGATGTTTCGAGTTTTCAATATTTTCTGGGAGTTTGGATATCTCCAAACTGCAATAGATTTATTACGTAAATTTTGAAAATTTCAACCTTTCAGAAAATTGATTTATCTTTCAGATAATCTAATAAAAATAATTATAACATGATTAAAACTTCATGTAACAATATGAAATGCTTACATTTTACAATTTTTTTGTAGGTTTCGATACTTTACAGAAGTTTAAAAACTTTAACAAATACGTTGAAACATGCGAAATCATCTAAAAAGTTATATTTTTTCAGTTATATTTTGAAATTTTCAGAGTCTCAGAAAATTAATTCATCCTTTGGATAAATTAATGAAAATAAGTGAGACATGTTGAAACCACTTGGTATGAATAGAAAACACCTTGATAATAAAAATCTTTAGGGACTTTCATATTTTCTAGGTGTTTGAATGTTTCCAAAACGCAATAGATTTATTACGTAAAATTTGAAAATTTCATACTTTCAGAAAATTCATTTATCTTTCAGATAAATTAATAAACTCATTATAACATGATGTAAACATTAGGTAACACTCAGAAACGGTTAGATTTTTAAAACTTTTTGGAGGATTCGATACTTTACAGAAGTTTGAAAACTTTAACAAATACGTTGAAAAACTATGCGAAATCATCTAATAAGCTATACTTTTGAGGTATATTTTGAAATTTCAGGGTCTCAGAAAATTAATTCACCCTTAGGATAAATTAATGAATATAATTGAAACATGTTTCGAGTCTTCAATATTGTCTGCGTGTTTGAATATCTCCAAAACGCAATAGATTAAAATATGAAAATTTCAAACTTTCAGAAAATTAATTTATCTTTGAGATAAATTAATAAAAATTATTATAACATGATGAAAACATTAGGTAACAATAGGAAACTCTTAGATTTTAAAACATTTTTGGAGCTTTCGAACCTTTGCTGATGTTTAATAACTTTAACAAAAAAGTTTAAAAACTATGCGAAATCAGCTAAAATGCTATACTTTTTATGTATATTTTGAAATTTCAGGGTCTCAGAAAATTAATTCATCCTTAGGATAAATTAATAAAATTAAGTGAAACATGTTGAAACCACTTGGTATGAATAGTAAACACTTCAATATTAAAAAAAATATATTAAAAAACTTTTAGGGTCTTCAGTATTTACGGGGGTTTGAATATCTCCAAAATACAATAGATTTATTACGTAAAATTGAAGATTTCAAACTTTCAGTACATAAATTTATCTTTCAAATAAATTAATAAAAATTATTATAACATGATGAAAACATTAGGTAACAATAGGAAACACTTAGATTTTAAAAGATTTGGAGCTTTCGATACTTTACAGACGTTTAATTCCTTTAACGTCGAAAATCTATGCGAAATCATCTAAAATGCTATACTGTTTAAGTTATATTTTGAAATTTTCAGAGCATTCAGAAAGTAATTCATCCTTAGGATATGTTAATGGAAACAAGTGAAGTATTTTGAAACCACTTGGTATGAATAGAAAACACTTAGATATTAAAACATTTTTAGGATCTTCAATATTTTCTGGGAATTTGAATATCTCCAAAATGCAATAGATTTATTACGTAAAATTTGAAAATTTCAAACTTTCAGAAAATTAATTTATCTTTTAGATAAACTAATAAAAATTTGATTAATACATTAGGTAATAATGAGAAACGCTTAGATTTTAAAAATTTTTGTAGTTTTCGATATTTTACAGAAATTTAAAAACTATGAGAAATACGTTAGAAAATTATGCGAAATCAGCTAAAATGCTACAACTTTTGAGGTATATTTTGAAATTTTCAGAATCTCAGAAATTAATTCATCTTTAGGATAAATTAATGAAAATAAGTGAAACATGTTGAAACTACTTGGTATAAATAGAAAGCACTTAGATATTAAAAGGTTTTTAGTGTCTTCAATATTTACTGTGGTTTGAATATCTCAAAAATGCAATAGAAAACGCTTATATTTTAAAAAGATTTTGAAGGTTTCGATATTTTGCAGAAATTTACATCATTTAACAAATACGTTGAAAAACTTTGCGAAATACGCTAAAAAGCTGTACATTTTGGGGTAAATTTTGAAATTTTCAGACTCTTCAGAAAATTAATTCGTCCTTAGGATAAATTGATGAAAATAAGTGAAACATGCCGAAACCACTTGGTATGAATAGAAAACACTTACATAATAAAAGAAACCTTTAGGGTCTTCAATATTTTGTGGCAGTTTGAATATCTCCAAAATGCAATAGATTTATTACGTAAAACTTGAAAATTTCAAACTTTCAGAAACTTAAATTATCCTTCAGATAATTAAATAAAAATTATTATAACATGATGAAAACATTAGGTAACAATAGGAAACGCTTAGATTTTAAAAAATTTTGGAGGTTTCGATATTTTACAAAAGTTTAAATACTTTAACAAATACGTTGAAATACTATGCGAAATCAGCTAAAGAAACTATATTTTTTAAGTATCTTTTGAAATGTTCAGAGTCTCAGAAAATTAATTCATCCTTAGGATAAATTAATGAAAATAATTGAAACATGTTGAAGCCACTTGGTATGAATAAAAACACTGAGATTTTAAAACATTTTTAGGGTCTTCAATATTTTCTGTGAGTTTGAATATCTCCAAAATGCAATAGATTTATTACGTAAAATTTTAATCTTTCTAACTTTCAGAAAATTCATTTATCTTTCAGATAAATTAATAAAAATTATTATAACATGATGAAAACATTAGGAAACAATAGGAAACACTTGGATTTTTTAAAAATTTTGAAGTTTTCGATATTTTGCAGAAGTTTTAAAAATTTAATAAATACGTTAAAAACTATGCGAAAGCAGCTAAAAAGCTATACTTTTTTTGTTATAGTTTGAAATTTTCAGAGTCTCAGAAAATTAGTTCATCCTTAGGATAAATTAATGAAAATAAGTGAAAAATGTTGAAGCCAATTGGTATGAATAGAAATCGCTTAGATTTTAAAACATTTTAAGGTCTTCAATATATTCTGGGAGTTTGAATATCTCCAAAATGCAATAAATTTATTGCGTTAAATTTGAAATTTTCAGACTTTTAGAAAATTAATTTATCTTTCAGAGGAATTGAAAATTATTATAATTTGGATTATTTATGGAAGTTTAAATATCAACAAATTTCAATATTTTTATAACGTAAATTTTGAATATTACAAACTTTCATAAAATTAATTTATCATTATTATTAAATAATGAAAATTATTATAGCATGATGAAAACATTCGGTATCAATGGAAAAAACTTAGATTTTAAAAAATCTTTTTTCGATACATTACGGAAGGTTAAATACTTGTACAATTACCTTGAAAAACTACGTGCAAATCAACTAAAAAGCTATTGTTTTCATGGTAAATTTTGAAATAATCAAAGTCTCAGAAAATTAATTCATCCTTAAGATAATTTAATGAAATTACCTGAAACAATTTGAAAATTTTTATATCAATAGAAAACACTTAGAATTTAAAACATTTTAGGTGTCTTTAATATTTTACGGAAGTTTAAATATTAACAAATTGTTATAGTTTTTTAATGTAAATATTGAAACTTTCAAATTATGAAAATTTGAAAGTTTAATTATTTTATCCTTAATATAATTAAAGAAAATTAACTCGAAATCAACTAAAAAGCCATTGTTTTTAAGGCAAATATTGAAAAAATCAAATTTTCAGACAATTAATTCATCCTTAACATCAATTAATGAAATCCACTGAAACAAGTTGAAAACATTTTGTATCAATGGAAAACACTTCGATTTTAAAAATTTTAGGTGTTTTTAAACGTAAATTTTGGAAATTTTCAAAATTTCATAAAACTAATTTATTCTTAATAAGAATTAATGAAAATTATTATAACATTATGAAAACATTCGGTATCAATGGAAAACATTAGATTTTAAAACTTTTAGGGTTTTTCGATAATTTACGGAAGTATCGAAAACTTATAAGGTAAATTTTGAAAAAATCAAAATCTCAGAAAATTAATTAACCCGTAAGATAAATTAATAAAAGTCATCTGAAACAAGTTGAAACCAATTGGTATCCATAGAAAAAAGTAGATTTGAAAAAATCTAGGGGGTCTTCGATATTTTATGGAAGTTGAAATATCAACAAATTGCTCTATTTTTTAGCGTGAATTTTGAAAATTTGAAACTTACATAAAATTAATTTATCCTTAATATAAACTACTGAAAATTAGTATAACATGATGAAAACTTTTGGTATCAATGGAAAGCAGTTAATTTTTTTTTTAAATTGGGGTTTTCAATACTTTACGGAAGTTTAAAAACTTGTACAAATATGTTGAAAACTTACGTCGAAAATCAACTAACAAAGCAATTGTTGTAAGGAAAACTTTGAAAATTCAAATTCTCAGAAAATTAATTCATCCTTAAGATAAATTTATGAAAACAACTAAAACAAATTAAAACTACTTAGAAAACACTTTGATTTTAAAAAATTTTAGGTGTTTTTAATATTTTACGGAAGTCTCAGGAAATTAATTTATCCTTAAGATAAATTAATGAAATTAACTGAAACAAGTTGAAGACCTTTAGTATCAATAGAAAACACTTAGATTTTAAAAGATTTTTAGAATCTTTAATATTTTACCGAAGTTTAAATATCAACAAATTGTTATAGATTTTAACGTAAATATTGAAGCTTTCAAATTTTGATATAATCCTTAATATAATTAATTAAAATTGTTATAACATGATGAAAACACTCGGAATCAATGGAAAACACTTAGATTTTTAAAAATTTTATGGATTTTCGATACTTTACGTAAGTTTAAAATCTTGTACAAATGCATTGAAATACATTGAATATGTCGAAATCATCTAAAAATCTATTGTTTTTAAGGTAAATTTTTTTAAAAAATCAAAGTCTCAGAAAATTCATTCATCCTTAAGATAAATTAATGCAATCAATTGAAACAAGTTGAAACCACTTGGTATCAATGGAAAACACTTCGATTTTACAAATTTTAGAAGTCATCGATATTTTGCAGAAGTTTAAATAACAACAAATTGCTATAGTTTTTAACGTAAATTTTGAAAATTTCAAACTTTCATAAAATTAATTTATCCTTAATATAAATTAATGAAAATTATTATAACATGATGAAAAATTTCGGTATCAATGGAAACCACTTAGATTTTAAAAATGTAGGTGTCTACGATATTTACGGAAGTTTAAAAACTTGTGCAAATACGTAGACATATAACTAAAAAGCTATTGTTTTTCATTTGAATTTTGAAATAATCAAAGTAATAGAAAATTAATTCATCCTTAAGATAAATTAATGAAATCAACTGGACAAATTGAAACCATTTAGTATCAATGGAAAATACTTAGATTTTTAAAAATTTTAGGAGTGTTCACGATTTTACGGAAGTTATCAACAATTTGCTTTAGTTTTTCAACGTAAATTTGGAAAATTTACAACTTTCATAAAATTAATTTATCCTGAATATAAAACAATGAACATTATTATAACATGATGAAAACATTCGGTATCAGTGGAAACGTATTAGATTTTTTAAATTGATAGGGATTTTCGATACTTTACGGAAGTTTAAAAACTTGTAAAAACTACGTCGTAACCAACTAAAAAGCTATTGTTTTTTAGGTAAATTTTGAAAAATCAAAGTCTCAGAAAATTAATTCTCCCTTAAGATAAATTAATGAAATCAACCGAAACAAGTCGAAACTACTTGGTGTCAATGTAAAAGGCTTAGATTTTTTTTAAATTAGAGGTCTTCGGTAATTTACGGAAGATTAATTATCAACAAATTGCTATAGTTTTATAACGTCAATTTGGAAAATTTCAATCTTTCATAAAATTAATTTATCCTTAATATAAATAGATGAAAATTATTATATCATGATAAGTCCATTCGGTATCAATGGAAAATACATAGATTTTGAAACTTTTTAGTCGGAATTTTTACGGAATTATAAATCATATACATATACGTTGAAAAACTACGTCGAAATCAACCAAAAAGCTATTGATTTTTTGGTAAATTTTGAAAAAATCAATTCTCAGAAAATTAATTCATCATTAAGTTAAATTAATGAATTCAACTGAAACAAGATAAAAACCACTTGGTATCAATGAAAAACGCTTAGATTCTGAAAACTCTTAGTGGTCTTTGATATTTTACGGAAGTTTCAATATCAAGAAACTGCTATAGTTTTTTAAGGTAAATTTTGAAAATTTCAAACTTTCATAAAATTATTTTATACGTAATATAAACTAATGAAAATTATTATAACATGATGAAAACATTCAGTGTCAATGAAAAACCCTTAGATTTCAAACAATTTTAGGTGTTTTCGATATTTTGCAAAAGTTTAAATTTGTACAAATACGTTGAAAAACTACTTTGAAATCAACTAAAAAGCTATTGTTTTAAGGTACATATTGAAAAAATCAAAATTTCAAAAAGTTAATTAGTCTTTGACATAAATTAATGAAATTAACTGAAACAAGTTAAAACTACTTGGTATCAATGGAAAACGTTTAGATTTTATAAACTTTCAGGGATCCTTGATATTTTACGAAGTTTGAATATCAACAAATTGCTATAGTTTTTAACGTAAATTTGGAAAATTTCAATCTTTCATAAAATTAATTCATCCTTCATATAAATTAATGAAAATTATTATAACATGATGAAAACATTCGGTATCAATGGAAAGCACTTAAATTTTAAAAATTATTAGGATTTTCCAATATTTTCCGGAAGTTTAACAACTTGTAAAATACGTTGAAAAATCAATTCGAAATCAACTAAAAAGCTATTGTTTTTAGGTAAATTTTGAAAAAAAATCAAAATCTCAGAAAATTAATTGATCCTTCAGATTAATTAATGAAATCAACTGAAACAAGTTGAAACCACTTGGCATCAATGGAAAACACTTAGCGTTTTAAAAACTTTTAGGGCTCTTCGGTATTTTACGGAAGTTAAATATCCACAAACTTAACGTAAATTTTCAAAAATTCAACTATCATAAAACTATTTTTTCCTAATATAAATTAATGAAAATTATTATTACATAATGAAAATATTCGCTATCAATAGGAAACATTTAGATTTTTTTTTAAAATTAGGTGTTTTCGATATTTTACGGAAGCTAAAACTTGTAAAATATACGTTGAAAAACTACGTCGAAATCAACTATAAAGCTATTGTTTTTAAGGTAAATTTTGAAATGATCAAAGTATTAGAATATTAATTCATCCTTATACGAAATTAATGAAATCAGCTGAAACAAGTTTAAACAACTGGAAAACACTTAGATTTTTAAAAGATTTAGTGATCTTCGATATTTTACGGAGGATTAAATATCAGCAAATTGCCATAGTTTTTTATGTAAATTTTGAAAATTTCAAACTCTCATAAAATTAATTTATCCTTAATATAAATTAATGAAACTTATTATAACATGATGAAAACATTTTAGCGGGGTGCGTTGAAGGAAGTCGACCCCGCAAGGTTAGATTTAGAAAAGCGGAAACAGCCGACACAGTGAGGAGACAATGACAGAATTATGAACTATAACAACTTGCTGTTTATTTTTATAAGATTTGGTACAGTTTTCGTTCAGATAGGCTTTTGTTCCGGTGGATAGCTGCCTCTATGGATTTGGTACGGTTAGTGTTGGGTTTCGTCCAGTGTTGAGTCCAAAGGGTCGTTCGTAGCGGTAGATGGTAGACTGAAGTTGCTGGAAGAATCGCCTGGCTGGTTGGGACGTGTCCGTCTTCGGGTCCAAGTTGATGTGTTGTGACGGGACAACTCCGAGTTTTTTCGGGGCGAAACGAGACTGGTGATTAGCGAACGTGTTCGGTCAACTACTCCCTGATCGGTGGGAGTAGAAAAACGGTAAATAATAATTGCTCCTCATGTCGTTTGTTGTTTTGGGAAGCGCAGCCTAATCCGATGCATATTATGATAGTTTTAGGCTCAGACGTATTCGTTAAATTATTTCGTGTCGCACGTGCAGCTGGATTTTTCTTTACGGCGGGTCTTAAAATCTGCCATTGTTTGAAGAGAGTCAGGGTCGTTTCATTCTAGGGAGCGGCTAATAGCTGCTGCTGGTCGTTTCTTTCTGGGAGCGGCTATTAGTGATCGCGACAAGGGTCGTTTCTTTCTAGGGGGCGGCTATTAGTGACCTCGACACATTCGGTATCATTTAAAAACACTTAAATTGAAGGCCAAAGTGAACATATTGTTTCAGGAATACAAGTTATATTAAAGCAAAATCTGACTTACTTTTCGGATGATCATTCTCAGTGAAAATGAGGAGTGTGACACTATCTCCTGCTGATATTTTTTTATACAACGGAGAGAGAGATTAATATTAGTTGTATTATTAGTTATTCTTTATTGTAATTCGCGATGTGAGCTTATGTAAAAAACTATTTTTAATATTATCGTGTACTTGTAAAATCCGGGGAATAGATAAATTAGCTAACAATTTGTGAGGGAGGGAAAGAAATATAGTTTTTTGTTTTGTTTTTTTGTTTGTTTTTTTTTTTTCATATAAGATACGGATTAATTTTGGGCCAGGTGGAAATTTGACAAAATGATCTCAGTCATAACAAAATGTCAGGATTTACTTGATGAGGACAGTCAAGGTTAAATCCCCAACAGATGTTCCTGGGAATAGAAATTATGAGATCGGAAGACCGATGATGTAATCGAAAGAAAGAAGACAGAAAGACATTACGTCATGTGAGCTGTTGATATTTCTTTCGTCGAGCCACTGCTCCCGCAAATCGTGTGAATCGTGAATTGGGGATGGTTATAAAAATGCGGACTCAGCGAGAAAAATCAGGGTTTGTTGTTGAGGAGAAAGTTGGCTGGGTAGTTTTTGAAATTGCAGTCGAAATGTAAGAGCTGTGGAAAAGGGTTCCCAGCTGGGGAACCATGACCCACGACTGGTAACCTACAACAGATCTTATGACTAAAGAGTTAATGTCGAATGAAGCCTGCCGCCGATTAACTTAAAAAGCTAATGTTGTATAATGCGCCTTCGATAGGAATCCCGAAAGAACGTTATTGTTTTTTTTTTAATTATGGGAGAATTGAAATTTCTGATTCCTCGTTCGCTCTACTTCGATAAACTCTGTCAAACTCCGACAGAACCCGAAAAGAACTTTGTTGTTTTAGAAGTTGCATAGAGAATTGACAACCCTGATTATAGAGAATATGTGAAAACACATTAATGAAAATTTAATGAATACGTGAAAAGACTTTAATGAAAATTTGAAGAGCTCTGTTACTTTAACGAAACTTAGAAAAAACATTTTTTTATTTTGAAGATTGGAAGCTCTGTGATTTTGAAAACTCTCTCTCTCTCTCTCTCTCTCTCTCTCTCTCTCTCTCTCTCTCTCTCCGTTGTAAACTGACATTCCGACAATTTTATTATCATTCTGACAACTGTATCATCTGCTCCTGTGACTAATAATTGTTTTTTTATAAAGACATTCTTCGTAACTCTTCAGGCGTGTTCGACCATAATCATTTTTTTTTTTTTTTGTGCCGTGTTTATTTTTAACCACAGGTGTACACAAGTGTCCGGTCTGGTTCTGGTGGAAAGACGGCTACTGGATTTGCACAGTGCGGCTTTCTGAGATCAAATCACAACGTGGGCAGTGGTCCGTTGTTGTAATAGACGTCTTGAAGATCAGCTTTTGTCATGAGATCATCACAACCAGCAACAGCGGCCCGAAAGCGTCGACATAGCGGGTACTGTTTCGACAACATCACAGCGGGATCCGTTCCCGAACCAGCGAGCGACCGAATCAACCGGCCAGTCGAGTGGCAGTGTCACAATTGGTGCCGTCACGACCAGGAGTCGACGAGAACAAGGGTCACAATTAGCCGGCCCGGGCAAAGGTGTTACAAGGAGTGCTCAAAAGTTCAGGCTAACAGTAAAATGAAGCGAAGAGGAAGAGAGTGAATTGTCCCTTCGCTGGCTTTTTTATATGGGATCAACAGCCTTTAAGTGTCACGTGAGCATCTACGGAAGATAACTCCGAAATGTCCTCACAAAACACCTTTCGAAACAGGTTCTTAGGACCTTAATAAAAAGGTGCTGTTGACGTGATGCCATATCTCACCTTACATAACAATTCACTAACCAAAGAAGATGGCCTAAAGAATGTTGAAAAATGAACACAAAACACAAGGGGAAAATGCAGAAAAACAAACGAAAATGTTCTACGCATATCGAATGTTCAGAACTTTAGTCCAACAAATTTTTAGCTACTTAACATGTCAGCCTGATCTAGTAATTGGTCTCTCTGGCCGCTTTGATAATGCTGGGACTGACGTAGTCTCTGAAGATTCATAATTTAGGCAGATGGTATCGAAGGCAGGCTTCAACCTGTCTAAGGAAATGTTTTCATAGGTGTTTTTTTTTTATTTTCATCGTAAAATATTTTGCTTGACGTTTGAGAATTTTAAATGGTCCTCTGTAGGCTGGCTGTAGCGTATGTACTTTTGCTGCAGAGGGAACGAAAACATGTATACAAATATGTCAAGATTTTGGCACATATGTAGGTCTATGCAGGGGGTTGATAAGCTGTAAGTCGGTCCGCAGAGAAGGTGAGATTCAGTTGCTTCTGGGGGAGCTGAAGAAAAAACTGTCCGGTAGTCTGAGTGTGGTGCCATGCATTATCTCATCGGATGAGCACTTCATGTCTGCTTTTAGAGCTGTACGAACTTTCAAATGGTCTAATGGCAAATTCTCCAACCAATTTGATTGGTTTGCCATTGCTCTTAGAGCTGACTTGAGAGTCCAGTGGAACCTCTCAACCAGTCCATTTGCCAGTTGATGATATGTCGTCGTTCTAATCCTCTTCATTCCCAGTAGTTCCAGAAGTGGTTGAATAGATCAGCTTTTAATTGACAACCACTATCTGTTTTGACGACTACGGGTGTACCAAAACGAGATTGCCAGTCTGCAATGAAGAGATTCTCTGTCGTTTCTGAAGTGATGTTCGAGAGGTGCATAGCATCGCACCAACAGAAGAAATGGTCAACACATATCAGTAAGTAGTTGTATTCTTTACATGAGGGCAATGGTCCGGTGAGGTCCAGGTGGATACGGAAAGGAACCTGGAGTTGTGTGCGTGTCTTCCGATTTTAGCTTTCTGGCATGGGACAGTTGAATATAATTTTTCATGCGCGGCCACACTAATCTGTCCGTGATTAAGCAAATCGAATCATTTGTGCCTGGTTGCAAAAGGTTGTACATGAAAAAAAAAAACAATGTCCCCCGGAATAATTCTGGAACAAAATGGCGTACTTTTCTGGTGCTTGTATCACAGACAACTTCTAACTTGGTGTTGGGAAGGATTACCCTGGAAAGTTTCAATAGTGCTGAAGGGTCCTGTAAATATTTTTGTAGCTGCTGGTCCTTTGCCTGTTCTTCTATAAATTACTGGTAATCCAAACCGGGATTCTGCAGAAGGGCGTTGACACATCGGGACATAGTGTCCGCAGGAATGTTATCCGTTCTCTCAATATAGCTGATATCTGCTGTAATCTATAACAGATAATCTAGCTATCTGGTCTTATGTGGGGCGTATTTCTGGGAATTTAAATGAAAAAGTCACAGTAAGAGTTTTTGATCCGTTTGGTTAAAAAAAAACGGTCCACCATTCTAACACATGCCGAAAGTAACGAACAGCTGAATATGCTGTTCACGTCCAAAGGTGCTATAGTTTATCTCGGCTGACTATAACTTTTTCGAGAAAAAGGAAATTGGTTTCCACCAATCCTCTTCAGCTAACGGGCGAAGCATCGACTACCAAACATAACTTTGCAAACAACATGTGACAGTTCTACCGCCTGTGATAAAAATGACTTAATTTTGTTAAAAGCTACTAACACTGAATTTGATAAAACCAAATCACAGTTCTTAATGTTGGTTAAGGTATCAGCTGCACACAATTACGCAGAAATCGCCGGAAAAATTCACCATTCCCCAAAACTACCGTAGCTTCTTCATGCTGTTAGACACATTGAACTAGGAGAGAGCCTCTACCTTAGCAGGAGAAGGAGTAATTTCAGCCGCACTAATGCATTAAATGATATGCCACCTAGTTAGATGGTATGTCATTTAATGCCATAATAGCAGCGTTATTCTTTGCAGCCATGTGTAGCTTAAGGAGGAATAAGAAATATACACGTATAATTAAAATAAACACGCTAAAGGTAATCTTTAACGGCAGCTTTTAAAAAAATGGAGCTACTATGTATCATCTCTATAAATATTTTTGTTCAACCACATGATAATCCAACGAACCGAATGTTGCCGGGAATTAATTTAAATTTAATGTCCGCACGTGGTCGGAGTTGGCTACTATATTTTGTGTCGGAGGTCACCAGTGTAGTAGCTGTTTAGTTAGTCGTGTGAAATATTAGTGTATTACAAGTATCACGTAGAGGATTTAGAATGTAAATCTTTAAGGGATACGGAAGAAATATAGAATGATTATGGGTTTTATCTTTAAATAAAGATAGACTCAGGTGTACAAGGAACCTTTAAAAGATAACACAAATTAGGTACCTTCACTTTTTCGCTGGAAAAAGCAGCATAGTCTGAAGGAAAAGGCCCCTAACTAAATAAAAACAAAGTTTTCGCGGCAAAATGTTTATGCTATCATGAAGAGAATAGATCCAAGTATTTTTTTAACTATTTTTACAAATTTTTAAAATTGTTTTAACAGGTTCTAACAGGCTCGTTTAGTGGAAGAAAAATGTTTTTCTCTTGTCAGTACAAGCGATAAATTGACGCTTCTTTTAAGGTATATATATTTTCGCCTCCTAGTTAAAAAGAAAACTACTCTTCTTTTAAGGCATATATATTTTCGCCTCCTTGTAAAAAAGAAAATAAGCTGGTTTCATTTTTACCTGCCTGAGAAACTAAATTAAATATTCAACCTTTGCAATAACCTTTTGCATCCAATATTTTTCTCCTGGTAAATAATTATATTGCTTCAACTTATCGACTTAAACGCAAGTATATTTTTTAACATTCTTTCACACACACCTTGCTTGCTGTTTATTTTTCCAACTCATCATTTCGAACTATTTCGACTATTTGGAAATACAGATTATTTCTTCCAACTCATCATTTCGAACTATTTCGACTATTTGGAAATACAGATTATTTCTTCCAACTCATCATTTCGAACTATTTCAACTATTTGGAAATACATATTATTTCTTCCAACTCATCATTTTGAATTATTTCAACTATTTGGAAATACAGATTATTTCTTCCAACTCATCATTTTGAATTATTTTAACTATTTGGAAATACAGATTATTTTTCCAACTATAAGTTCTCTCCCTTTAACCGATTATTGTTATAATTAAAATTTTGTCTACTCATGTCTTGTTTGTTCACTTTTTGGTATACATTGAATTGAGAAGCTAACATTATTACATAACAAATAAAAAAAAAGTAGTTAGGCCGCTACAAGTTTGAATAAAGTTAATGTACATACTGTTAATGTCTGTTTTCAACTGGAGTTTTTTAGTGTTGTGTGTGCATGCTGGTGAGAAATAAAAATTTGCGCCACTAATTGCTACCCGCAATTAGTGCGCGTGTGTATGTATGAGTTAGGTAATAAACATGTCTGCTCTTACCCAGGACAGAACCCTAACTGCCGTAAAACGTGACGGTCCCCGCTTATATCGGCATACCGTTAGCGCGGAAAAAACTAGGGTTATCACGTGAACGCTGAATGACCATGTGTGTGTGGGTGTGAATGTATCAAACCCTACACATTAATTTAGAAATTCTTGTAAAAACCAAATAATCGTCTGATTTTGATGAAAATTTCAGGACTTATTCATAATTGACTGAAATCAGTTTCGAAATAATTATTTTTAAAAAATATTGGTAAAAACATTTTTTTAAATATGTTACCCCCGCACCAATTAATTTCCAGAAATGTCGAAAAATGCGACTAGGTCTCAACATATAGATAGTTTTAATTAAATTCAGGAGTCATTGGGGAATGCAAATCAACTGTTTTTGGGGGTTTTTTTTTTCTTCAAAACCTGCTACTTTTTAGAAAATCTGCTCCGAATTAGAAAAACAAAAATGCAATAAAACTATGCCATTTTTTATTTGGATAAACTTTTAATTGTTTTTATAAACATAAATTAAAATTATATCATAGTCTGAATAGAAAAAAAATTTTCCGTTAGTAATGAATTTTTACAAGAATTGTTTTTATTTTATTTTATTTTTTTAAGTAATTTCTAAAAGTTTCATAATTTCCTCTTCATAGGTCTCTCAGATTTTTTTTAATTAATGTGTGGCAAATATATTTATTAATCGAAAAATTTAAACACTTACTCTAAAAAGGGGTGATCCTTTTTTGTAATCAAAGCATTTTAATTTTCTGCATGTTAATTTCCCGTTTTTGTTTGTGTGACACTATCTCCCACGGTGATGCATTCCCTTCTCCCACGGGGATACTTTCCTTTGATTGGTTTAAAACAACGGAGAGAGAAATTGATATTGGTGATATTATTAGTATTTTATTTCCTCATGCGATGTGAGCTTAGGAAAAAAATAATAATTTTAGTACCATCAAGTGCTTCTAAAAACACGGGAGCATAAAATAAAGTTATTTTGGATAAATATACATTTCTCGTCTTTCATGATTTTCGCCTCTTTTCATGTTCAATATGGATTTCTCTTAGATTTTAAATGTATTCCACAAGACAAAACAAGTGTCAGAGTGATTTGATAAGGTCACCCGGATGTTAAGGCCGCTGTGTAGCCCAACAGTCCGAAGTGACCCGAGCTGGATTCGGTTCGATGTGAGTTGGCATGATCTCATTGGACGAGCTAAGACATCCGCAAATCGAAGGGGCGGAGACCGATTTTCATTGGCCGAAGACTGTGGGCCGGCCGGATCCCCAGAGAGGATCGAAATTGGTTATAAAAATGCTCGACATGAAAAAGTGAGTCTGTGGAAGTTTTTCCAGTTGGAGAGAATTTTTTTGTCAGTTGGATGACAGTTTTTTAGTTAGAGCTGCTATCAGTCGAAATGTAGCGGCTGGGGGAAAAATGGACCCAGCCAGGGAGCCATGACCCACGGCTGGTTGCCCACCATAGAACTTATGGCGGCTAAAGAGTTAATTTCGAATGAAGCCTGCCGCAAATTAATTCAAAGAAGTTAATTTGGAATAATGCACCATCGACATGAAACCCGAAAGGACGTTATTGTTAATTTTTTTTTAATCACGGGAAAATCGAACATTCTGATTCTTCGTTCATTCAACATCGGCAAACTCCGTTAAACTCCGATAAGGACCCAAAAGAACTTTGCTGTTTTAGAAGTTACATAGGAAAATTGACAATCCTGATTATAGAGAATTAATGAAGAGACTTTAGCTAAATACGAGAAGAGACTTTGGCGAATATTTGAAGAGTTCTGTTTATTTCAACGCTAACGAAACTTAGACATTTTACTTGAAAATTAGAAGCTTTGATGCTTTTGGCGAACTTTCTCTCTCCGTTGTAAAAATCATTTTCGACGATTGTATATCATTTTCGACAATTGTATTCTTGGGAAAAGACAGACATTGTTTTTGTTTTGTTTTTTTTTGTTTTTGTTTTTTGTTTTTTGTTTTTTGTTTTTTCCTTATATAAAGACATTCTACGTGGCTCTCCAGACGTGTTCGACTTCGTTCATTTATTTTATTAATTTTTTTTTTTTTTTTTGGTGACGTGTTTATTTCTTTTTCAACCCACAAGTGTACACCAGTGTCCGGACTGGCTAAAAGGGACGACTATTGAAATTGCATGACGAGACTTCTTAGATCTAATCACAACGTGGGACAGTGGTCCGTGGTTGCAAAAGACGTCCTGTAACCCAGCTTTTGTGGCGACGTCATCGGACGGGATCGTCCCGACCAGCGACTGCGACCAAACCAACCGTACGACCGGGTGGCAGTGTCACAACTGGGATCGTCACGACCGTCGGCGACGACGAGCGTCACATTAGACAGTCGGCCAGCCAGGCTGAGGCGTCACATGGGAGTACTAGCCCTGTGCAGTGTTACATTTGTACGGGTGTCCGTAAAAGGTCACGTGATTCAAGGGTTGTCGTCCCTTACATGAAAAAAAATCCGTATATAAACCTTTTTATACTTCGTCTTCCATACTTTTGGCCGTCTGCTGTAAATCATTCATCATGGACTCCTGATAGGTGTTGACAGCTAAAGATAAGAAGGCTACCGTAATTGAGAAATGCTTTTTGAAAAATTTTTCAAACAGTAAGCAAATAATTCTTGTTTCAAGTCAACCTAAAGTAAGTTTAAATTGGTAATTTGAAGAAAATAATGTGTCAGTGAGGTGTATTTTATTATTGTAAGATTTTTTATAAACCGAGAATTGGCTTCTGTTTACAATCGATGAAAAATGGCAGAAATTTTGAAATTTTTTAAATTTTTTAAAATATTTTTAAACTTTTTGATTCCGATCAATATAATTTCGGTTTAAAATACACCAGTGTATTTTGCTTACTGAAATTAGTAAATTTAATCCGTTGGCTTTCAATTAAAGCTAATTCTAAAGCTTGAAAATAACTTATTTATTTTTAAAATTTCAATTTAAATTTAGGTATAGAAAGATGAGTAGAGGTACCTACACAAAATGCAATCGAATAAAAACAATGAATACATTTCCTAAAACCTAAGGCGAAAATGAACAAGTTGCTTCAGGAAACAACTTCATTAAAGTAAAGTCTAACTTACTTGTTAGATAATCATTCTCAGTGGAAATTAGGAGTGCCCCAGGGATCGTGCTAACAGCCCAGTGAGGCGAAAAGGAAGAGAGTCTCTTCGCTGGATCAACAGCCCTTAAGTCTTACAGTGGGTTACCCGTTCTAGTGGAGAGTAGTTCTGTGTTGTTGCAGATTAACGGAATTTAGCCTTGTTTGGCCCACTATAAGTTATAAAAAGATTATAAATCAAGAAAAGCAAATTGAGTTTAGAAACAACATTTTATATATACACATATCAATTAATGTTTTACATTTAAAGTAATCCTTTAAATATGGGTCCAACGGACGTTAAAATGTTCATGGCAATAAAATGCTGAAAAGAGAATTAATGCTTATGAATGTGGGAGCGTTGTAAATGAGGAATGTCTTTGATGTATCCGCTCCTTAGATCAGTAAGTAGTTTTGAGACAGCGAAGAAGGAAAGGAGAGGGAGTGGCGGCGAGCAGAGTAAGCCGCTTGACGTCGATCAAGGGAGCTACTAATTACATTCGTCTCTCTCGAATCTGTCTGTGTGTGTCTGTCTGGGTCTGTCTGTGTCGGCTTTTTATTTCGCCTTTTTGGATCGCAACAGATCATTTGGGAATTCACATCCGTATTTAATTCTGGGCTTCCCAATGGCCGATAAAGTTTTGGTCATTTGCTTTCTGGTCGTGAGAGTGTAAACATCTGGTCCCTCGCTTTGCTCGGTATCACCACAGTCTCACGTGAGCAGCTACGCGAGATAACTCCGAAATTTTCTAAGAGCACAACGTTATATTTAAAACAAATCAGTGTTTGCAAAGTTACAAATACAGGAAAATAAATTTAAAAATTTAACTGTTTTCGCTTGAAAACAAGGTTTATCAACTACTTCAGGTCGTTTACACAAAGTTATATATAAAAACATTGATGTTTACAATGTTACAAAGACACAAAAAGTGTAGTGAAATTGAGCTGTTGAAGTTTTTTCAACTATATTCGGTTGTTTTGAGGCTATGTGGAGATGGTTAATGCTTATTTAATTCGGTCTTGTGTCATACATAACCAAACTCCATACAGCTTACAAGTTTTATGCAGAATTATCAGGTTTTCATCAGACGGTTGGTAGTCAGCAGAAGGTTGGAATGTATGAATAAAAATATATAGTTTTCATGTTAAAATAGAAATTTATAGTTTTCATATATATAGTTTTCATGTTAAAATAGAAATTTATTAAAGGAATAGAATAACAAGAATATGTAACAGTTAAAATTTCATTGAGAAAGTCAAGGGTATTAAGAAATGTTCGTCGTAGTAATTTGTTGGAAAGGGTTTATGTATACGTACGTATGTATGTATGAGCGTTTGATTGATAGGAATGACTTTGAATGGAAAAGAGGAAGTAAAATAAATCAGCACACGAAAAAGAAGAAGGAGGACTATGTTCGGGTCGTGGTTGAAGTTTCTCCCGTTACATTTTAGTTGTTTCATCTCGCTGCTCCCATCTGACTGACTGGCGCTGATTTGATCAAAGCCTTTATAGTCATTGAAAATCGCTTCCATTGGTCAAAAAATCAATTTAACATCTACTTGCGAAATCCGATTTCGACATTTTCTTTAAGTCAATCTATTTTCTATTTGGGGAAAAACTAGGATTTCACACGTCATTGTGAATTTTTGTGAAGAAGGTTGATCTTAATTCTTAATTTCCTATCCACTACAGTTACAATTTCCTATCCACTACAAAGATATATTTATAAAATATTCGCCATTGTAAAATTACAAAGAACTACAAAATTTGAAATCAACTGTTTCACCTAATTTAATTAGGTTAAACAAAGTAACAATACTTTCAATATCTTCTTCTTCTTCTTCTTCTTTTTCTTCTTCTTCTTGTGCTGTGACACTATACCCTCGTCGTATTCATTGTTCACAACGGAGCGAAGTTTTCTTTAAGAATAATCCGAGCTTTCAATTTTTCAAAATAAAAAAGTATTTTCATAACGGAGCGAAGTTTTCTTTAAGAATAGTCAGAGCTTTCAATTTTCCAAATAAAAAAAAGTTTTTTTCACAGCTCTTTAGCGAAGCTTTACGGAAACGGCCGAAGTCGGGTGTTTTGGCGATTGCGGTAATAAATTCGTCCGGCCTCTTCCGCTCAGTAGCTCCTACTGATTTTTCCCACTGGGGCCTCGATTTTTATACTTATCCCCAATTCTCTTGGGGGATGCTGCAAGACCCGGGGTATCTTTATGCAAATCAGATCTTTGACCAATTAGATTTCTTCCACCCACACAATTCAAGGTGGAATTATATCATGCCCCGGATTCAACTAATGAGGCAACAACACCTCATATGACGTAATTTTCTTTTCGTCCTCTTCTTCTTAATTACATCATTTTAGGTTTTCACATTTTCAAATCCTTTCCCAGCAAATGTGGGAAGTAAGGATCTGACCTTACCTTAACCCCCATCAAAAGTCCTGGCAGCCTTGTTTTGACAATCTTTGTCTTTCACTTTTACCGGGCAAAAATTCTCTTCTGAATACAATGGGTAATTTCCAGCCAATTTCTCCACTTTCGGATTTTACAAGTACATAGTATAAAATATATATTTAAGCAGAGCTCATGTCGCGAATTACAATAAATTACAAAATCAACAATTCCACTAATAATAATTTACTTCGCTCCGTTGCATTAAACCAAGAAGTATATTTTTTATGTGGAAATAGAGATACAGTGCCGTTTCCCTGCAGGACGTAAGCGATCATGGACTTCCATTTGGCTCTATCTCTTGTCGCTCTCAAGATTCTTCCTCTTGGTATCTCTCCCAAACCTCTTTCATTCATTTGCTCAGGACTATCAAGTAGGTCTTGCACTGCCTTCCTCTGCCTCTCTTTCCTTCTATCCGTCCCGTGAGTATTAAATTCTTCAGGCCCTCCGTCCTCATTACATATCCCAGAAAACTCATCTGTCTCTTTCTTATATTAATTATGAGTTTTCTCCTCATTTCCATCTACTCCAACACCTCCTCGTTAGTCACGTGTTCAGTCCATGGTATCTTCAGCATCCTTCTGTAAAACCACATTTCTGCTGCCTCAAGCCTATCGTTCACTCTTGAGGAGATCGTCTACCATTCACTGCCATACAGAAGGACAGACATTGCATAACAATCCAGCACTCTCTTCTTTGTTTCCAATGAGATTTTCCAGTCTTTCAGTACTCTGGTTAGCTCTTGAAATGCGTCCTTGGCTATGCCAATGCGTCTTTGGATCTCAACATCACACTTTCCATCTTCTGTCAGCACGCTTCCCAGGTATTTAAATGTCTTTACTTCTATTTTATTTTCTCCGACTTGTAATTGGCATTTTGGGGTCTTCTTTTTGCTGATGACCATAGATTCAGTTTTCTTGAAGTTTATGCTTAGCCCTTTCTTCTTGATTTCTCTTGCTACCTTCTGTGGGAGGTTCTGCATTCTCTTTTTCTTGTCTGCACTGTGTCATCTGCGTATCTTACATTGTTGAGATTAGGGCCACCAATGACGAATCCTGACAAGGGTTTTATTTCTCTCAGAATTGTTTCGCTATATAAGTTGAATAGATCCGGTGAAAAAACACATACTTGTATTACTCCCCTTTCTATTTTTGTTTACCTACTGAATTCACTTCTTATCCGTACGCCAGCGATTTACTGCCAATATATATTCATGATTATCCTAACGTCTTTTCCGAAAATGTCGAGGTTGTCGAGCATATCTATCAAGTCTTTGTGGCGTACTTTGTCAAATGCCTTTGTGTAGCCTATAAAGCACAGACATATGTCCTTCTGCATTTGTATTGCTCTTTTAGATAGTATTCTGAGTATAAATATCGCATACTTTATTCCGGTATCTTTAACAAAACCACACTGTTCTTGTCCTATCTCTGGGTCAATTCTGCTGCGCGCTCTGTTCATGAGAATCCGGATGATGCGTTTTGTTATGTGGTTCATTAAGCTGAATGTTCGGTGGAGTTCACATTTCTTTGCACCGGGCTTCTTAGGTGGTGCTCTGAAAATTCATCTACTTAGGTCCTCCGGTATATTTCCGCTGTTATAGATTTTATTTATTATTTTTGTGAACCTGTCTATACCAACGTCATCTAAGGGTATCAACATTTCTATTACAATCCTTTCGGGTCCTGCTGCTTTATTTCTGTTCAATCTAGTCAATGCCGATTCAACTTCGGTTTTCAATATTTATGGTCTATCCGTATTTTTGGATATTGTTGGTTGCTCTCTCTTATCGTGGAATCAATATACTCATCCCATCTCTGAAATATTTTTTCTTTTTCTAGTATGAGTGTACCGTTCTTTACTTTTATACATCCTGTTGCTGAACAGTTCTTTTGTCCTGTTAGTTTCTCGATTTTTATGCATATCCCCATTATTTGTCGTGCTCAGTCTCTCTACTTCAGCATCTTTATCGTTGATCCACATTCTTTTACCTGTCTGTATTTGCTCCTTATTTCCTTGTGTATTTTCTTGTAACTTTGTGTAACCTATCTAAAATTTGATTTCAAGCGAAAACAACTGAATTTTGACAACTAAATAGTTATCAATAATATTTTAATATAATTTCGTGAAATGTAACTAACCTTGCTAAAAATTGTTCATTTCAAGCGAAAATAACATTATTTTTACTACTTTTAGGAATTCCCGTGACTTTGCAAATAATAATTCTTTTATAATATAACTTTCTATGACGTAATTATAATCAGAATATTATCAGAAAGAGCAATACAAATGCATAAAGATGTAGATCTGTGTTTTATAGATTACGCAAATGCATTCGACAAAGTACGCCACAAAGACTCGTTAGAGATGCTCGACAACCTCGACATATCCGAAAAAGACATCAGAGTTATCAAGAATCTGTACTGGCAGCAAACCGCCTGCATGCGGCCAGGAAATGAATTCAGCCCATATACGACAATAGAAAGGGTTGTAAGACAAGGATGTGTCTTCTCACAGTATCTATTCCACCTGTACAGTGAGAGACTTAGATCTCCTCCCGGAATTCGTCAATGGCGGCCAAAATCTTAACAATATATGATGCGCAGACGGAACAGTGCTGATAACAAACACAGAAAAGTAAATACAGGACCTCCTACAACAGGTAACAAGGGAAAATGAGGAAAAAGGGCTGTTGGTTACAAAACGTGCTTATCTCCCATTGGTCACATGAAAATCGCCCCGTGACGTCACAAAAGATAGTAACCTAAGCGATAGTCACAAATTCAACTAACTGCAACCTAAAGAAGACCTAGGTAGAATCTGCCTACACTAGTGTTGTATATACAGCATTGACTTTGGCATTCAAATTTCTGATGATGATTCTAATTTCTTTGCTTTTACATTGAGCCTTGGCATTGTCAACAGTGGAGTAAAAAGATTCTATTTCTTCCTCGTTGCTTTACGTTTTTGGTGCATAGACGACTATAACTGCTGTGTTGAATGGTTTCCATTTCAGTTTGACCAGGAGAACTCTTTCATAGAACTGGCAGTATCCCAGAACGCATTTCTTCATTTCTTTATCCAGTATTAAGCCGACATCTTTTTCGTTTTTTATCTTCGGCATATATGATTCTGTGGTTGTCGCTGCTGAAGTCTCCATTGTTTGGCCATCTAGTTTCGCATATGCCCAGAATTTTTATGTTCAATTTGCTCATTTCCTGCTTAACATTCTCTAGTTGACCACAGTTGTTCAGCGTCCTGATATTCCATGTTCCTAAAGTAATTTTTTCTTTGTTGTGCACAGTCACAGGGTAACGGTCCAGAGACACCTGTTGCTCATGTCGTTCCTTTCCGGGAGAAGGACAAATTTTGGAAAAATGTGTCCCCTTTACGCCGTTGGTGCTAACAGTTTATTACCAAACTGAAAACTAAGTCACTATTATGATTTAAGGGATATCTGCGATAGCCTAATTAGAGATTTCATAATTATAGGTACAAATGACCAGTGTTTACAGGAAAAAGTATTATCGAAAATGGATTTAATGCTAGAGAGAGCTGTGAACACAAGACGAATGGCAGAACTAACCAGACAAAAAGTTGAACTGTTACAAAATGAACTCAAATCTCTCCACTTCACACGCAAACAAGTCTGAAAAAAAAAGAAAAACACAAACAACCTTCTATAACCTACTAAAAGTTAGAAAAATAATCATTCTTCTCTCAACAAAGAAAAAAATTAATAATTGCATATTTTGTCCCTTTTCACACTTTCGACGTAACTGTCCCGTCCAACAAGTGCTATAAACTCAATCACTTTGCCTGTAGATGCCCTTTGAACAAATCTGCATACAAAGTAAATCAGGAAAACGGTGATCTATCCTCCCCAGATGGTAAAAACTACGACTTTTTAGTCGACAGCATCTCTGCGAAATCCGCACCAACATACCGGAAGGATTTCAGCAATTACAAGGTCGATGCCACATCATTGGATTGGACAGTGAATTTGGAAGTTAACAGAACTAAGATAGACTTCAAAATTGACTCTGGCAGTCAGGCTAACATTCTTTCAACCAAACATTGGCTCCTGACAGTTTATGTACGATGTCAGTTGCCGTGAGCAGTCGGTAGTGTTCCCGTTTTATCACTCTTTCGCTGGACTGTTAGGTGATATATGTTCTCCTATATTGCAGCACATGCTGGATGATCTCCTCAAGGATGAAGGAGAGACTCGAAGCAATAGAAACGTGGTTCTACAGAAGGATGCCGAAGACAGAACAAGTGAGCAACGACAAAGTTTTGAAGAAAATTCAAACGAAAAGGAAACTCATACTTGGCATCAGAAAAAGACAACTGTAGTTTTTGGGATAAGCAATGAGGGAGTCGAGTTCGAATTCCAGTTGAATTCTGTGCATTCATTTATGCACAAATGCCCTTGGGAAAGGTATTCCGTCTCTTCCTTCCAGTTATGGATTAAATAACAGGACAGATTGGGTTCTATAGCCTTGGCTGGCAACCAGTCTACCACAGAAAGCAAGGGCATCCTACTGCGGGATAATCTTCTGCCCTGTCAGTCATGTCTCTTTCGAAACATGATCGCCCAAAACGTCTATCACGTATGGCACTTAACTGGCTGAATGAAGGTGGATGGCGTATAAGTGTTTGGGAGATATAGCGAGAAGAAATACATTAAAGATAGCATCAAGTGAAATGTATGATCACCTACGTCCTGAAGGGACACGAAGAAGAACGTATTTAATCAGGTTGAAAACCGTTGATTTCTAGCAAAAACAACTCGACCTTAACTGCTTTTAAGGTGTTTATATGTCTTTGTAAACAACATTTTTTAAATATGGCTTTGTGAAAGTCTGAAATCAATTGAAATCCGGCAAAACAACTCGATTTTAAATACTTTTTAAATGTTTTCGTGACATTGAAAAAAAAAATTATTTTTTAGTAATATTTCTAACTAAACTATTTGAATAAAATTTCTTATAATAAAAACACAAGCATAGAACACATAGGCAAATGAAAAATGTCACCTACCTTGAATTGGTATCTTTATCGCGACTGTCTACTTTTTTTGTTTTTTGTGGGGTTTTTGTGGGTTTTTTTGTGGGGTTTTTTGTGGGGTTTTTTGTGGGTTTTTTTTTTCTTGTACTATGGTAACCAAGGTCGATCAATCTGTTTGTTTTTTTTCTCAAAATTAAAAATAACATCAAGTCACATCGCGCCAAAATGACAAATATTATATAGCCTTCTGGTATATATAAACTGCAGCCAAAATGACGATCTTTTCGCCGTTGAAAAATGCCCTACATCAACATTTATAGATTAATAAATAATTAATAGTGGTCGGAGGGTCAGCACACACGAATACGAGGGAGTTGATCGCCAGGTTGTCTTCTTTTATTCAATCCAATGCCGCCTCCATCTCTTTTCCGATCCGTCTGTCTTCTGATCTGTTTCCATATGTCATTCTTCTGAATATATAAGCCGAATCTCGTTTGAACACTTCATGTTTCAACCCGCGTATTGTTTATAATAAACAATTTTAAGGTCTATATTCACTGACCTTGGCTATACTGTTTATCAAATACAATCACATCCCTTTAATGCAATATTTATTTTACTATAAATACATTTCTATTTCCATATCTCCTGACCTAGAAACAGTTGTCTCAACACAATTTTGATCATCACCCGATGTCCGCATTCTTTAACTTTTCAGAACAATATTTGCTTTCTTTCGTTAATCAGCTTGTATCTTTTGCTGTTCCATAGCACCTACTCAATGTAAATACACTTCTGTGCGAAATTATGTACAAGGTCAGATAATATATAACACGAAATCTGCAACTGAAGCACACAGAATTCTTGTTCAGACTTACGGCGACCATGATCTGTCAGAAACAAGATGCAGAGATTGGTTTAGATGTTTTAAAAATAATAATTTTGATGCTGAAGATAAAGAACACGCTGGCGCATCGAAAAAGTCTGACATTAAACAAATCCATTTTTTTTTTTCCTTTTCTTCTTTCTCTGGTTTAAAATAATAACCGAGATATACCATCTGATATCCTTCGTTTTTGTTTTCCTTTTTCTTCGCTCCTATTCGGAGAATAAAGATAATGTCTTTTAGTGCGTGCTCCCCTTTACCTACAATAGCAACTAAAAGATTTTCCTGTTATAATTAATAAATTAATTAAATTAATCACCTCCGTTTTCCTTTGCTCATATTCGGAGAATAAAGAAAATTTCTCTTAGTATGTTCTCTTATGATCTATAATAGCAATTAGAAGAGTTTCCGGTTATAGTTAATAATTAATTAATAAAATTAATTATCGCCGTTCCGAACCAAAAATATCGATAGTTCAAAGCGTAGATCATGCGGTAAGCCTGATCATGTATCAACAACAGCAGCAAAGCTGAATATCAATAGTTCGAAGCTTCTGCTCTGGATCTGGTGGGATCAATTGGATGTAGTTTATCAAACCGACCGAAACCCTCACAGGAGATCACTATCGACTACATTTGATGCGTTTAAGCTGAGCATTGAAGAAAAAAACGGCCGCTATGCGAACAGGGACACGACAAAGTGATTTTGCAGCATGAAAACGCTAGACTACATATTGCAAAATAGGTGAAAACATTCTTGAAAACGTTTAAATGGGAAGTCTTCCCCCACCCGCCGTATTCATAAGACATTGTTTGATGGTACATTCTTATGAAGATGCAAAAAAATTCTTTCCTGCCTATTATAGCAGATTTTAGGGTTCTGTGAGCTCGCTCGATTAAGCCATTCGTTTACGGATTGTACGCTGTTGTTCTTAATCGGTGGAAACCTATTATTTTTTATATTTCTGTGAATAGTTCGGATTCAAATTGGCTTCCTCTGTCCGTAAAGACATGAAGAGGAACTCCGAATCGGGAGATCCACAGATTGACAAAAGCCATTGATACTGATTTCGCCGTAATTTCCGTTATTAGGCATGCTTCTATCCACCTCGTGTTTCTGTCGATGCATGTTAATAAATATCAGTATGGTGAAAAGTAAGAGTCAGTTTGGTTCTTTACTGGTGGTAAGGGACCGACAATGTCTACATGTACAGTTTCAAAACAGCTGGAAGGTAATTCAAATGGACTTACTTTACTTATTGTGTGTCTTATTACTTTTGCTTGTTGGCAATGCTGGCATTCTGTGCACCAAGCTTTTATTGATTTGTCCATATTCGGCCAACAGTATCGGTATTTTGTCATTTTTCTTGAAGGTGTCATTCCCGAATGTGATAGGCTATGCAGACTGTCAAATACCGATTTTCTGAGCTTCTCTGTCACAAAAAGTCATAAAAAAGGTAATGACGTATCGCATAATATGGTTTCATTTTTATTTATTGTATATGGTTTCAGTTATCTTTGAATGCATGAATTTCATTGTCAGTAGCATGATGTTTCATTATTTCTTGTAAGTCACACACATCAATAGTTATCGCATTTACAGGTCGTGATAAACAATCAGCTACTATGTTTTGTGATCCTCTTATATGTGAAATGTTATTCACATATTCGCTGATAAAACAGAGGTGACGCTGTTGTCTATCAGATTTTAGGGAAGATTAGTTTTTAAAAGCACTGCGAAGTGGCTTGTGATCCGTCAGCAACATTACATTTCTGCCTTCTATTAAATGTTTAAAATGGAGTACTGCTAGATAGGCAGCTAGTAGTTCTCTGTCGAAAGTGGAATAATTTTGTTGGGTTTGGGATAATTTCTTTGAAAAGAAGCCTATGGGGATGAGTTGATTGTCAGTCATTTGGTGAAGTGCTGCACCTACCGCATAATTTGAACTGTCTGTTACTAGTTGGTAGTTGTTAGCTTTCGAACTGGGGAAAGCTAGAACGGTTATATTTAATGAAGTGTATTTTATGTTTTCAAAAGATTCAATTTCTTCCTTTGTTAAGGTTAAAGATTTTGAATTTTGGTTTAGATGTATTTTTTCTGTGAGAGGTAATATAATATTGCTGAAATTTGGCACAAGTTTCCTATAAAAATTTACCATTCCGAAGAATCGGCGTAGCAATTTGGAATCGTTTGGTTGAGGAAATTCGCTTAGTTCATTTAACTTTTTAGAACTGGGTTTGAGACCATTAGAAGAAATGTGAAATCCTAAAACGTCTAACTCATTAGCACTAAAAATGTATTTGAAAAGACAAATTTTAAAGTTGTACTCACTTAGTTTTTGTAGTACTTGGTCGACATGTTTGGAATGAGTTTCTTCGTCTTCTGAGAAGATAAGGATAACGTCGATATACACAAAGGTATAATCGGTATCGCGAAAGATATTGTCCATCATTCTATAAAAAGTGCATGATGCGTTCCGTAGTCCGAAAGGCATGTAGTTATATTCAAATAACCCAAAAGGGGTAGAGATGGCTGTCTTACAGGTATCATCCTGGTGCACTGGTATCTGGTGATAAACAGATGACAGGTCAATCTTTGAAAAGAATTTCTTGTTATGAAGCTTTGAAGCCAAGGAATTTATGTTTGGGACCTGATATCTATCGGCATTTTTTATGGTGTTTAAATGTCTGTAATCACCGACAGGTCTATATGTGCCGTTTGACTTTGGTATCATGTATAAGGCTGTACTCCATTCTGAGTTCGAAGGAGAAATTATTCCTGCCTTTAGGAGTTTCTTGAATTCCTCTTTCGCGATTTCGCATCTCTGAGCTGATAGCTGTCTGGCTCTGGAGAAGATAGGAGGATTACTACTAGTTTCTATCCTGTTATATATTTTTGGTTTTCGTCGCGTTCGTTAAATTTGGATATTTTTCAAGGATTGTTCGTACCGTTTTGTTATCGTTTTTGTTCGGTACTACATCTATATTCATAATAATAGATGATGGATGTGCACTGGATTGTCTGTTAGTCATTTTATCGACTAGTTTGTTGTTGTTGCAATCCACCACTAATCCGAAATGGTTTAGGAAATCATATCCTAGGAGTGGCTGAGCAGTTTCGGCTATTATAAATGTCCAGGTGAATTCCCGTCTTAGGTTCTGTAGCGTTAGATTCAGTACCGTTTGTCCTGAGCATTCAATTTTTTTATTGTTGGCTGATACTAAAGAGATATTGGTTGGGTATATTATGGTGCCATTTAAGTATCTCTTTGGAAGTATAGATACAGCAGCTCCTGTATCCACAATAAAATTTAATCTCTGAGCTCCTAACCGTGCGGCTACAACGAGAAGCGGGGAGGAAATGGAAGCTAACGTTAGAACATTCCGTTTAATAGGCCATCTGCACAACGGCTTGCAAGATTTTGCACTTTCCGCAAAATATAAAAGCGCTCGGCAGATTTTTGGTTTTTTGGTCCTTGTTGAAAGTGCGAACACTGGTGAGAAATTTTTTTTCACAGTGGGAACAGCCATGTGTACTTTTAGTTTCAGCTTTTTTTTTCTCGGAAATCTATCGAACAAGTGCGGTGTCTTGTGTATTAAAATATAATAATAAGTCGTCCGCCATTTTCCCAAGACGATTTGTGTCTAAATCGACTTGCGCTGCTACTACAGGTTTGATAGTGTGAAGTAGGGCTTGAATGAATTTGTGGCGTACGATATCGCCCCCTACGCCAATTTGACCTGCTAATGACCTGAGTTCATTCAGGTACACTGAGGGACGACCCGTTACAGTCGACGACGACATTAATTTGTCCAGCATCTCCGGTTTTGTTTTTTCGTAAGTGCCCGTCACTGCTTCTTTCAGTGCGTCGTAGTCCTTTGATTGTAGTATAGTTGGTTACATTTTTCCTACTATGTCCATGGGGAGTGCTGCTAGAGTGTTGAAAATGTTTTGATGGGGCTGTCTAATATTTGCAATATTAAATTTTGCCTCCATTATTGCAAACCGAGCCATTACATTTGATTCGATGAAGTTTGGCGGTTTTATCGTAACAGCTTGAATTGGTTGGTTTGGATTTGTTGAAGATTGTTCCGCGTCCGTTGCCATGTTGAGTTTGGGTTGAAAAGGGAAATATTCAAATTTTGCTGAAAGTCCATTTTTTTTTTGGTGTGTATATATATATATATATATATATATATATATATATATATATATATACGTGTTGAAAACACGTGTTGGTCATCAGTTTATCTGGAGGAACGTCGGGGTCGCCAGTTTATAGCGGGTTATCCATTCTTTTCCAGTTTATAGTGGGGAGTCGTTCTTTAGGAGAGTAGTTGTATCTTGTTGCAGATTAACGGAATTTGGCCTCGTTGTAGATAGCCTACTATAAGTCATAAAATGATTATAAATCAAGAAAAGCAACTTGAGTTGAAAAAATAACATTTTATATATACACATATCAATTAAGGTTTTTACAATTAAAGTAATACTTGAAGTATAAGTCCAACGGACGTTTAAATGTTTATGGCTGAAATAAACGTTCAAATGTTTATGCTAAAAGGAGAATTAATGCTTAGGAATGTTTATGCTAAAAGGAGAATTAATGCTTAGGAATGTGGGAGCGTTGTAAGTAAGGAATGTCTTTGATGTATCCGTTCCTTAGGTCAGTAAGTAGTTTTGAAACAGCGAAAGATAAGATGAGAGGGAAGGGAGGCTAGCATAGTAAGCCGCTTGACGTAGGTTAAGGGGTATACTGATTACACTCCTCTCTCGAGTCAGTCCGTGTGGGTCTGTCTGCTTGTCTGGCGATGCTTTCTGTTTCGGCTTTTTATATCTTCTTTTTGGATCGCAGCAGATCATTTAGAAATTCATATCCGTATTTGATTCTGGGCTTCCCATTGGCCGATAAATAAAATTTGCGTAGGCTCGCGAAATGGAAATTTAATATTTAATTAATTCTTATTTTTCAACCAGAACATCTGCGCGAATCCGGCTGCGCACCGACGACTTTTGGTCATTTGCCTTTTTGTCGTGAGAGTGCAAACATCTGGTCCATCGCTTTTGCTCGGTCGGTATCACCACAAATGTAATGAATTCAACTGGAATTCGAACTCTGCTCCCCGATTTCTGGTTCCGAGCCGATATCCACTGCAATACAACGCACATCCTATGTAATGTAAATAAACTATTTGAAAACAGTTGATTTCCTTTCGAGCGAAATTTAAGAGTTTTCGTGATTTTGCAAACAGTATATTTTTATATAACTTTTTATATTTTTATTTAACGTTGTGTAACAGTTGATTTAATGCCAAAACAATGCGATTTTTACTTCTTTTTAGTTGTTTGCAAACAACAATATTTTAATATCGGTTTCTGTAAAGTAATTAAACTATTTGAAAAACAGCTGATTTCGAGTGAAATTTTAGATGTTTTCTTAACTTTACAAACAATTTTTTTTCATATTACTTTCTAAAACCTTACTATATTTGCTGAAAACAAGTGACATCTCAATTTTGAGTAATTTTTAGATGCATTCGTGACTGTTTTTAACATAAGCACCCTATTGATATAATTACTAATATTCAAACACACAGAATGAGCCTACCAAATTATTTAATTTTTCAATGTTTAAGATAAATAACACTATTTGAGAGGAACAATTATTGGAAACTGAAACATTGGGAGACAGAAAACTCCTGCGTCGTTCACAGACTGTCCAGTAATGTGATAGTCAACACACTCTGTCCGGATGATAGTGTTTTACATACTGTTAATAAATTAATGAAAATCATGACCCAAGACAACCTAGTTCAAAGATATTACATCACCAAAATATAGGAGTAAAATAAATTGTTGAAACGACAAATAGGGGATTTGACCAAAAATTCGATAATTACAAAGACCCCAGCATCGCAGTTCCTTGAGAAGCAAACAACGATACAAGAGCATATCAAATGGAAGTATTGTTACTACCACAAGAGATTCGGTGACAGGAGTATATTCACAAATCCTAACAACTACAAATCCAAAAGAAACGAATAAGCCAACAATCTTCGTCAGTGAAACATTTTGACATTTCAAACTCAAGTCGACACTTCCACATAATCGACAGAAATTCAAAGCAATATTCCTGATCGATAGTGGAGCAGAAATATCACTAATACCAGTTTCCCAGGCAAACAAATTAAAGAACTCAGACAAACTCATATTACGAGCGGTAAATCCAATTTACAACTGATATTCGATTATCAAAGGCTCTGCAAACATTCTAGCAAACATACGCTCCAAGAACATACGCTTCTACAGTTAATAGAAATGCAGTCTCAGATTCTGAAGCTATTGCGACTTCCTAAAAAAGATGGTGAATATATAAAATCTCTTCAAGAGGATAATAATTCTTTATTAGAAATTAAGGAAATATATATTCCACAAGTGAAATATTCTATTTGATGCGACATTTCTACTGGAAGTTTGCGTCCTTTTATTCCAAAAACTCTCTATAGAAAACTATTTGACACTCTATACTCAATATATGACCTAGGCACAAAAGCGACCTGCATGTTAATTAGCAAAAATTGTATCTGGCCCTGAATAAGCGAGGATACGAAGGAATGGACACGTCATTGCGTACCATGTTAACGAGCTAAAGTAGTGAGACACATTAAATCAGCTCCTACATTTTTCTCGTTTCTGATACTCGGTTTAACCATATCCCTGTAGCCATCACTGGACTATTGCTTTCTTGTTATGAATATTACTATTTACCTGCACAGAGTCACCCGCTGGCCTGAAATAATTCTTCTTACTGATATCAGAGGGAAATCAGTTGCACGAAGTTTTTATAAATGGTTGGGTCAGCAGATTTGTTGTGCCCACTACTATCACCACGAATAGAGGAACACAATTTGAATCCTCACTTTTCGCTTCCTGAATCAATCTGCATGGTATAACCAGAATTCGTACAAACGCTTACCATACTGAAGCTAACGGCATGATAGAACGTTTGCATCGTTCTCTGAAGGAACCCTTGAAAACAGCACTGAACTATACTTGTTGGTTTCATAATATTCCATGAATACCTTTAGGGCTAAGAACTACTGTAACATCTGATTCACAGAGTTTTGCAGACGAACTTGAAAATGACAGCCCTCTACATCTACCAGGAGTGTTAATAATCAAACCAAATGAACCACTCTTGAATCCTACTTCACTTGTAGATATGTTGAGATTGAAGATATCTCAAACAACATCTATAACAATATTTTGATGCGGAGTGGAGGTAATTAATTTTATTAATTAATTAACTATAACTGGAAAATCTTCTAATTACTATAATAAGTCAGAGGAAAACGTACTAAAAGACATTTTTCTTTATTCTCCGAATAGGAGCGAAGGAAAAGAAAACAAAAAAGATAACAAATGGTATTCCTCTGTTGTTATTTTAAACCGGAGAAAGAAGGAGAGAAAGAAGAGGAAGAAAGAAAAGACTTAGATATGTTTTAATGTCAGGAAGTGGCATGAACAATAGATGCTGGTTTCGGCCCACCCATGGGAACTTAGCAATTGTCATTCTAAACCTTAAAAAAAGAGATAAATTCAATTGTTATTTTTTCGCTGGCCATTAGTAATAGCCGAAAAAGAGATTTCATTTTTTATTATTATTGTATCCAATTGTCTTGCTAGCATGAATTGTGAAAAGAATTAAGATAACAAATATCTGACTCCGAGTTTAAGTAATTTAGAGGAGAGACATTTTTACTTGATATCAGGGTAGGCCAGATAACGAAAATATTTTCCGTCGGTGACTCAGTGATGGATATTAAAAACACAGGTGCGGAAAAATTCTTATCTAACTAACAATGTCAATAGACCCTTGTCAACTTGCTTTGGGCGAAGCCAGTTCAAAAAGGTTAATAGCGATTGTTTAAGAAAAACGTCCCTGAAATTGTTTCGTGAGAAATAAAATTCTGAGAAAGAAATTCGTCGGTTAAGTCCAGCCCAGAAAAGGGGTATGGGAAGATGACGTCATAAGACTGAGAGGAATTCCATTGGTCCTGTAAACAAGCGCCGAAATGGGGAGACGATCAACAGTTGACGTCATGGAAGGAAAACCAGAGGCAACAACGAGTAGCAGCTAACCTCAGCATTTTATTGGTTGCTGAGATGAGGGGTTAGACACCCAGCGACTGTCAGTCCCACACCATGGCATGGGCATAAATACAGGGTTCCGAGGGACCAAAAAATCAGTTGCAGCTCGAGTGGCAGAGACTTCATGTTCCCGGCCCAAAGACGCAATGACAAAGAGATAATTGCCACACAGTGGGGTGCCAACCATAGAAAAATTTCTCAGCTGAAGGAGTAAAGAGACAGAAAGATGATTGTCATGCTGTTGAGTGCCGACCGTAGAGGAGCCTGTCGCCAATCAACCAACCAGAGTTAAGAGGCAGACACGAAGAGACTTTGCAGACAAAGTGTGAAATTGTCAAATGAAGAGAGTTTTTGGTGAGAGTGATCCAAAGACGAACCGCGCCAACTTACCCACAACCTAGCACTTCGGCAATTTCCGTAACATTCCGGAAAACAAGCAACAGGTTGACTAGACTTACAACGAACTTAGAACTCTATTCGGAGCAGCGAGCTGCGACCAGCCAGATTTCTCGTTATTGCTTAGGAGAATAATTCGATTTACTTAAGAAACTTCCGTTCCGCTACCAGTTTGATAGAAGCAGGGATTGGGAATTATCCAAGAGACTATTGTGTATATTCTGTATATAAAGACGTTATTTTACAACACTTCAGACGTCGGTACACTTATTTTTCTTGGTGCTATAGTTCTTTCATTTATTACTTAATTGTGTGCACGCTTCTCGGTTTGGTTTATTTCGGCAGAGAGACAGCTAGTGGAGAACTCACGTGACTACCTTGTGATTAATCAACACAACGTTGGACAAGGGAGATTATCGTGACAGAGTCAATCTACGACCAGCTATCTGGATCGAAACCAACAACGACCAACCGGGTAGTGGCATACATTCCCATCTCCTAAACAATTAACCCATGTAACATATGTGTCACAATCACTCAAAAACTGCAACATTGTTCTAGTAAAAGACAATGCAACCAAACATTTTTTACAACCAGCTTATAGATGTCCTTACAAGGTAGTGAAACGTACGGAAAAATATTTCACAATTATAATTAATAATAGACAAGAGAATATTTCCATTAAACAACTAAAACCAGCACATATTGGTGACGATTCAAAAGAAACTACCAAGCAGACACAACCTAGAACTTAAAGAGCAGTCGTTATATTAGATGGCTTAAGAAACGCTTTTCTTAGCTGACTTAATAACAATTCTCTTTCTGGGGAGTGTTTTTACAACTATCTCGCTCGAATGGGTGACCTTTAATATCAGTAGAAACCCTTAAAAATAATAGTTGCAGTAGCAGCTCTTAAACATATCAGTAGCAGCTCACGAATTTAAAACACATGAATTCTAAGGTAACTTTTTCACTTCTGAGTTTTCCTCTTTCAAGCTGTTGACATGAACTTGCCCTGTTGAAGCTAAAAGAGCGGCGAACGCTTCACAATAAAAATACACCAACACGGTAAGTTCCACTCAAACATATTTATGAACATTTTAACAAAAAAAAAAAACACTTGTTTAAAACTTTATATTTGTTAATTTTGTTTTAATAAATGTTATCTTACATTGAAAATAAATTAATCTGTTATTTTGTGCATGCACTCTTTGTCACGACTACTATTTCATGTACTAAAATATTCCCGTAAGAAACATTACACATTTCATACCGTGTAAGAAACATTACTCGCAGTTATCATCCTCTTTGTGAAAGTGTTATATATTCCTAATTAAAACAAACCTGAGCTGGAATGATATATCAAATGAAAATAACACTTAGGTTAAACAGATCTGAAACCTAAAACTATAGCTAACGATCAATCCCACTTAAGCCTGCAATTGCACCTCTCACACTATAATCTATAAGTGACACAAACCAGAAATTTCATGTTATCGCATTGTTTTAACATGAATAATATTTTCTTCATTTAAAAATATAAATTAGATCGCCAGTCAACAGTTGATACCAGTCATGGTGTCATATTCATCGCTTATCTTTCTAATAATTGGTAAACGATAAAATATAGCTTCAATTTTAAAAGACATGTATCAGAACTCATCAGTGCTAGTTTCACAAAAACAAAAATTGTTAACATTATTTTTTCACAATTTTTCAAAAGTCCATTTATTTCTAATTAACGCTTTCTGTCCTTCAACATGGCTGCAAAGAAAATTTGAATCAGTAATTTGAGATTTGACAAAATTTCCTTTACCATACTGTCTGTGTCCTGAGCACTTGGTCAATCAAAATTCTTCTTAAACGAATAAAACCAGTCTTTTTCTAGTTTTTGTCGATTTATTGTTTTTGTTTTTTGAGTGTGTTTTTAATGCAATATTTTTAATTCAACAAATCAAAATTTAACATAATTACTTTTTTATTTTAATTTGTTTGAAGAAAATCTCAGAAAGTTCTAAATCAAGGGTGTATTTCCACTGTTGAGAATTGTAAAAGTCCTGCTATTGCAAGCGATGGTTGCTTACAACAACCTGACATCATCCCCACTTCTTCTATTTGTGCATTGTTCATATGTTGGTCAGCTTTGTTCACTGGGACATTGATCAAGGGCAAAAAAGAATTTCTTCTCAAATTCTTCTTCCGCCAGCTAGTGAGGTAGAAGTATGATAGAGTATTCATAAGCCATAGCAATCTTGAAAGTTGTCAGTGGAAGAATTATCCTAATCATTGACGATCTTTCCCTACAGACCCAGGTCAATTTTAGTTCGTATTTTTTTATACAGATAATACTAATTTGTTAAGCGGTCTGATTGTCCATCCCCACTAACATTTTCTGTTTGGTTGAAGGAACCCTACTCTTTATCTTTTCTAAAACTTCTACATCTAATCCGAAGGTGCCACATATATAGTCTCTAGATTATGTCTAGTTCATCCTGTCTGGTATGTCCAGTTATCCTGTCTGATAATATATAGAAACGAAACCCCGACGCTAAGTTCCACTAACATCCTATTCTGATTCACCCTTTGGTTTCTTTTCTTCTAAACATGCTTAATTCTTCTTCTAGCCTGAACAAAAATCTTATGCTGGTGTTCAAGGATAAGTTGTTGATAGTCCTGTATTTACTTCGCGGTTTAAGGAGGTTATCTATGTAGTAGAATTGTTTGGGACAATACGTATTAGCTTAACTCATTTTAGATAACTAGCTTTTAAATTGAATTTTTTTAAATAAAAACGTTTCCTTGCAACTTTTATTTTAGTTTTAATTAAAAGCGAAATAATTAAATTTACTATTTCAGTTTGCAAGATAATCTGGTATATTTCAAACAGAAATTATATTGATTGGAATCTAAAACTTTTTTTTTTTGAGCGATCGACACAAAAGTTAATTCTCAATTTTAAAAATCTTGCAAAACTAAAATATAAAATAGTGACACGTTATTTTTTAAAAACTAGCAAATTTAGAGTTAAATTAATCTGATTTACACAGGTATTATTATTCATACTATGAAATTTACAATGATTGGTCTTTCTGACCTTTATGGGATACATTTTTTTTTTCTATTAAAATAAGCAACAGGAAATCACAATAAAACATTCTAGAAAAATTGGATCAAAACGGCAGTAGAATTTAGATTACATTTTTATATTTCTCAACCAATCAGCTAAAAACTTAGAATAAGAACATTCTAAAAAAATAGGCTTGGAAGTAAATTAACACAAAAATATTTAGGCCCCAAAACAAAAATGTAAAATAATAATTCTGATTGGTCAGTAAATGTTTTCACACCCTAATGTTAGGAAGACTCGTTGATCCCCTATTAATGTATATAATACACACAGTTAGAAAAATAAGGTCAGTCACCAAGCAGGCCATTAAGTCCGCATGCCACCGTATACTTTGCCGGCCATGTCATTTCTTCCATACCAAAAGTTCGTGACCTCGCTCCAAGGACCTTAAAAAGAAAAAACCGACGAACTTTCTTTCAGCAACGCGACACGCTGTCGCCAACTGAAACGCACCAAATGTAAGTAGGAAAGGCTTATTTACAGACTCTGCTAATGTAAACTTATACACGTTTTTGGACAAAAATTAACTTCTTGCCAAGTTTATATTTCTCAAAAAGGCAATTTTCGAATCATGTATTTTGTTGGTTTCCACATACCATTTTATTTGTCACATAATAAATTGTTTGTTGTTGAATGTCCGTTGTAAATTATTCCTTCATTTTACGCGATTGCAAAATAGAGTGTTGTATTTGTGGGGGAAATAATCAACATACAACCCAGCAAATACCAAATCCCCCACACCTTTCCCCTGTGATTTGACATATGACGACAGCCAGATGCGAGATGTTAAGTGTCTATTGTAATCACAAGTGACATAATTATCCAAATTCTTTTCTCTAAGGAGAAGAAAACGTGAAACACATGACCTTTTAATGTACACAGAAAAATTACCATACAAAAAAAACTTCAAATACACAAAAAAAACTTTTTGATTATTTTAAAAATACAATGACTCGGTGATTTGTATTAAACTTTTCAGTTTTCGATTAGTAAGTACTAGCAGTATAGCCCGGCGTTGCTCGGGTGTAATGAAAGCTTTAAAACTAACCCATGGTCCTGGAGCTCAGACTCTTTGGACGTTGGCATAAAAGACTAAAAAGCAATAGTTGTTTCCAGCCAGTTAAAGCGAAATCGTAGACTGAAAGAAAAATGAATAGATGTAAGTCAAATTTTGATTTCCTGGTATCGATATCAAATAATTTTTTTTTTGTCGTAAACTGAATTTTGAAGACTAAATAAGTCCTCTGAGTAAATGGTATCATGGCTGAGACTAGGAACAACAATTATACCTACTTAGAGCCAAACCCGAAGCAAAAACTAAAATAAAAGGGCTGAAAAAATATAGACATACAGGCAGATAAACAGAGACACACCAACATCTTGCTTTATATATGTATATATATTATCGATTTTCTGCACTATTGTAAGAACTGCAACCTTGAAACTTATGAATATCGTTTTTTTTTTATATCTTCGTCTATGGGTGTATCAAATTTGATTAAAATCGGACCACTCCTTCTATAACCCGATTTTTTCGATTATCGATTTTCGATATTTATCAGGGCTACCTCGACACAAAACCTAGCTAAGAACACTCGCAGACGCTTATAGTACAACTGTGAAAATTTTCAAGAAAATCGGTTTAGCCGTTTCGGTGTCTATAGGTAACGGATACACACACACACAGACACACACACACACACACACACACAGACAAAGTTCCATTTATAAATAAGTTTAGATTAGATTTAGATAGTCACTTAATGACTTAACGCCTACAAGTATTTTGAAATATTTAAAAAAATATTTTTGAAATATAAATTATTATAATTAAAAAAATTAAAACAACTTATTAAAAATTTCATCATTAATCGAAAAAATTTTCTTCTTCAGACTATAATGTCCTTTACATTATTTGTTAAAGCAATTAAAAGCTTATCTAAATAAACAATGTCATACTTTTGTTGCACTTTTTCATTTTTTTTTTTTGCTATTGGGAGCAAATTTTTAGAAAAAGGGCCAAATGGTTGAAGAAAAAATAATACATGAGTTACATTCCCCAATGAGTCCTGTGCTTAACTAACAAAACTAATTTTGCCTACAAAAGTTAATTTCTTAAAATTTCATGAATTTACGTAAAGAAGGGGGTAAATATAAAAAAAACATAGTTTTACTAAGACTTTTTAAAATTATAATTTCAAAAGTAATTTCATTCTTTTGTGAATAAGTTTTGAAAGTATCATTAAAATCCGACTATTATTTGATTTTTGCAAGAAGTTCCAAATTAATGTTTTTCGCCGGAGTTAGATAATATTGTATTTTCCATTGTAAATTCACGTAACGATTTGGTTACCCGTAAACGAAAATCAAAACAATATTTTTTACCAAAATTTCGAACGTGTGAGAAGGAATTAATTTTTTTTTTTAATTATTAAAAATACTTTGATCTTTCCTCTTAATAATAACATAAACATTTCGATGGAAAAAGTTCTTTTTTTATTAAGTTTGGGGGGGTTTTTTTTTCATACTATGCTGTTTTTTTCAGCGATTAATGAATCTGTTTACTTAACAGTAAATTTTAATGAATCCGAATATCAGTAGAATTCAGAATAGATCTATTAATGGAGTAAATGGATTCACATTCTCTCCTGTCCTATTCTTACAAAGAGAAGAACTCCCTGAATCAAGCAGGCATTTTTTGCTGTCTGTGTGACCGTAGTGGATTTCCAAGTGCATGATAATGTTCTTCCTCTTTCTCATTCTGAACTGGGTTTAATTCTGCTGCCTTTTCGGCTTGCTCTGAAATATCGATAGGTGGGTGGGCTCTCACGTTTCTGTTTCTTCATAGTCAGTTGAAGAGTCCTGAGTTTATGCTTATGAGTCCTGATTCGTCTCCTGCCTAGTCTTTTTGGTGATACTGCGTCTTCCCGTCCATCAGGGTAATGGACACGCGCATACTGAGGGTTGGTGCATAACAGTATCATTTCCTCCATCAATTGTTCGTGTTTATTCATTCGAGTGTCTTTAGTAATATCCTTCGTGGTTTCGAGAGCCAAGAAGGTAGAGACGCTCCAGCCGGGCATCTTTTAAGAAACAGGAAGAATCGTTCATGGAGTGTTACATTAGTGATTATACCTAGGATCGTCTTAATTATACGCAAGGCCTCTAGGAGTAATTTTTCCCAATTCTCTAAATCTACCCCTTTATCATCATTTGCTAATTGAACAGTTTTCCAGATTATTCCATTATATCTCTCGTACTGGTCGTTGCCTTGAGAGTAATATGAGGTTGTTCTACTTACGGCTACTCTTTGTTCTTATAGGAATCACCTTACGCATTCGGATATAAATGAAGCCCCTCTGTCTGACAAGCCCGAAGACGGCAAAATCTGAGTAAACTGCTTGTATGATCGTTGTAGAGGATACATTGAGACGGAGCATCACGAAAAAAAGGCTGCTAATATTCATCAATTATTGTTAGTTTTTGACGAAAGAGGAGCTATAACATGCAATGCGATTCTTTCATAGTTGCATGGCTTTTATGACATTGATGATGTTAGGATTTATTTTCAGCACAACTCTTACACAATTTTCATGTGCATCCTCTGGTATAGCCTCGTCTAAGTTCTTCTCCGTTTGAGGGCAGGAAATCCAACAAATACATGGCTTTGATGAACTCTGTATTTACCTAGCATCTTCACAAAGGCTCCTGTGGAACAAGGCCGATTTTCTGTAAGGAATTCCGAGCGTACAAACCTCATAGACTGGGTTGAACTCTTGTCTATTTACTCCAGACGAGACCCTATCCTTCGGCATAGTCTCTTCTGGTTTTCTCTCCGACCGAAGGCAGGGAGTCTGACATGGACAGAGTTTTGTTGAACAAAGTTTTTGTTGAACACAGAAGCGGGAAATCGCACAAGACCGATTTTATCGTAGGACATTCCGAGCGCGTAATTCCCCGTACAAACCTCATCGGCTTTCGCCTGTTTACATCAGACGAGATTCTGTTCTTTGGCATAGACTCGTCTAACTACCTCCCCACCCGAATGCAGAGAGTCTGGCCGAGTCATAGCTTTATTGAACTCCGTATTTATCCGACACTCCCCACAAAGGTGGGATGTGGCACAAGGCCGATTTTAAAACCGTAGGAAATTACGAGCGCGTACTCTCAGGCAAAGATTCTCCGTAGATCCCGCATCAGCAGGGTCGGGCTCTTGACTGTTTTTTCCCAGTCAAGACTCTACCCTTCCACATAGCCTCGTCTGTTTTCCTCCCCGACCGAAGGCAGACAGTGCGACAAGGATAAAATTTTGTTGAAACTCAGTATTTACAAACGGGGTGTTGGGCCCTCGTCTATTTACTCCAGACGAGACTCTGCGTTTTCATCATAGTCTCGTCTGGATTCCTCTCCGCCTCATGTCAGAGAGTTTGACAAAATCAGAGTTTTAATTAACACAGTATTTACCCGAGCCTCCCCACAATTTCGGGATTTTCAGATAGGAATCCCGAGCGTGTGAAAAATTTTCATGGAAAATTTTCTCTTAAACCCCACCCACCTCGTATGCAGAATCTAAGGATCAGGCTCTTGGCTACTTTTTCCCAGATAAGACATTGCCCTTTAGCATAGCCGCGTCTGGGTTTTTCTCCGTTCAAAGCAGAGTGTCTGACAAAGTCAGAGCTTTAATGTACTCGTTATTTACTCTAGCCTCTCAAAAAAAAAAAAAAAGGCGGGATGTGAAACAAGGCCGATTTTACCACAGGTCATTCTGAACACTTACGCTCGAACGAAAATTCCCCGTAAACTCCCTATACGAGTGGTCGGGCTCTCGTCACATCATACCCATGGTCGAGCTTTCGTCTATTGACTCCAGACAAGACTCTATTCTTTGGCTTAGGTTCGTCTGTGTTCCTCTCGAACCGAAGGCAGAGAATACTCCCTCTCCGCCCGAAAGCACAGACTCCAACAACGTCAGAGCTTTAATGAACTCAGTATTTACCTTAGTCACCCCACAAGGTACTGAATATGCCTGTCTCCAGCAATCAGATGCTTTTTGTTTATTACTCCTCGATTGATAATTCATGTATGTATTTACATACATGTTAATTTCATTGTATAGTGCCAGTCAACCATACAAGCTTATAAGCTCATGCGTTTTGCCTATACCTAAATGCACCATTTGATCATGACTTGCTCTCAAGATTTGTGCTCTTATAAGTTTTGATACATGTAGTCGCAGCTTAATTTCCTTATCTTTACCAAAGAGGTAATACAGCAACCTATCCTGCATCATATACTTATTTTCCCAAGACTTTGGTGTCTCCTCTGATGTTATAGTTTCCTTAACTGATTGAATTTCATCATCTTGGATTTTCTTAGTACTTTTTTTTAAATAGTTTTGTGATTTATCATTTTTCTTTTCTGTTTCGCCTCTCGGAATGACCTGGTATAAGATGCCGCGATGATTTGCCGATGAGTTTAATGAAAGCAGAAAGTTGTTGTGAGAGAGGGCAGTTTAACACCTTCTACTTAGTAAACAGTACATAATTTACTGTTACTGCTACCTAGTGTTATTTTTACTCTGCATCACTATTTAGCTATGATAATTGGCTAATCAATTAATCATAGAAATTAAAAACGGGAATAGGTAAAACGAGAAGCAGCTAGATCGAAAAACATACTGAGCGACTTTATTTTATTTATTTATTTTTTTTTTAACCAAAACAAAAATTGGGTAAAGATTTTGTTTTCATTTGCAAAAAGAGGATGTTTTTCCTTTTCGCAGAAAATAGAGAATTGTAAAAGAAACTGAGTTCGGATTATGTCAGAACTAATTAATGTCATGACGCGTCAAGAGACGTAGAAAATAGGTAAGAGAATGGCGTATTCGTCACCTGCGTAGCAATAAGATCTCGGCCGGTCAAGTGGGGAGAAATAATCAAAATTCGGTTATCTAAAAAGAAAACGACGAAGAAAGCCAAGCCTTGATATGATCATGGATGTTTGTTCAAAAGCTGTTAACAATGGATTTCTTTTCTTTTTTTTTTTTTCTTTTTTTGTCGCCAGGGTCATCTGGAAAAGCAGACGATAGAAAGACAAAGAGATTTGGTTGTTCAGGTGGAACACGGTCATCCAGTTAGAAGTTGATTAGCAGTAATTAATAATCCAGCCGAAATTCGGCCAAGTGGATTTTGGGTGGCAAAGTAAGATAAAAATTTTAATGACAAGTCATCAGCGATTCTTAAGAATTCTGGCCGATAAGGGGAAGAAAGAAGGAAAGATAATTTTTATTTTCTCTTTAGGCGATAATGTAATCTAATGCCGGTCTAGCCACACCCACACCGCCGAGAGATAATTGGCCGAGTGGTAGCACGGGTGATAGGCGGAGGTGAAGAAATGAAAAGGAAGAGAAACCTGTTGACGCCCACTGAAGGGATTGGTATGAGGTACCAAAATGAGAAAGAAAGAGTTTAGGAGGATAATTCTCCTCTGACCTCTCCTCACAGAAGGGGGAGAACCCCTTTAAAGCAGAAAGTAGTTTAATTTCCAAGAATGGAAAGTAATAAATTTTCCTGTTCGAAGACAAAGAGAATCCTTGGTGTGAATTTGGAATTATCGAATAACCCAGACCACGTCCGGCCTCCACGCCGGATTCTGACCAATATAAACGAACGTCCCCAAGCGTTCAGGAGACAGAGAGGCAGTTGCTGTCGAATGGAATCGGAGGGAGCAGTTCGAGTTTTGCCTCGCAAAAGGTGACCACAAGATTCACGCCTTTCGACTTCGATTTCTAACCAAAAGCAGGCATTAATAGAGAACGACTTAGACTCACACCACCAAAGCAAGGTTTAACGAACACCGACGAAAGGTACTGAAAAGCAGATTATTGATATACGACTTAAGATACCAGGAATAGCTTAAGAAACGCAAAGGTGTCACGAATCCATAGAAACGGGCTGGGAGAGAGACGCATTCCTGTATTCAGCAGACTATTATAAAGACATTTGTTATTAATCAACACATTTGAACCTCTTGAATTCATTATTTTTCCCTTTTTTTATATACTTGTGCGGTATCACCTCTGTCCTGTCTTTCACTACGGCCCGACACCTGATTGATTTCGTCTGCCTAAGATCAAATCGCAACGTGAGTAGGTTGGACAAGAATTCAAAGCAGTTACTTCAGTAACCAGACGTTGGAAGCGAGCTGGGAACGGCGGAGCTGATATTGATTCTAACCAGGCATCGACCGCGACCAAGACAACCAGAGGGGTTGGTGTCATATCTGGGGCCGTGGTGGACCAGGTTTTCATCCAAACCAACCAGCCAGAAGGGTCAGAGAGCCGTCACAACTGGTGCCGCGACCATAGGATCAAGGCCTAGACTGACCAACTGCCCCTCCGGTAGAGTTAGACAGTCACAATTCTTTTTATTGTTAAAAAGTACCGGTTAAAATTTACCTGAGATTTATTTTTCTTTATCCAATCTTTTCCTAATATAGACTTTTGAGAGAGACTTTATGCGTCTTATCATTAATGACGGTTCAATCATAACGTTTATGTGCATTTCCTGCGCTCACTAGCTTGAGTTACGATTAAATCTGATTTTAGACCTTCCGTATCTAATTCTTTTTTTTTTTAACATAGTTGACTTCATTATAGAGATCTCTGACCCAGAGTCAATCAAAGCTTCTAATTCTTTTTCTCCTATTCTCATCTTGCATATCATATCTGACCCTTGTGTGAGGAGTATGTATTCCTTCACTATTTTTTGTGCGTCTATAATTAATCTTCCATTTTCTTTATATTTCAGACCCTTATCACTATCTTTTACATTTTCTTGGGTTATCCCCTATCGCCTTTTTGGGGTGTTTCGTTCCTTTGCTTTCTCACTGTAGCTTAGTTTGTCTACAATCATCACTACTTCATTTGTGATTCCGGGCAACTTAATTAAAATTCAACAACTGATTAACAAGTGTAAAAATAAAAACTTTTATTTATGGTACTATGATTAAGAAAATCAATACATAAAAAAAAGAAACTAAAGAAGTTCCCCATATAAGGAATTCTTAAACTGGGAAGAAGAGGCTGACTGGCGGGTGCAGTTATGGTTAAAAACCCTGAGTCGTTCAACTATTTAAATGAAGACAACTGATCGAGGGAATTCAAAAAACGTAATAGAGAACAGGTCTTTAGATGAGTGAGGTACCATAGTCATCCAGCAGGGTGTTATTCTTCTAGCGGAAAGACCAGTTCCATCTTACTTCTCTTTCGGCAACTGCTATTATGGGGGTGCAAACATCAATTGCACTGCTCTGATTGGCCAACTAATAATAATGCTTGACCAATGGCATTGTGTTATATGCCTTGAAGGAGAGGAAGGAAAGCCCCAAAGAAGCCAACATGATTAGTGGTTCAATTAAAATGGTATTGTGTCGTAAGTATCAGGGGGGGGGGGGGGGGTGACGAAAAGCGCCATCCCGGCCTTTCTCTTAATCAAAATTGTGGCCTTGCATCACTCACGCCCACTCTTTAGGTAGAACATTTTCCATGTTCCGGAATCTCACCCTCATTTGACCAGATTAATACAGGTGTCATTCTCTATTTAAAATTTAATAACAGAGTGAATATATACAACAGCAGAGGTAACAATTTATGAAATGTTATGGCTTTTATTAATTTTTATTTTTAATATCTATTTTTAGGTACCTCCACAAACTGAACTTCACAATTTCCTAATTAAAAAAAAAAAAAAAAAAATTAAAAAATAAAACTTGCTTTAAATTCTGAAAAGATGATTTGCAAAGCCAGTTGAATGTTGAAACGGAGAGCTGAAGTGAGATGAAAGAATTGTACCCTCCCGAAAATGTTTATATAGGTTTGATCCCCCCCCCCCCCCAGGTATGGAGCGAAACCATTGAATGATATATATCATGTACGGCCACCCATAACAAGAAAATACGGGTAATCAGCATGAACACAATTAAAGTTTTAATTATTTTAAAAATCCAATGGCTAAATTATTTGTATTAAGCTTTTCATTTAGTAAATGTAGTCTTCATGCATTAATTTCACACCCTAGCGTTAATGATGGAGAAGGAAATTTTTAAAGACTTTTAAAACTTTATAAATTATTGTAATAAAAACTAATGAAAATGAAAGTTGTAAAAATTCATTATTTGAAAAAATTTTCTTTTCAGACTATATCCTTAATTTATATCTAAACTTGTTCATAAATGAAACTTTGTGTGTTTCCGTTACCTATAGACTCCGAAACGGCTGAACAGATTTTCTTGAAACTTTACACAGTTGAACTATAAGCGTCTGCGAGTGTTCTTAGCTAGGTTTTGTGTCGAAATATCGAAAATCGAAAAAATCGGGTTATAGAAGGAGTGGTCAGATTTTAATCAAATTTTGATACCCTCATAGACAAAGACATAAGAAACGATATTCAGAAGTTTCAAGGTTGCAGTTCTTACAATAGTACAGAAAATTTATATATATATATATATATATATATATAAAAAGCAAGATATGTGTCTGTTTATATGTCCTTTATACAATTCCACAATTTTTATCCGATTCTCACCAAACTTCACAAATATTCTATAGGCTGAGTCTGAGCTCAGGACCATGGATTAGTTTTAAAGCTTTCATTACACCCGAACAACGCCGGGTTATACTGCTAGTTGTTTATAAAAGCAATTAAAAGTTTATCTAAATAAAAAATGGCATAGTTTTATTGCATTTTTGTTTTCACAATTTGGGGGAGATTTTCTAAAAATTGGCTAATTTTGAAGAAAAAAGACGGTTGATTAGCATTCTGAATTCAATGAATATTAGGTTTATGGAGAAACAATGGCGAATTTCTATACATTTCCGGAAATTAATTGGTTGGCTGGGGGTTAACAAAAAAAAATTACCAATATTTTGTAAAAACAGTTTTTCAATAATGATTTTAGTCAATTATGACTAAGTCCTGAAATTTTCATCATTATTCAGCCATTATTTGAATTTTTAAAGAATTTCTAAATGTCTTTCACCAGAAAAAAAAAATAAATAAAAAAACCTTGCCGTTATAAACTCTTGTAAAAATTACGTCACTCACGGATGAAAGAAAAACAAGATTTTCTACCAAAATTTCGAACATGTTAGAATTTAAAAAAATTTCTAAATTAAAAAATACCTTTGTTATTAAGAGGATGATAGACAAACATTTTGCCGATAAAACTTATTTAGTTTGGGGCCTTTTTCCTCCATACTATGCCTTTTTTCAGTGATTTTTTGGAGCTACCTACATTTAACTCAAATCGAAGTGTGATGTTTTCATCTGAACTCTGTCTGCACACCACGTCATAAATAGTCCATCAAAAATGACCAGGCTGCAGATCTCATTCTACCAGCTGAAGAGACAGAAGTCCAGAATGAGCACGTGCGCTGGCGACCAGGTCAAAACTCAGCAATACCACATTCTCCGGACCATTATAAGTAAATAAATAGACTTTCCCCATAAACACAATACTGACAACCTTGCCAATACACACACTCTTTGCATTTGGTAAACCATATTTTTGTGCTTATATCAAATTGTTGCTTGTCTGAACATGACGTTAACTTGTAACTATATTCAAAAACTGGTGGCCACAACGTTAAAATATGCAATATATATATATATATATATATATATATATATATATATATATATTGAAACAGAATAAGTTGCATCCAAAATTTAGTTTAAAATGATAACACTGACCTCAAAGATTAAGAACTGGCTTAATCAAGCCAGTTTTTCCGTCAGTAAAACAACATCACGGAGAAACAGGTTTGCAAAGAAAAAAAAAAGGGGGGGATGAGAAGAAAAAGAGAAGGAATGAAAGAAAAAATTAAATCACTTCAACTCAAAGATTAATTTCAATTTATTAGTGTGAAGAAAGTAGTTACAAGATGCTAGCATTATGGTTCATGCTGAAATGTGAAGCATGCAAAATTCCACAAACTTCCATCAGAAATTAGAGCATTATTTAAATTCTTTCAGTACCTTTTATTTAGCATTTGTATTAAACTATTGAAATTACTTTAACTTGATCATTTATTAATGCAAGTAAATGTGCATACTTGTCTAAAAGAATGTCTGGAATGAGTTGATACATGTGATAAGTGCTCCCATTCTTTGCTTTTTTTTTGTTTTTGTTTTGTTGTTTTTTAAACTTTTAAGAGAGAAATAAGGAAATTATTATTATGTATATATTGAAATAATTTCATGTGAGCAGAAATAGGGCATTGTTAAATTAATCATTTCAAATGATTTCTATATATCAAACAAAACACTTATTTGAAATACATTTTTTAACAAGTTTCATATTCTAAACCTTCCTTTACATTTGAAAAATTGTGTTCAAAATACACTATAATTTATTTAAGCTATGAATTTTAAATCTTCATGAGGGTTCGGAATGAGAGTAGTTCAAAAGATTTACATATTAAAGGAAATAAACCAGTGTTCGAAATGCTGGGCTTAAGAATACTCTAAATTACATTACTAGGCCAATATCAGTTGGAATAATATATTAGATTAATATCATGGCATAATAGTAGTCAATAATTTGCCATAGCAGCCAAAAAATGCTTTATGTACAAACATCATAATTAAAATGTGTACAGTGCAAAACCATTCTGGAATGTTGCAATCATCATGAAAAGATCCATTTGAGAAGCATTACCTACTTTAAAAAAGCAAAAAAAGTATTACCTATTTTTGCTATATAAAAAAAAAAAAATTTGCAAAGCACTTTTCTTTTAAGACATTCACAAACATGTTTTTTTTTTATTATAAAAGAGAAAATAAGACAACCAATGTATTTTAAAACAAAAAAATAAATGAAACCAGTTATTTATAATTAAAAAAAAACATTTACAAGGTGAAACTAGCCATCTTTATAGTTAAATTTTTTTATTTTAAAAAAATTCCAAGCAGAACATGTAACAGAAAACAGAAATTTTGTTGAAAAGAAAGAAAAAATAATTCCAGCTCTATTACAATTTATTGTAAAACAAACAATTAAAGGCAATATTTTTTTTATTTTATTATTATAAAGTAACAATTTCCGAGTTGAAACAGAATATTTGACTTTGTATGTGAAGACAGAACATAAATTTGTGACATTAGCACCAATCCAGAAAGAACCTACACTGTACACATATACCAAAACATTAAGGATGTGGAGAGAAAAAATAACGCCTATCAAGATTTCTCCTTGTAATGTCTGTATTCAGGTTTCAGCTCCCACATATTCTTATGAGGAGCTTTCATATTGTATATACAAATCTCCTTCAAAATCTCTTTTAAGTAAATCTGAAAAACAACAAAAAAAAAAAAAAATTACAATCAAGAGTAAATACAGTCAAAGAGAGTGGGGAAATAGTAGTTAAAAACAAATTAAATTTGAAACATTAAAATGAGAAAATGAATAATTTACTCAATAAGTCACAATACAAAAAGTTAATTTCAAATTTAAATTTCTGAAAATTTAAGTAAAAATCAATTTCCACTGTCATAAGTTATAAAAACTAAGGTGAAAAATATTTTTAAATATGCTTAAAAATATGTAGATGCTTACAATTGGTTGTTTGGTAATGCGTATAAGGTCTTTGACATTGTAATATTGATGCTGCTCAAAGGCACTGAACAGCATATCTGTGACTTCATTCTTTTCTTTGCGGATATTCTTGCCTTCATTTTTCTTCCTTAATTCATGTTCCTTCTGCAAATTAAAAAATTTTAGCATATAAATACATGTGAAATACAAGCTACTTTTATAGTTTCTTACATTGAAACAAATGAGTGGGAAATTCGGGTAGAAAAATAAAATAAATCATTGTTATAATTATTCAGAAAAACAAAAGGCTTTTGTTTAACAATAATAAAGGTAGTTTCCAGCTCATGAATTTTATCAGGCTGTTTTTCTCATTGAAATTCTCCAACAAAAACAAAACAATGCATTTATTATGATCAAACATGACACAAGGTCATAAATAGATAAATCTACTTAACTATTTCAAACTAAACAAAATAATGTTAATAACTAATTTTATTTTCAGAAAAATAAATCCAGAAAAAGAATGCATTTTAGTTTATTAAAAAAATGTATGTCTGCTTTATGAAAACTTTTAAAAACAGTTTTGAATGCAAGAAAAGGATAGAGAAAGAGAAAAGTAAATAAGACAAAGATGGTTACATCTACTCCTCAACACACTTACACATTAGTATTTGTCTATGGAATAGATAAGTTACCTCCCTCTAACCCTACAAGTAACACTGGTACATTCTTGTAGTGATGAGTCCAAGGACCGTCTGTCCCTGACTACCAATAGTGCCTCTACTGCAAGTACCTTGGTGAACAGACTCACCACCTCCAGGCTCACCATCTAGTTCCACTGGACAACATGGAGATGCTGATTTTCTGCATACAAACAACACACTTTCGATTGAAATCAAACATATATTGGCAATGAGCTCGCCATTATCACCATCACTGGCTAACATATACATGGAATACTTTGAAGAGATGGCATTAGAATCCACAGGTCTAAAGCCGACTCTATAGCTGAGATTCATTGACGATATCTTTATACTCTGGCCACACCTGGAGGAGGTTCAGACACGACTCGATCAATAAGACCATCCATACAGTTCACTATGGAAAAAGAGAGTGACAACAAACTGGCATTCCTGGATGCGCTAATAACTCGAACAGAGGTAGGGTTCAAGACATCCATATACCGCAAGCCAACATTCACCGGACAGTACCTCAATTCTAACTCCCACCACCCATACAATGTAAAGAAAAGATCATTCGCTGCCTTCAACATCGAGCAAAAGTCATAAGCGGCGACACAGAAACATACAAACAGGAAATGGTCAGCATAAGCAGTAGCTTCAACAAAACAATTATCTAGGGTACATGAAAACTCCAACATACATGGAAAGGAGGGTGCATAACGATAACAACTCTCAGAAAACAGCCTCGGTCTGTCTACCCTATGTGAAGGGGTTATCGAAGAAAATACAAAGGATCTGTAGCCCATACAATATCAGGACGATCTTAAGTGGTTCTACACTTTGCAGGTACCTCTCCCGAGTAAGACCCCAATAGAGGAGGACATGACTAAGGACTGTGTGTACACCATTCCATGTAGTTGTGGAAAAAAATATAAAGGAGAGACAGGCCGCTCCCTTAAGGTAAGGCTACAAGAACATTGCAAGGCCGTAACATGAGGGGAGAAAGAAAAGTCAGGCATAGCTGACCACATATGGAGGGAAAAAGGGGATCACCACCCACTATGGAATGAAGTTGAAATAATACATACAGAACACCACTGGAAACTATGTAAATGTAAGGAATCAGCACATATGCTAGGCTTCAAAAATCTCCTAAGCCACAAAAGCATATAGATGAACACAATATGGGAACCAGTAATACAAAATGCCAGAGAAAATCATTAGTGTCAAAAAATTGCCATATGAACTCTGGTAAAAAAAAAAGATAACTTAACATTAGGTTTATAAGTTTCAAAAATAGTTGCTCTTGTCCTTAAGGACACATGTCCCAATGGATATAGACCTTGGTAAGTTCCTGTAACTTGACCCAAAGAGTTGTGAGGTGTAGAGGCTCATCCCTTGTTCCCTGTTTAGGAAGTGATTTTGGGTTTTCTCTTTTCTCTCCTCAGCCCACAGTATTGGTGCTACCGTGATTTTCCTGCAATGTGTATGGTTGGTGGCAACGTCTCTTCATTGTGAAGGTACTGGGTTGGCAGTTTTCTGGTTGCTGCTTCCGACTGGTAATTAGGAGCCTTAACTCTTGCACAGCGTGAAGAGTGGTGCTCTGATCAACAGTTGTATAATATCAGGGTTCTTGTAGTGCTATGTCGTGCATGAATAGGTGTCCCTGCAAGCACTTTCAGTGGGCAACCCCGAGGCCACACTTTGCTGCAGCCCATGCCAGTTTCCCTTCCAGCGCATATCGTGGTTAATGACCGCCTGCATCCTCTACTCAAGGTCCCTGCTTACCAACAAACCTTAATATGAATAACCATATCACAAAAAATCTAAACCAGTTAAACTCAAATCACCAAAACCTCTTAACATTTCTTTTACTAACATCCAGGGCATTTATACTAACTTTTGTAGCACAGAATCTTTCCTCCACGAAAAGTCCCCTGACATCCTAGCCCTCTGTGTGACTAATCTCAACTCCTCAATTCCCTCGCTATCTTCCCCTCTTAAGGAAGGATTCCACTGTCCATATGCATGGGCTGGGGGTCTATGTTAGTGAACACCTCCCTATGGCTAGGGTGACATCTCTCGAATCCCCTGACCACCAATATATGTGTGTCTGTCTGTTACTTCTCAGTTCGGTTAGCTACCTTTTCTTCCTTTACTGTTCCCCCTTCTTTCTCAACTGCTCCCTTCTAGACAGCATTTCTGACAATATAGATAAAGCTACTTCCTCTCCCCCATTCGCTCACATTTTGTATTCGGAGATCTTAACACCCATCATGCTGAGTGGCTTAAAGACTGTTACTGATTCAGCGGGCATCCATGCCATGAACTTTGCCATTTCCTAATCCCTTACGCAAGTGGTGGATTTCCCCACACGCTTTCCCAGCATTCCCTCAGGATATGCCTCTCTATTAGATCTATGCTTCATCTCTGTACCTGACTCCTGCCAAGTCTCACAGCTTTGACCTCTTGGCAACTCTGATCATGCTGTTGTGTCTCAATATTTCTCACTCCCACCAGGAACCTCCTACCTATTGGATCTTCCACTGCTACCAAAGAGCTGACTGGGATGTGTTTCGCGATTTCCTATGCGACGTCCCTTGGGGAAAAGTGTTCACTCTCCCAGTTGATGACTGCGCCTCTGAGATTTTTTCCTGGGTGAAAGCTGGCATTGATGACTTCATATCTAACAGGAAGTCTCATCTCAAATCTCATTCCTCCTCTTGGTTCTCTCCTGCTTGTTCGGATGCCATTGTCCACAGGAACTACTACTTCCGACTATTTCGGAGACATGCATCTGATCACGATAGGCGCTAATTCATATCTGCTCATGAGTGCAAGAGGATCCTGAATGATGCCAAGCGGTTGTTTGCTGAGAGAATGAGACAGCTCATAGCTGACCGCAAGTTCGGATCCAAGGACTATTGGCAGCTAAGCAAACGTTTGCTGAACAACAACAAATCCTCCATCCTTCCCCTAATCGATAAATTTGAGATTCTCACAACATCAGTGGACAAGGCCGAGTGCTTTGATAGCAGATTCTCATCCAACTCCACATTTGACTTGTCTGGATTACCCGCACCTGACTTCCCTATTAGAACAGAGACTAAACTGAACAAAGTTTACATTACCCCAACACTGGTATCTAAGGTAAACTCAAAACTCAACCCCCATAGGGCGAGCAGAGGTGATGGAATTCCAGTGAATGTCTTTAATGTGCCCCTGAACTCTCCGCTGTCCTCTCTAAACTCTATAATTACTGCCTTTCTGCTTCCTGTTTTCCTGCATGCTGGAAGTCCTTTTCTGTGGTTCCTGTATTTAAGAACTCAGGGGAACCCTCGGACCCATTCAATTATTGCCCTATCAGCCGTCTACCAATTTTCGGGAAAGGGTTCAAGGCTATTATTAATGCTGAAATAGTTCAACATATTACTGCCCACAAACTATTCTCAGACAGGCAGTACGGCTTCTGCTTCACCAGATCCACAGTCGACATGCTAACAACCATCACAGAGTACATGTACTAGGCTCTTGATAAGTCTAGCAAGGCTCATGCTGTTGCCCTGGACATCTCCAAGGCTTATGACAGGGTTTGTCAAGCTGGCCTTCTACACAAGCTACGGGTATATGCTTGCTTAATCTGATTAAATCTTTCCGATCTAATCGCATAATGAAGACAGTCTTGAATGGACATGCCTCCACATCCTACTGTACAAACGCTGGTGTCCCTCAGGGCTCTATCCTAGGCCCGACGCTCTCCCTTATTTTCATAAATGATCCCCCAGACGTGATCAAGGGCCAAGTAGGCATCTACGCAGATGACACCACAATTTACTCCCGCATCAGTAAGAAATCCGGTGAGGCGGACAAACATAACCTCACCACTAATCTTGAGAGAGATCTACATTCTGTGGTGGAATGGGGAAAAATGTGGCTTGTAAATTTCAATGCGTCTAAGACAAAGCTGCTGTCTGTCAATCATCACAGGCAACCTCTCATAAGCATGGACCAAGCAAGTCTCCCTGAGAGCAATACACTGCACCTCCGCGGCCTTACCCTCTATTCCGATCTCAAGTGTAACCATTACATTGAGTGAATAGCTAAAACCACTGCTAAGAAGGTTGGGTCATTGTGTTGGGCCAGGATATTTTTTCCTCCTGAATCCATCTTGCATATATACAAATCAACCATCCGTCTGTGCATGGAATACTGCTGTCATATATGGTCAGGTGCACCCGCGGTTCATCTTGGTGTTCTTGACAAGCTCCAAAGGAGAATCAGTAATGTGATAGATACCGACTTGACTGCTTGACTCCAGCAAATATTTTCATGGCTTCTGCTCCAATGAACTGAAGTCACTGGTGCCCCTGTCACAGGTGTTTACTCGGGCAACCAGACTGGCAACTGGGTCCTACCCATTCACAGTTAAATTAACCAAATTCAGACGACAATTCTACTCCATCAGCTTCTTTTCTCACACTTCCCGCCTGTGGAACTCACTTCAATATTCTTGCTTTCCTGACGGCTACAACCTCCAGGAATTTAAATGTAATGTCAATACCCATCTCTTAACCACTTGACTCCAGTTCTTTCTAAATCACCCTGTATATCTTTTCCTTTCTCTCTACCTTTGCAACTATCATCACACCTGTATTCCCATCCTTCTCTTGCTCCTTTCTAACTGGTTCGTCTCTCTTTATTCCCCTCCTATCTAATCTTTTTACTCTTATGTAGCCCCCTGCAGATCAGTGGCGTTACTGCCTTGTTTGGGGTGATACGATAAGAAAAAGTAAAAATGAAAAAAAAGTAAATAAAAAATAGAAAAAAATACAAACTTTCCTATTAATTGAAGAAAGAAACAGCCCTACAACTGAAATTTCTATTTTCATGAAAATTTGTTTATTTTAGCATTTCATCTAAAATCTACTGAAAGTACAATGAACCTCCATGCATCACTAATTAAAATTATCATTAAGTGATCAATTAAAATAGTGCAATTGGTACCAGTACCAAAGCCTTTCTTAAAATCATGTAAATGAAATTTAGGTATGTATTACTCTTCAATAAAATTGAATATTAAATATGACACAATAGGCTTTCTGGAGCAAATAAGTAAAATGAGGTAAAAATTTTGTTTGAGGAAAACAAATTTCAGAATATAAGCTGAAGATTAAATCTAGAATTAACCTAAGATTTACCAGTCAAGTAAAATCCAGTAGCGTTTATCATTCCAAGCCCCGGGCTAAATTGACAAAGGAACATTGTCATTTCATTATTTATTGGAAATCATAAAATATTGAAAAAGGCACCATAAAAGAAGAATAGTTATAGCAATAAAGAAATCCAAAATGTGATTTTGAATAAGTAGTCTCTGTCCTTCACATCAGAAAAGGGAAATGTTTCAGGGAGAGCTAATAAATTTTGTTTTATCAATCATTATCTGACCCCATGGTATTTTAGAGAAAGTAAAATACATGTGTGCAGTGATGCAATCCTATTTCTACATATGAAAAAAATGTAATTCTTAGTTTAATATGACAGAGTGAAAGAAATTATTATTTGTGGAATTGTTGATTTTGCAGTTAATTGTAAATTGTGATATGAGCTCTGCTTAGAAATATTTTAATACTCGTATGCTTGTAAAATCCGAAAAATAGAAAAACTAGCTGGAAATTGGGAAGAAAAGAAAAATATTTTTTTCCATTGTTATTCAGAAGCAAATTTTTGGCCAGTGGAAGTGAAAAATTGTCAAAAACTTTTGATGAGGTTAGGTCAGGACATGACTGTGAGAATAGAAATAAATTAAAAATTTCACTGGAGTTAAAATTTCCAAGCTAAAGGCTGGATTTGCTGATGTAATCAGTTGAATTAAGAAGAGGATGAAGAGAAACTTACGTCAGATGAGGTGTTGTTGCCTCATTCGTTGAACCATAGCTCCACCTTGAAATGTGTAGGTGGAAGAAATCTCATTGTTCAAAGATCTGATTTGCATAAAGATACCCTGGCTCTCTCAACATCCCCCAAGAGATTTGGAGACAAGTCTAAAAATTGACACCCCCAGTAAGCAAAATCGGTAAGAGCTTCCGAGCAAAAGGGGCCAGACAAATTTACTACCACTGTCGTCAAAACACCCCACTTCAGCCATTTCCGTAAAACTTCAGTAAAGAACTGTGAAAAGACTTTTTTATTTGGAAAATTGAAAGCTCTGATTATTCTTTACAAAAACTTTGCTCCGTTGTGAACATTGAATTCGACGATCATATATTCTATTTATTCTATATATATATATATATATATATATATATATATATATAGAGAGAGAGAGAGAGAGAGAGAGAGAGAGAGACACTCTTTCCGCAACTTATTCAGACATTATAAAAATTATTTGTTTATTTCTTTATGGGGCCGTATTTTTTTTTTTTTAAAAACCAAATGAACATGCGCGTTCGGCCTGGCTAGACGTGGTACCGACCCAGCTAGCAAGATTTCGACGTGCCTTCCTTGGATCAAAATTCACAGTGTGGGCAAGGGTGAGCGCTGTTAAAATAGATGTCTCTAAGACCAGCTACTGTGTCAAGGCCATTATCATGACTAGCGACCTGAGGGCAACATCACAGTGAATACTGGCTCAGAACAACAAATTCTAGCTGAATTTCTTGCATTCACTTACGCACAAACACCCTTGGGGAAAAGTATTAATCTGTCTCTTCCCTCCAGTTACAGGTTAAATAACAGAACAGATTAGGTTCTATAGCTTTGGCTGGCCACTAGTCTACCACAGAAAGTAATGGCAACCTATTGCAGGATAATCTTCTGCCCAGTCAGTCATGTCTCTTTCAAGACATGATCGCCCAAACATGTTTCACGTATGCCACCCAACTGACTGAATCAATGATTAATGGACACTTATACCAATATGTAAAATTATTCTCTAACTAAGTCAGACCACTTTACAAGTTTTTACCCAAGCATTATGCCCATTGGTGTTGTGATAAGCTGATCCTCTGATTCAACACAAACAACTGAATATTTCAGAATATTTTCTCCTTTATGGTAACATCCAGTATGCACATTCCTAAACAAGAAACACTACTTGACTATCAAAGTATGCTTTTGGAGTATGATTATCAAAAAATATTGAAAAAGAGGTGAAAACCTCAACAGCACTGTCATAGTTGCTTGAAGTAAGATGGTTCTCTTAAATATAACATATTCATACTGAGGTATTTGAGATCCCTACTGATTCAAGCCCTTTTTGACTTAGAAATCAACCCATGGCCATTTATACTTGCTAACCAGAGAACTATGCTATGATCAAAGCTCACTAGCTTTGAACTTCCAAGTTGAACATGCCAGGAGTCAGGAGAATGATAGCCTTTCCCAGACACTTGGCTCATTACAGATTTATAGTACAGTCTTTAAACAACCCACTGATGAGTTTGAGTTTTGTTAAATGGACTATCAACCTCTGTGGGTTAATGCCAAAAAAGGTAGGGTTTTAAGTAGGTACCTCCACAAAATCAATAAAAAAAAAACAGCATAGTAGGAAAGGAAAAGTTCCCAAACTAAATCAAAACAAAGTTCTATCGGCAAAAAGTTTATATTGCTATTAAGAGGATAGAACAAAGCATTTTTAAAATATTTAAAAAATTTTTTGTTAATTATTTCTAACACGTTCGAAATTGTTATAGAAAGTATTTTTTTTCTTACGTCAGTGCAATATCCAAATTGCCACTATTATATTAAGTAAAAAAACGTAATTGTTACGCAATGCACTTTTTTTGGCCGTGAAAGACACATTAATTTGGAAATTCTTGCATAAATCAAATAATGGTTAGATTTTGATGAAAACTTCAGGACTTATTTATAATGGAATGAACTCAATTTTGACTGCATTATTTTTAGAAAATATTGGTAAAAATATATATATTTTTTTTAAGTATGTTATCTCTCCCCCCCCCCCCCACATTAAATTCCAGAAATGTGTAACAATTCGACTTTAAGCCACTCTAAAACTAATATAAAAAAATTCAGGAGTCATTGGGGAATGCTGATTCACTTTTTTTTTCTTCAATAGTCCCAGTCTTTCTAAAAAGTAGGTCCAAATTGCGAAAAATGCAATAACTATGCCAATTTTTATGTGGATAAACTTCTGATTGCTTTTATGAACAATATAAATTAAGCATATCATAGTCTGAAAAGAAAAAAAAAATTTAATGAATAATTAATTTTTACAACAGTTATTTTCATTTTCTTTCATTTTTTAATTATATATAAGAAGCTTAAAAATTATTGTTAAATTTCTTCCTCTAATGGGTCGGCTAGGGTATGTAGTTAATGCATGAAGACTACAATTACTAATCGAAAATTTAAAAGCTTAATACAAATAATTGACCCCGTCAATTTTTAAAATAATTAAAAACATTTTAATTGTGTGCATTTTGATTGCCCATATCTTTATTTGTACGGATGGCCGTACGTGATATTTATCATTAAAAGGTCACATGATTAAAGGGTTGTCTTCCCTTACATAAAAAATTACATTCGTATAATTTTATAATTATTACATTCGTATAATTTTGTCGCCTTCGGCCTCCCTACTTTAGCCTTGTTTACAACTTCCGGTTGTCATTACGTCACTCGACACTTGAGATAGGCAGTGTAGATCGGATTACCTTAACTGATAAGAAGGTATAACAAATATTTCAGAGAGTAAGCAAGTACATTTGTTTGAAAACACATAAAGGTAAGTTTTAGCTTAAAAAATTGACTTCAATAACATCCTCGACCAGCGACGTATATTTTATTTTTGCCAAATTTTTAAAACAGGAATGTGGCTACTGTTTAAAAATGTGTTGATCAATAAAAAAAAAATGGCAGTACTTTTAATTTTTTTTTTAATTTGAAAAATTTTAGATTCCAATCAATATATTTTCACTTTAAAATACACCAGTGTATTTTGTTTACTGGAATTACTAAATTTAATCTCTTGACTTTCAATTTAATCTAATTTTAAAGCTTGAAGATAACTTATTTTTAAAATTTCAATTTAAATTTAGGTGTAGAAAAATGAGTGGAGGTACCTAGTTTTAAGGTGGTTTTTTTTAATGTTCGGTTATATTGAGAAGGTTGATTTAGTAAGATTTTAGTGAAAATTTTTCGTTTTTTATTTTAGAAAACTGAATATGTCTTCTAGTTTTGTATTCAAAAATGTTTTGCTGAGAATAATTTTTTTCCTTCAAAAATGTGTTTTGGTAATCATTATTTTCTATAAAAATCTATTTTTATACTTTCATAGTGTTTTGACCCCAGTTAGGTGGTTAACTATTTACCTATAGCTGGGACTTTAACAGGTACTAACACTCCAGGTCAGAGTGGACTTAGGAACAACAGCAATTAAGAGGTGGTTCCCTGCTCCACACAACCTCCCAATCAGAGGTCTTGCTGCCAGATGCAGTTTACAGTCATGCCCAGGACACCCCACTGATGACTCTCAGGAACATTAGCTTAACATTACTATAAAGGTTAAGAGTTGCATGAAAACAGGGACCCTCCCTGAATAAAACTGTTTCAACATTGACAGTTTCACCTTCTACCAGTAACAGACATTTTTATGGGAAAATATACTTCTGCCAGCACTGACCATATTTGTTGTTTGTCCAAACCATCTTGAATGACAGTTTAGAGCCTCTGGGCCTGCAGAAAATATCTAGGTTCCTCTACACTTTTTTCCTTTGACACTCCTAAAGTTTTGGAGGACCCTCAGATATTTCAAGCACTGTGGCTGCAAAATTTTCTTTTCAAGTACATCCAAGTTCATGAGGCAAACTTCTTCCCTGGTATAATATTTCTTTTTATGGTCTGGTTTGTTTTTTTATGTGATAGCTCTTCTTTGGGAACTTCCAAAGAGGAGCTACATGGTCTCTTGATTGCTAATGCTGGTGCAGACAGGGATGGAGAAAAGATCCATGGACTGGGTGACAGGGAGAGTGAATTTTTTTTTTATGGTAAGGATATTGGAGTGGGAGAAAGTTGGGGTAAGGACAATAATTTTTTTTTTTGTTTGGGGCTTTACATTTTTGGAGATGTAATTGCTGCTGTGCTGTTAATGATTGAGACATAATTAGCTTTTGACATTTTACTAGAGGAAGCAGTTCCATCCATTGTCATATATTTGATAATTTTTGCCACTACTTATTTCTTTAATTACATCAAAGTTTGTTTTTTTTTATTATTCTTGCAGCACAGATTTTTGGTTTTTTGACACTTTCAGCATAAATTTTCAAAGCTGGGGCAAAAGAGATGCCTTTTTTTTTTTTACTGCCACCCTTTCCAAATCACTTGCCATCAGATTTTTTTATCTGTTGTTTTGGGTGCTGAAAAAAACATGACCATCTTGCTTTTTTTCTTTTTAACTTTTTCTGTTGTTTCTTTGGCATGTATGGGATTGCTCCATTGAATGATTTTTCCCCAGGACAAGCTGGAGAAGTGGCCAGTCTCTCCACACTGCCAACAAGCTGGCGTTCAAGAAATGAAGGCTGACAGCTTCTTTTCTTTTATGCCTATCCAATTTGGGATAACATTAAATTATGTAGCTTTTGTAAGGGTTGATTTTCACCAACTCCCCATACCATGTAAGAAATGAACCCATCTGTTGACTTGAAAAACAGCCACCTTAGTTCTACACTGTCCCAGATACTCCACTATGATGATACCCTCTTTGTTTTGCAGGTTTTTTTTGTCAGTGTCAGTGTTCTGTAGTTGATAACAAAATATCCCACATGGCAGTCTCTTCATTTCACAATTGTAATATGTTGATTCCCATAATTTATAACGTTTTTGATACAGTCTTTAGTTGATTTATTTTATTCATTTTCTTGTCAGCTACAAAAACAGAAATCATTTAGCCTTCAATGGCTTTCAGCATAGAATGTTGACTATTAGACTGTCTAGTGCTAGCATATGATACTCTGTAGCTTGATTAATAAATCTTCCATAACGATACAAATAGGAGATGAATCTCAGGTGGAAGTTGTAGTTCTGGGTATTGGTCCTGTCTTGTCTTTTTTTATTCTTTTTTCTTTGAAATGTGTTTTTCTTTTCCAGACCCACCACTTATCGAGGTCTTGGCTGGATCATTCATATCTTGTTTAATACTACTTTTTTTCAAGATTGCAAATAGTGCTTTCACGGTTCTGCTGATGTCCTTGAAATGCAAGTCAGGTGGTGCAAAAAGGAATTTAAAAAAAAAAAAAATTTTTCTGCATGTTGTCTATGCACTCAAATTCATAATAACTTTATCAAATTTCTCCCTGACTAGCAAAAATGGACAATTCTTTGGTCTCTACTGCCATACTTTTGTTCTTTCTTGTCCTGCAGTTAGGACAATATTGATTGTATCCCTTTTGTGCGAGAACACAATTCTTATTTTGTGAAATTTTTGCCTTATAACTGTTGCTTTGCCTAATTTTGACTTGCATATACAAGGTGGTCCAAAAGTAGGTGGACAGTAAGTGGAATAAACATTATTTCCTGTCCATCTACTTATGGACCACCGGTATATATTTTGCGGAGTATTACTTTGCCATGTTCTTTTTATTCCTTTTCTTTGTTTATTGAGAATTTTGTCAATTACACTTAACCATGGCCAATTACTCCACACTAACTAGTATTGTATTCATTCATGAAAATTGATGTTAAACTATGGGTTATAGATAATAGTCTAATTTCAGGTTGGTCATGCAATTAGTCTTCCCTCCCCATACACAAGAATATGAGAAAAATACAGGACTAAGAGTATCATTTTACAAATGTCTCTCATCAGATGGACACCTTTGCTGACATCTCAATTTCTCACAGGTTAAGCCACTTGACTCAAATTACCACTTTCTTTCCTTCCCCACATGTTCTCTATATGAGCTGCTATACTCATACTTCTTGATGCCTGGCTGTAGTAATAGCAAAGTCAGAACTGGGTCAACTTATTTTGCTTCCTGTGACCAATTTATGAATTGCTGATCTAATAATGCACATTTTTTCTTAGTATTAGCACTTTGTGTAAATATCAAATTTCAGAATTTCCTTTGGAGCAATTTATCCAGGGCTTGATTGTTCATCTGGGCAGTTGTAAGAGTAAGATGTGATGTACTGTGGGATAGACTTGATTATAGTTTGTTTACTTAGTTAACTATAAATTCATATTCAAACTTAGTGAATCCTTACCACTCTTTTTTTTTTTTATTTGCACTATTCAAGCTGCTGAATAATTTTTTTTTCTATACCTGCATTAATCACTAGCAGTCTGTTTTGATTATTTACCCAACTTTATAATAGGAGATGGATATCCCTATTAAGTTATATCCAATGGGCCCACTGTCATGCTTCTCTGTAGATTCAACAAGATGGATTTCATCTTGCTACAGCCTAATCGTTACTTCCCAAAATTTTGAAGTGAGAACTTAAAATTTCAAAAAGTCAGGAAAAAAAAACTTTAGGCCAAGAAATAGATAAAATGACTTACCATACATGAATGTTCTTTCACAGGTTTATAATTAATAACCAGAGTGTCCAATTGCTGAATTTGACGATGTGGTCGGTTGTTAATCTCAAGTTGCTGCCTGGAATACATTTAAATAAAAATGATCAAATTATGGCAGAAATCATCAAGACACTTAGAATTTACGAAATCTTCTTGATTGAAATCTTCTGTGAATTCAACTAAAAACAGGTAACTTGTAGATCCAGTTTTGAACCTATGATGTACACAGAAATTTTTCAAATCAATGTACAGTATTCATAAAAAATCAATAATAAACATAATTTTACACTTTTATGCTTTGTTTGATTGTTTTGTTTTGTGGTGTATCAACCCATCTTGGGTCATTTAACGCCAAATCAAATTATTAAAAATCAAACAAAAAGTTAATTTCAAGAGGTTTGTATATTTGACAAATTAATATATATAACAGGCTTATATATTTAGCCAAATTTATACATTTAACAAATTTATGTATTTAACATATTCTAAATTAATAAAATATTTTATGAAAATGTATATATTTAATTTGGCTATTTAGATTTTATGGCATATCAACCACCACAGGTTATCTGAGGCCAAATCCAGCCTACATACATTATATGTTTATATATTACAAATACAAAATTTGCAAACGCACATTCAGTAGAACCAAATTTTGGAATAGATAGCAAGTTGGTAGAAATACATATATCTATGCATGTGTGTATGTGAGAGAGTATTCAACCAGTCATATTTTTGAGTACATTCCAATTTCTTTTAAGAATTCAAGTATCCTGCTTGTTCTTGTTTCCATAAATAGTTTTTTCAAACTACTTTTGCACTCTAAGTTTGTACACTCTAAAAGTGTATGTTTGACACTCAATCTTTTTTGACAGCTGGTACATATTGGGGATTCTGTGCCTTCCAGTAAATGATGGTGCGTGATGTAGATAGGGCCTATGTGAAGGCAGGTCAGCAAAACCTGTTCTCTTCTATTTCTGTATTGAATGTTTCATTCTCCAATAGTGGGTTTTATGTTTTGGAGTTTGTTGTTAGTGTATCTATCCCAATAATTTTGCCACTTTTTAAAAATTATTCTTTTCACTACAGCTTTAAAATCAGTATAAACAATTTTCATTTTTGCTATTTTATCTTTCATTGCTTTCTTTGCTTGAGTCTGCTTTGTCATTTCCCTGAATACCTGGATGGCTTGGGATCCAACAAAAGATTATTTCTTTGCTTTTAGTTAAATTATGCACTGTTTAATACTTGTGTGATTAAAGGATCAGAGCGGTTTGTTTTTAAATGCAGTAAGCACAGATAACGAGTCTGTGAAGATTATGAATTGTTGCGATGGGTTGTAGTTATATCAAGTGCCAAATTAATAGCAATTATTTCAGCACTATATATGGAAGCTGTATTTAGTAATCTTTTATGTTTCTTCTGATCTTTAAGTATGACAGCAGGTCCTACTATATTTTTGTTTTTTGCTCCGTCTGTATATACATAAAAGTAGTCTGGATGGTTACTTTTATTTTGAGTATTTCTGATTGGTATATGATTGGGTTAGTTTTGTATCTTGGGTATTTTGTCAGATCAAGAATAACTTTTGGTTGATTTATTATCCAGGGTGGTATAGAAGATATAGTTGATTCATGATCTTGCGTTATATCTATTTGGTTCTCTTGTACGATTTCTTTCATCCGTAAACTGAAAGGTTTGATAGCCATTTCTTTTTGCTGAAAAAGCTTTGTGTATTACTGTTGGAAAATAGTACTGAAAGCTGGATTTAGAAAGCATGATGAAAGTTTAAGGTAATATTACAGAGCGAGTTTTTCCCATCTTAAGTTAAGAGGTGGTTCATTTGCTTCTGTGTACAAGCTCTAAACAGGAGAGGTGCTATATGCTCCAAGAGCTAATCTAATTCCCTAGTGATGTATCATATTTAGTTTTTTCAAGTGTTTTTCTGGCTGCTCCATAAATGAAGCAGCCATCATCAAGCTTTGATCTGATTAAAGGGCGATACAATTTTATTAATGTTTCTTTGCTTCCTCCCCAATCAGTATGTACTGTAGTTCTGAGTAATTGTATAGTTTTATTGCATTTCATTCTCAAGTATTTAATATGGGGAATGAAGGAGAGTTTGCAGTCAAAAATGACTCCCAGGTATTTGTAATGATCTACTACTGAGATTTCAGTATTATTGATTTTCAGTACTGGGTCAAGGTGGAGATTATGTAGGTTGCAGAAGTAGACATTTCAGTTTTTTTCTTTCGTAAATATTAGTCCATTCTCTGTGGTCCATTTGTTTATATTATCGAGGCAGATATGAAGTTGTCTTTCAATATGGTTTATGCTTTATAAAAAATCATCCACATATAAAGCAGTTTGTTCCTCTGTTTAGGTTTTTTACAATATTGTTTATTTTTATATTAAATAACATAAGAAACAATATATTACCTTGAGGTACACCCATTTCTTGTTCCTTTTCTTCAGAGAAAGTATTCCTATTCGGACTTTAAATTTTCCATCTAGGAAGCTTTTAATAAATACCAGCATTCTACCCTCTAGCCCAAGGTTTTTGAGGTCTCTTACTATACCCTATTTCCAGGTTGTATCATATGCCTTCTCTAGATTGAAGAAGACAGCCACTAGATGTTCTTTTTTTTAATAGAAGCCTCTCTGATAAATGTTTCTAATCTGATCAGATGATCTATTGGGCTTCTTCAGCTTCTAAAACCTGATTGATATTCGGTTATCAATTTGTTCTTTTATAGGTACCATGTCAATCTGGCATTGATCATCCACTGTAGTGTTTTGCACACACAACTGCTAAGAGCAATGGGCCTGTAATTTTTTGCATTTGTTACGTCCCTGAATGGTTTTTGTATCGGTATAACTGTGCTTTGTTTCCATATTTTAGGCATGTTTCCGCTATTCCATATGTTATTGTATATTTGTAGGAGATATTTTTGTGAGGTTTCTGGTAATTCTTTTAGGAATTGATAATGAATCTTATCTGGTCCAACTGCAGGATTGTGAGCCTTGCTAAGAGATTCTTTTAGTTCTATTATAAAAAAAAAGTTGGTTATAGGTTTCTGTATTTTTGTTTTTAAATTTTGTTTTTACTTTTTCTGCTCTAGTTTTGATGGTTTGGAAGTTTTTACTTCGGTTTTTAGTGGATGAGTTTTGCGAGAAAGTTTCTCATCAGTTATTTTCAGATTATTGTGAATGAGGTGTTTTGTAGAAGTATTGTTATTTTTGCCTGCTATTTTTTTTTAATCATCTGCCATAGTACTTTTGCTTTCGTGTTATTGTTTATTTTGGCCACATAATTTTTCAATGAATTTCATTTGGAGTCTTTAATGGTCTTTTGGGCTTTGGCTCTGCTATTTTTGAATGTGTTTAAGTTTTTTTTTTGTTGGATTTATTTTGAATTTCTTTAATGCTGCTCTGCATAACCTTACAGAATGAGGTAGAGTTTTTTTGGTATATATCTTTCAGCTATATTTAGCGGTGTGTTCATAAAATATAAGATGTCTTCTTTGTTTTTATTTGCTTCTGGGGTTAATTCAGCAAGGCATGATGTTTTAAAACCATCCCAATTCACCTTTTTCAGATTCTCGTTCAGAGTTCTTTAATTTATTAATCTTGTTTTCTAATAGAATTGGAAAGTAGTCACTTCCACATGTACCATCATGCACTTTCCAGTTGTAATCTAAAAACAGGTTAGGATCACATTGTTAAATCAATGGTACAGGATGTGCCTGTTGCTGGATGCAAATATGTATTTGTATTATTATTATTATTATATATGCACAACTGATGCTTATTTAATACTGATTCTATTATTTTGCCCTTTTTATCTGTTTTCTTCTTTCCCCAGATCTCATTGTGGCTATTGAAGTCACCCATTATAATGACGGGACTTGGTAATTGTTTTATTAAATTATCTAACTCCGATTCTTTTAGTTCTTGGCTTAGAGGAATATACAATGAATACACTGTTATTGTTTTATGGAGGGTTGCTGATATAGCGGCTGCTTGTAGACTAGTATTTAGTTTGATTTCCCTGTGTGGGATATTATTGTTTATGATCACCACCAGAAGGTCTATAAATGTGATGTCTGATATAATTGTATGAATGATAGTTTTTAATTTTAATGGTATAGCTGCTTTTGAGGTGAGTCTCTTGAAGGCATATGATTGCTGAGCAGTATTTAGTCATGAGCAATAACAATTCTGAATAATTGACCCTTAATCCTCTGATATTCCATTGGATTAAATTATTTTCCATTTAGATTTAATTTTGAGATTCATGCGTTTTTTTGTTTTGAGTTTTGATTATTTGTGGCGCTTTATTTTTGATCTCTATTTCTTCAGGTTCCTCAGATTTGTTTGATGTAGTTATCAGGGCAGATTGTGTTATTCTTTTAGTTGAGATCTTTTTTAATAGTATTATCTTTTGCTTTATTTTCAATTATGTCTGTTAGAAACCGGAGGTCGGCTTTGGAGCCTTTCACTTGTACATTCAGCCATCCTGGAACTCTTTTTGGGCAGTTCTACATGGTTATTAATATTTACTTTTGTTTTCGTACTAGACTCGGTTGGTTTTATTTCTGTTGAATATATTTTTTTTAGGTTTTCTTGGAATGTTAGCCATTCATTTGTATTGAAATTTACTAACTTTTCAATAAGTTTTTTGTAGTTATCTATTGAAGTGGTTACTGATGTTTTTGATTTGGCTTTTGTACAATATTGGCTATGTTTTTGTTCCTATATAGCTTTCAACAATTTTTCTAGCTTCTGGGAAAGGTAAATTTTTGGTCTGTTTTACATACATTATTCCTTTTCTTTCTTGTAGACATCACAGGTCCTTGAAAAGGCAGGATGTCCTTCATGGCAGTTTGCACATTTTATATTTTTGCACTCACTGTGTGGTTTGGGTCATGTTCACCACACTTCCCACACACTTGGCGTCCTCTGCAAATGTCTTTGTGATGACCAAATCTTTGACATTTGAAACATCGGTGGGGAGCTGGTATAAATGGCTCTACCCTTTCTAATGTATAGCCAATCCTGATATCTTTTGGTATGGATGGTTTATCAGAAGTGAGTATATATGTAAGTCTGTATAATTTCATTGTTTTGTCTGATGGTAATTCTCTTATGTTCCTTTACACCCTGTTTTTTTTAATGTTGTTTCGATTTCCTCTGGTGTTGCTAATGAAAGCTCTGCTTCTTATAATGCCTTTTGAAATATTTAATCGAGCGTGTGGATACGCTCTGCATTTGATATGAAATGTATCCATTTTGAGCAAATTATATGCATATTTTTTCATTTGAACTCCCACTAGCAGGTTACCATTTCTAAGTTTAACATTTTTCAAACTGGACCTACTTGATATAACTAACTTTTTCAATCAAAAAAGGAGACAATTGGTCTAATTTAATTTCATCCAGTGATTCAATGATAATGAATCTTGAAAAGTCTACATCAGTTTCAGTATCTGAGTCAGATAAACACCTTTTAGATTTTTTAAAGGAAGAAGCCATAATTAGGTTTTGATTTTCATTAGTCCAATGCTCCACCACCCACCATGGAGTTCAACTAGAGTTGGGAATGAATCACGGGGGAAACCCATTCACCTTGACTGAGACAAAGATACTATACCAATATACTTGTGCCAAGAATAAAATTCCGATCCTCTGCCAAATTCTGGGTTTTATTACTCAATAATATGACAGGAGTCATCAGTCTTTTTCTCCTAACACAATTGACCCTTAGCCCCCACCTTCTAGCACATATAAGATGAAGGGTTGGGAAGTGTTCTGCAAAAGTAGATTGGATAATACAGTTGGTACAAAAAGAAATATATATGAGCTAGGGCATGTCAGGACCAGCTGATTGATCGGATCCAATCCAATCGCCCGTCTAGCCCAGGTAAGGGTCAAAGTGGTGTGTTGCAGATTATGACCCCTTTTCACCTGGGTCACAACCTGCTCAACCACCAGGATCCCGTCCCCAGACATTATGGGTCGCCACCCACGGCTAACAGGTGGCCCCCTTGGGGGACTTTTACTCCCCTGCAGAGGTGCAGTTGGCATATTCTGAAGCCCCGCCAACAGGGTGGCACACTTTTATGCATTTCTCCAAGGCGCTTCATTCAAACTCAACCAAAATAGAGTCACTGGTAGATCAAGGTCTGATGCCTTAATATGCAAACAAAAATTTCAATTGACACACAGACTGTGGCAAAAATTAATGGAAAATGTTACTTTTTGCAATTGTTTATTTCTCTGAAACGCTTAGTTGTATTTCAACAACTTTTTTGTAACTTCTACCTTATATGCCATAACAATTTTACATTTTCTACAAGGTGCTAACCCCCTCTATGTTGAAAGTACAATGCATCCACTTCTGTGGAACAATGTCCTCGCATCACATTACAGGCTCTCGTAACACCCACCAGAGTTCTTCCAATTGTACATACATCATTCTCATTTATTAGTAAAATTGACCAAACATGAATTCCATTTTACAAATACAAAAAAAACCAATACTTCACATTTTGTTTTTAACTTACACATCACAGCAACCTCATACTGGAGCTTTTGGAATAAGCACTTGACCTTACCATTTCAACATAACCACTAAAAATCCCATGCAATGCAAGGCTATATAGCTAGTTAAATAATAAACAAATTAACAAATCATGTATATGCTGATAAGCATAAGAAAAAACAGTAATAACAACCAACAATAAAATAATAAAAAGTTAACACTAAAAATAACCAACAAACTTCATTTGGATCCACAATTATTCTTACTCAATAGGCCCCAGAATAACTGCCAAGCGACCCACCAAAAGAACTGTTAGAATAATACAATAGACTACCTACAATGAATCACTAACCTCTATATACAAATAGTTGAGCAAAAGCACACAACCTGAAAACTTTTTTAAGCCTTAAATAGACTGTTGCCACTTCAATGTTCACTTTTATATTTGCAGACTATTCCTGATACTGAGCACTATAACCCATAAGTATAGCATATCTTAAAACTATATTTTTTCATTATATATATATATATATATATATATATATATATATAGAGAGAGAGAGAGAGAGAGAGATAAGCACAGCAACTCAAATGAAATTTAGTAGAGGAAGAAACTATATGTAGTGGGTTGAAATGACAAAGTACTGTTTGTAATTTACTTAGTAAGGTAAATTTATATGGCTAAGGGTGTTATGTAATAGATTTAACAAAATGAATTTTACCAGTAGGTAAATTTATAGCGATTTGAAACAGAAAAAAATTAATCTATGCAAGGGACGTGAGTCAAGCAAGGGCATTTGGATTTTATTAGCATGTCAGAAGTATTTAAAGCCTAGCTGTTCTAGTGTGCATTTGGAAAACGAAAAGCATTACAATAATTTTACAATAAAATGAATTGGTTCCTGTAATCATTTGGGTTTGAACTTGTGAATTAGCAGGATTTTAACTCACTGAACCAAGTGAAACAATGAGCCTTTCACCCTCACATTGGAAAAAAATGACAACTGAAATAAACAAGTTGATGCTAAGGTAAGTTGGATCTATCCAAGAATCAAAGTATTTGTTGTTACATTCACCATTTTTTGCCTTCATTGTATATCAGCCAAGATCAACTTCAGCCAAACCCAACTATGTGCGTTAAGAGGATAAGATCATCAAAACACTTTCTCAACTTTCATTCTTATTTTTGTTATATATTCTGTGATCCATTGAATATAATTTCACTCAAAAGCAAACACTGGTATAATTACATTAAATAAATATTATTTAATGGAAACAGCACGAATGCAGGTGGCAAAACAAATAGTTACATTGAATGAATGTGATTGTATTTTGGTGAGCAAACAGAAACATGATTTAGCATCAGGAACAATGATAAATAATGCGTGTTGTGTCAAGGTCAAAAAATATAAACCATTGAAAGACAAAATAATGGAATTGTGATAACATCAAAAACAGCTGGCCCAAAGACAACATTAATGTGAAAAGGATAAATAAATGTGCCTAAACATAAGAGAATGCATGTGTGACCCACAGAATATTAATTCAGTCAAACAGGAAATATTAAACAATGGCACAAGGATGTCAATGTCTAATGTGGTTGGCTAAAAGCAATAATAAACAAATATGCCTGGACAAAAGATGACACAATTAAGCAGAAGTCAACGTATTTCAGCTCATGTAAGATCGAGTTTTCCAGGTCAAACAGAGAGGACTTAGAGAGAACACAGGGAAGAGAAAACAATTCCAGCCAGTTACTCCTTCATATGTGCGTTCCTCTCTCTGACTACTACACCACATACAAAACAATCAGGGAAGAGAATAAAAATATTAACATTTTTATACACACGTTGATGCTGTTCATCATTGATGTCAGGATGATCATCATCGTTGGTTTCCGAGTATATAACACTTATTTGCCTATTTTTGATTTATCAATTAAATTTTTAAATAAATATGTTAAATAAGGTCTACTGCCTATGTCTGAAAGAATATCATTAGCAAGAGATGCCTCAAGATTAATTTGATTGTATTTCTGTGATGTTTTTAAAAGATGATCCCTTGGCTCAAAATAATCACAAGTTTCTTCAGTAAACACAAAATATTTTCCAGTCATTTTGATTCACTAAGAGGAAATATAACTGTTCAAGATCATAAATTAACCTCATTTTAAGACATTCTACAGTTCAATTTTTATTAAGTATACAATAAGAATTCATGCTCTTTACTGTACTCTTACTTTTTCTTTTACTGTAAGGTTCATCCTTTAAAAGACCTAAGAGCTAGTGTAGATAGAGGGTTACATTAAGAGGTAGTTTATATAAATAAAAGATAAAAGTTAACTCTAGACTTGAACAGGTTAAGACTGTAATCATCAGGGAAACATCCTCTTGGGAGAGTGTTCTACAGAGTGGTGGTTCATGGGAAGAAGCTATTCAAGCAGAATTTACTCGTTACCAGTGGAATACAGAAGAAATGAGGGTGGTTTGCTACAATGTGACATTGTGGGTTCTAGCTGAACTAAGAAATGTAGTTCATCTGAACACTTTCCATGGAAGTAGCAATAGACTGTGAGAGGCATGCCACATCCCAACTAAGAGAGAGAGAGTCTGGATGCTGGAAAATAATTCTTCTCCAATAAGGACTTGTAGATGCTTCTTAACATCAACTAGATTGGAAAGCGAAAACTGGGCAGCTCCTGCCCAAATATGGCAACAGTACTCTATTTTTGGCTTGATCTGGCTCTTATAAAGGATAGAGGATAGCATGAGAGTCAGGTACTTACTGGAACAGTACAAGGAGCCAATCATTTTACTTGCATCTTTAGTGATGGATTGTATTTACAAGTTCCACCTGAGGTGTGAGCTTGAGGACCAATATTCTCCCAAGGCATCGTGCCTCCTCAAGGGGCCATCTGTTCATGATGACTGGCAGTAGTTTGGGTTCTGATCAGCAGTAACAGAATGTAACTAGTTTTGTTTTCAAGGCATTAGATGCAACTAACCAATTTTTTCCCCGCTGGGAAGTTAGTGCTAGATTGAATGATATGTCAGCTGCCAATTTCTGATCATCAATACTTTTAAAACTGCATCCATATATCATTGTATCATCAGCATAGATGTTTACAAATGATCTAAGAGGGTTTGTCTGAGAAGTGACCTCTGAGGGATGCCTGGCTGTTAATAACTATATTCATGGATCTACCTGTTAGGAAAGATTTTATAATCAAGGAAACCTTCTCAGGGATTACATAGTTGAAAAGCTTGTGAAGCAAACCTTTGTGTAACACCTTGCTGAAAGCACCAGAGATGCTATGGTTCTCAAGGTGTGTGTGTGTGTGTGTCAAGAGCTTCACTAAGTCAGTGTGTACTGGTAGTTAGACAACAACAGTGGATCAGGCTGATTAAAAAAAAAAAAACCAAAAAACATACTGCTCATTGCACAGGAGGTTGTTCCTATCCAGCAGGATGATCATGAATACAGGGCAAAGATGAATGTGGTGCTGTGGTGCTATGGATAAGTGCCAGACAGAAGTACATATACAAGAAATCAGGGTGTTCATGTTTTCTTCCAGTCACAGAGAAACCAGTCCTTGATATATAGACAGTCTGTGGTCGTGATGATTCAGGTAGTCATATTTTGTTATAATGAATAAGTAGCCTGGGATTGTAAGCTTCTGTAATGAGATTGAGGTATCGATACCTGTTTTAGACAAAAACAAGAGATCAGGTTTGGACTGAAGATGGAGTTTAACTTCTGGAAAGGAGAGTTGGATGCAGACCCCTTACATTGACATAAAAGATGGTATACCTGGGGTCTACTTTTATTTTTTATTGAGGTTGGTTTTACAAGTTTTATTTATTTTCAATTTGATTGATTTCATGTTTTAGTTGGTTTGGTGGATGATTAGTAAGCAATGAGACAGACCCCCCACCACACACACACACACACACACACACAAGAAGCATGCATAAATAACCTGGGTTGAATCGCCTGGAGGCATTGCCATAACAGTACCCATCATCATGGCATTGACAGGCCCCCACCAAAGACTACTGAACAGTCCAGAAACCATTCACAAAATGTCAGTACAATAGCACAAATATTACTTGCTCATATACATGAGGACCAAAAGACCCATTGGGAAAAGGAAAAGAGTAAAAAATGGTTGGGGGGGGGGGGTCATCCCCTACCTCTATGAAAGACTTCTCAATACAAACAAAAATAAATGTTACAAATACTGCTAACTTGCCAGTGATAATACAATCACATTACTAATCATAAATCTGATTCAAATTTTTATCATAAGTGTGAAAGCACGTGCGATACCGTCCTCATCAGCCGCCAACCAGGGTGATAACACAGTTTCGGTAGCTCAAGGCGGTACTGCCACTCCTGGTGCTACCAAGCAGCATTTGCCACGAGACAGGGTATTAAGAGAATTATATATATATATATATATATATATACTCCAGATCAAATAAGAGCAGAGACTACATTGGATGTTAATCTTTATTTTGCAGTTTGTGATTTGAAATAAAAAAAAATAAAAAGAAAGCGTTTAATTTCGGCCGTTGATATTACGTGTTTACCGTAACCGACTTTTACGTAATCACACGGGAATGCTAGTTCCGCGTGTATTTTCTCCATGCTGAAAACTTCTTGCTTTCGACCAAATCCAACTTGATGCATATTGTGCCACGGTCTGAAGACGATTTGAGGCAACTTTCAAACTGCAGCCAGTGATTCCTATTTTAGAAAGAAACGAAATGACTGAGTGTCCTATAAAACCACGGCAACCAACCTCAATAGCGATCACATGGCATATCCAACCCTTTTCCACGCAGTCGGCACGCAGTGTCTCATAGCGGTTTTCTTCCCAGGGGACAGTCAATTCTATGAGGAGAACACTCTTGTTTGAATCGGCCCATGCTACAATGTCCGGCCACTTTTCTGTTTGAATAATGGGAACTGGAAATTGTAGAGCTGTCTTGAGATTTGCTGAAACTTTCCAGTCACTAGCTCTGTTCAGTAGTTTCATGTTAGGATTTTGCTTCCTCACAGGACATTCACCTTTGATAAACTGAAGTATGGGTTCCTTGGCTGTTATAGATTGTTTGTTTGCTGTCTCACATTGTGCTTTTAATAAATCTATTATCACCTCTAACACCTTGTTATGGCGCCATGTTTACATTTGTAGCGATTGTGTGTGGCACAAAGTACCCTGATCACTTTTACACGACAAGCACAGATCCGAATTGGTATATCCCCATAATTTTAGGTTGGTCGCATTTGGTAAGAGATCATAAGTAGAGCGAAGAAGGAATGATATCGCCAGTGGTTCCATTGCAATTAAGGATTTCAATGATAATTTAATTGGTTCGATACCATTCCATTGTTTGGCCTGAGTAACAGCACTGGCTTTTCTTTGCTTTTCCTCAAACATCCTGACTTCTTCACTCACCATATCTCTTTTTCCTTTTGAATCCACTTTGGAGAATAGCATTTTGCTCATGCTACCCAGCCCAGCTCGACTGGTTTGAGTGACGCCTATGATGTCTTTTATTCGGAGGCTGCATTCCGCCTCATGGGTGGTCTTAATGGCCGACCACTTTGTACCTGATTTTATTTCTGGATACAATTTCCGAATGATATCGTCGCCTGAGTCCTTCATCATCATGTGAAGGCATACTTTCCCAATTTTGAATTCTTCTACCAGTGAGGATATTGGGAGTTGTAGGTTTCCAGAATTGGTGTATAAACCCACTTTAGAAAAACAAGGAGGAACTCTGAGCCACTTACGCAGATATTTGTTGCTATATTGTTGGATCCGTTCAACACAAGATATCGCAATCTCGTACATCTGTAAGGGCCACAAAAGACGGGGTAGCAGACCATGTTGTAACACCAAGCCTTCATCTTTCCAGGTAGACAGGTTTTATCAATTGATTTAAGCCCTTTCAATGCTACTTTCTGGACCTCTGTACCCCTATGTCGATCAGTTAGTGGGATTGAATAGAGACGTCCGAGACTCTTCACCGGCTTCTCCCTGACTGTTGGGATCTTATCACCCCCAAATTTGAAATGGATCTCCCTGACAGATCCTCCGACTAACGATAGGCTTCAACTTTTCTTTGGTTTAGCCTTCATTCTCGCCCATGTGAAAAGTTCATAATACCTTTGTAGTAAACCATCGGCAGCGATTTGGGATGGGACGAGAATGGTGATGTCGTCCATAAAAGCTCTGGAAGGAGGAAGAGTCAGATGTTCATTTTTCATTAGTCCTTTCGACGTATTTGCTGCACCTCGTAAAATGAGTTCCATGGCCAGAACGAAAAGAAGTGGGGAAATCACACAGCCCATCATGATGCCGATCTCAAGTGCCTGCCACTTGGTGGTATAGTTTTTAACGGTACAGTTCATGAAAGCTGAATTGAAGTATTTCATTATGATTTCCCCAACCTTACTAGGGAAGTTGAAAAATTCGAGGGCCATTCGGATTAAGTGGTGTGGAACTGAACCGTATGCATTGGCAAGATCAAGCCAGATTACATGTAGTTCTGTTTTGTCCCTTTTAGCTGAGAGTATTGAGTTCCATATCATCTGTGATTAAGTAATGCAAATAAAATGGAGCCAATATACCACAAATACTTAATTTTACAATATTAATATTTTACAAAGGAAATAAAATATTAAGCAATAAACTGGTGACTTTAGCTGAAGTAGTAGATGGAAGCTTTGTTTAAAACAAAGGAAAATAATTCTGTATTTGTCTATTACACTATTTACATTATTCAGACTATTGCCCTCATTGACAACAAAGATGAGGACAAGAGTCCAAATAATGTAAATAGTGTAAAGAAAAATACAATGAATGTGAAGAGAAAAGGCAAGCTGAATCCAGCTACTTACCGTTTTAACTTCATGTAAGTGTCATTAGCAACTGGTCGACATTCAGCTCTTTGTGTCACTTTTCCTTCAATTGAGAGTTTTTCTAAAAAATAAATTGAAAGAAAAGATACTTAAACTTTATAACACAATATATATATATATATATATAGATAGATAGATAGAGAGAGAGCAGAAACACCAGACCAGATGTGATAACAATATTCGATACAGTAAATTTATGAATGTGTAAGATGGATTATGTCATGAGAAATGGGAACCAAGATTTTAGCAGGAAACCTGTATATTCAATATAATCATTCCACTTCATGTCAGTGGCAAATATGAGTTCAAGAAAGCAAATTATTGCTCTCCTGGAGATTAGCATCAGGTAATGATGAAAGGTAAAAATAGTTCTAAGATGATAAATATGGATTTGTCTATGGAGATAATAAATAATCATTAAAGCATTTCTTATACTGACTTGAATATATTAACATACCTAATTTTCCAATCCCAAAGCTGAGAGAGTTTTAAATTTTTAATATGATTTTTTTTTTGTACAATGTGTTTTCATTAGTTTCAGGACTTACAAGCATAAATAAATACTGATAGCTTTATCACAGTTACAAAGTTGCTCAGAGTGAGGCAGTCCCAGTTAAACAAGTGTATGGCAAGTAATGATATATATGTATGTGTTATGTCTTGAAGGCTGTCACAATGCGTTGAATGAAATAAAGGAAAGTCACGAGGTGTTTGTATGACCTATTTATTAAATCTATTAAATGATATTTTGAGACTATAATCTCATCAGAATGGCAGAGAAATCTTCAGACTGGCTGGCTATTCTAGTTGGGTTTTTTATGGTCTGATGGTGTGTGTGAGTGTGTTCTAGTTGGGGTTTTTATGGTCTGATGGGATCAGTTCTCATGTGTGAGCATGGTTATTGTATCTATTTTGTCTGTGTGTATAGGCTATGCATGGTATTGTAATTAAATCTATCTAATTTTGTGTGTGTGTGTGTGTGTGTGTGTGTGCTCTAGCCTGGATAGTGGTTTGTTATAAGGGAGGAAGAGAGGAAGAAGTGTGTGTGTGTGTGTGGTTATTGTTATTAATTGCATGTGTTTATGACCTTTGTTGTTGTGCTAGGTGCATGACATGTGTGTCTTAGTGTTGTCTATTCTGTTATGTAATCTAGGTTTAATTCTTGGCGACTGTTAATTGACAGGTGTAACTTAGACATTAGGGACTCATATATATATATATATATATATATATATGTATGTATGTATATGTGTGTGTCATCCGCAGACAGACCTGTTTCGTTGTATCACAGCTCCTCCGTATGGTTAGACATCCAGTTGCAAGGATTGAAACCCAACCGAATTGTCATCAGTTGACAATTCTACCTCTGAGCTATGGGTGCTTGGTGTTGAAAATAAAGTTCTGTTTGATTTTATCATCCATACAAGGTACGTTGCCATTTTATAATTTTTTTTTTATTTTGTGTATGCACTGTGTCTATTTTGTATTTTTAACTGCTCAGTATAGTAGGTTCAGTTGGGCACTGTCTTTGAGAAAAAGAGCACCACAATGCAATTCACCCTATCAGATATTTGAAAACAGCATGCTGTAGCAATTAGCATTTGTGCCAGAAGCTCCAATACAAACATTTCAAAGTGTTTAGGTGTCAAATCTGAGGACAGTGCAGAGGATTCGGAAGAGTTAGATGATTACAAAGGTGTTTGGAGTGATCACTAATGATAGCAACATTATGCCTTCATTCATTTTCCCCCACAGAGGTTCAGACTCAACACAGAGGTCTATATCAAATACGCTGAGGAGGTAGTGCTGCCTCAGGTTAAGAGGGTGTCTGCTGGAAGGCCCTATGACTGATAACAGGACTGCACCATGCCACACAAACAGGAAAACCCAATCATGGCTGTCAGACAATTTCTGCCACCACATCATCCCTTTACATCTAGCCACCTAACTCCATAGACTGCAGCCCCTTTGATTATTGTGTTGTACACAGTCAAGAGAGAGACCAACAAAACTCATAACATCAAAAATGAACTAAAGGCAAGAATTATGGCAACATTCACCAACTTAAACAAGGAGACCGTCAAGAAGAGATGCAGAAGATTCTGAAGTCATCTGGAGGCAGTCGTTGAAGCCAATGGTGATTTTGTTGAATAACCTTACATTTTTAGTATTTCAAGATATTTCTGTGTAATTTAATCTCTTAAATTGAGATGTCAGTATTATTTTCATTTTTGCTTTATTTAGATCACAATTCATCCATCATATCCCATATTACAAATGAAGATACCAATGCTTATAGAAATATTTAATCAATATAACCTCATCATTTCTGAAAATCTCATCCCATCTGTCAAGTTTATAGTTGACAATTAAACAAATAAATAAAAAAATAAAAACACATGACCCTCTAACAAAATATTTCTCCAACTGTTAATGATAAATATCTTATGGTTTAGCAATATTAAGAATCTGTCCATATCAGATCAGAATTCAGCTCAGAACTCAGAAGCCCAAGCATATATTTATCTTTATTAGACCATCTTTAAGAAATTACTTTTTCACCAAATCTGTTTGGTGGGGATTTACTATCAGATTCCTTGATCAATTTCATTTTATATAACTCATAATTTTAATTGTAGTTTGTTTTTTTTCTCTTTCCTCATTTTCTTCCTAATTATTTAAGACATCATTCAAGAAGTTTGATTTATTACTAACTAGCCTAGATGCAGACCTTTGGGCAGACTTTAGGCTAGCTTCTGCAGATGGCTTCTGGGCTTCAGCCTTTTACCGTCAACATCCTATGTACATAAAAGAATTTAAAAATAATAGAATTATTTTATTTGACACCTTAATTCAGCATAATCTTTCTTTGTATATGCAACTAATCTCCATAGTTTGTTTACAATTACATTTATTTTGTGCGCAATTTTCATTTAATCACCATTCTTTATAATCCCTTTATCTTAGAAGACATTAGGGAACCAGAAATATTAATATTTCAAATACGTCAGAGTACATATTCTAGAAAAAGTCACATGAGCAACATAATGCAACCCCACATAAGTTTTAATTACAGTTTAATTTGGAATTGTGACAAAAACTGAAACTAAACTTTAAGAATAATATTTAAACCTTTAGCTTTGTTTGATATTTAAATTTCCCTTGAATGAGTAAATTTTTAATCGTATGTAACTACATAGTTATGTTACTTATGTTTTTTATGATTTGCTGAGATTGAAAAATTGATGGACAGCAACATGTACAGAGTGTTTTATTAGATTAATTTGAACAAAAAGCCTTCAGGTGGACTTAAGGCTAGTAAAAAATAATAATGCTGTAAATAATTGATGAATATTAATACTTCTGTATTTGTCTATACTTCTGAGATAGGGTAGTATTTTCATTATTCAGACTATTATCCTCATCTTTGTTGCCATTTTTTTGATGTTTTGGCCATTGTACACTCCAGTACATAAACTTAAGTAATCAGCACATAAGCTAGGCTAAAAAAATCTAGCCGACCAAGCATAGAAATGAACACAATATAGGAATCAGTATGTGACGATAAACATTCACACTTACCAGAGCCAAAGCATCCAAGTTGTTTTGCTTGTCAGGCTGCTGTATTGTGAGGAATGCGTGCATAAACCCAGGCCAGACAGTTCATCATTTCGTCGGCTGCGTCCTCTCCCTTCACAAGTTTGGTCAAAGAAAGGAATATTCTTCAACCTGTCGTTTTATGCTGAGCGAGAACGAGGCCAACGGCGATGATTGCTGCATCGGCAATGGTTTTTGTTCATAAAAAAAGTCTGAGACAATGGCTGTCAGGACCGTTGTGACGTGCTCTGATAGAGAGATTAGTATTGTGTTAAGACTGAAGCTTCCAGACAAAAACAAACAAACCCACGAGTGGAGCGAGCGGTCTAACCAAAACCTAACAGAAATCTACTGTTTAACAACAAGCTATTTCGGCAAAACGGGAGACAAATTTGACCTAAAGCTAATCCCAGAGTTCGACGGTACCACTTCTGTTTTGGAATGGGTGGAGAAGGTCGAATTAATTTGTCATTTGTGTGGAGTGAAGTATGTCGAAAAAGTGATTCCATTACAGTTGACTGGCGGCGTTTTTGCAGTGTATAAGCAACTAAGTGACACAGAAAAAGAACATCCAGCTAGAATCAAAACCATACTTTACAAAGCGTTTGCTGTTGACCCTTGCAGCCTGGTGAAAACTGTGGACGTCTATTTAGCTGCATTTAAGAAGCTGGCGACCCTGTTTGGCAAAATGCCCGAACAAGCATTGGCGTGTACATTTATAGCAGGGCGTCTGGACAGAATGAAACAACTGTTGCAGGCAACCTCCAGTGTGAACACACTGGCGCTTGACAAACTACTGGACCAGGCTTGAACTGTCCTTAAGAATTCCTCAGCCCCAGAAGAATCTTTCACAGCAGCTGCACAAGTGAGACAAAGTAGTGTCGGAGCTTACCCTGAGTCGGGTTTGCTCGCTGGTATAATTTGCTACAAGTGCAAGGGCCAGGATCACATAGCCAGGAATTGTACAAGTGAAAAACGAAAAGTGCGCCGTTTCCGATGCAATAAAGCCGGACACATTGCTTGAAACTGTCTGGGAAATGAGGCTGGGGACAAGATGGCACCATCTCTTCCCCAGACAACATCTAAACAAGGCGTTGCCGATCATCTGATTCCGCATTGGCGAAGAGCCATGTTTGGCCCTCCTCAATTCTGGCTGTTCTCGAACAATAGTAACTGCAGATCTCTGCTGCACACAGAAGAAAAGGAGCATCAAGGTAACCACCATAAACGGTGAAGCACATGTGTATAGGTGCAGCGAGGATCCGCACAGACACTATGAACTTCATTGATATCGAAGCACTGGTGGTGCCCAAGAAGCCATTGAACATTGACTTGCTGCTAGGATATGATGCCATCAAAGCCTTCAGGGGTGTTCACATCACGGAAACAGGTACCGTGAAGTTTCAGGAGGTGGCCCCAGTGTGTGCCGCGCTAAAAATCAACTAACCAGACTTCAATGTTGAATTTGACCAGCGTCAAAAAACCTGGACCGCCTTGTGGAAATAAACGGCAGACAGGGAACCAGTCAAGCTACAAAACAAAGTAGCTGAATACCATGTACCCAACCAATTGCAACCGGCTTACGAAGAGGAGCTGCGTGCATGGATTAAAGATGGCTGGTTGATTCCTTATCCGAGTACGATCTATCTATGGACATAACACTGGTAACATCTAGCTGCAACCTTGCTGACAAATTAACTCGAATACCACATAGATGGTTTAACACTGTAAAGAAGGACGTTGAGCCCATGCTACCGATTTGTGTTGCGTCTGTGGAGGAGCCAAACGAGATAATGAGGATACATCATTGTAGTGGACACCCCGGCGTAAGAAGAACGTGCTATTTTGTACGGCTGACCAATCTGTCAGTATCTACAAATACCGTGAGGACAGTGGTCAAAGGATGCTGAACATGCCAGTCAATAGACCCTGAACCAGTTAAATGGTGGAAAGGTGCCACCGAAGTATAAAGAGAATCGCTGCCAGAAAGCAGTGCACAGTCATGGAAGCTGTATACAGATACAACACGATACTGAAGGACAACGTATCTGCTTTAAGTGCCCCAGCTAATGCGATATATAGATACCAGGTACAAGTCAAAGGGATCAACAGCAAGTACATGCCTGATAGACAAGAAGTGTGTGGATCATACGAAACAGGAGAGGCTGTCTGGGTAAAGCCTCCCAATAGTCGGTGCACAACCCAATTCAAAAAAGGTCAGCACAATCCTCTCCATAAGTGATGGTGAGAGGGATTCATCGGAAGACGAAGTGCTAATCGAGCCTGTAGCTAGCAATTCACACAAAGGTCCATCAAGTGGCTCTGACAGTTTGTCTGAAAGCTCACCTGAAGAAGTTCAGATAATGCCCATTCAGAGAAGCACCCAAAACAAAAGACCACACCAACACTTATTTGTATGATCAGGAGACCAGGGGGAGTGTGATGATAAACATTCACACTTACCAGAGCCAAAGCGTCCAAGTTCCACAAGTGGAGTGAGCAGTGTAACCAAAACCTAACAGAAATCTACTGTTTAACAGCACAGTAATATGGAGTGTTAGAAAAAATCATTAGCATGAAAAAGAATGCAATAAAAAACTAAAATTAAATTAAATTAAAAGAATTTTAGAAATTTTTAAAAAATGGTTATTAAAACATTGTTACAGTCCCAGAAATTCATTTGCTGTTTTCCTCAAGGACACATGGTCCAGTGGCTATAGACATTGGTTAGTTCCAGTGACTTGATCCAAAGAGTTGCGAGTTCAATACTAATTTACAGCAGTAGTGAACAAATAACTGAAAGAGTTAAGTTAAAGGGAGATAACTCATGGTTACCAGAAGTCGCTTCGCACAAGGAATGAAAATGATATATATCCCAGTGATCGTAATAAAGGGTTCAGTTCAAAACTCCTAGCATCTGAAGAAGGCCAGAACATAAAATGGCTGAAACATTGTGAAAATGGCAACAAAGATGAGGACAATAGTCCAAATAATGTAAATAGTATTAATACTTCTATTGTTATATGATTTGAATGAATGAAAACGGACCAGAGAGTGCAAATTACACATGCATGCATAAATCCCAAGATTTATTTAGATTTCTCATTACCATTAAATCACCACTAAATGTTGAATAAAGGCCAACTCTGTTACATGATAATCAGAAGGTCAAGGGAATATGGAGGATGAAACAATTTTTTCCCAGCCAAGCTTCTCTAAGAAATCTTTAGTCAATCAGGCATTATTGATAGAATGATATACAAATTGTAGGTAGAAATCAGCTTTCATTGTTTGATTATTGTCTAATGGATGGTTCCTTGAATATTACACCATATGCCCAACGTGAACTTTTTTGGGTTATGTTTTTATTTTGATTGCTGATCAGTTCTTTTTTTTCAGCAGACTCTTTAGAATTTAAAATCTTGAGATATATAACAGGAACCCCAGATCATATTTGGCAGCAATAATCATTACACAGATGAATTGTAGATTTATAAATAAGCAAAATGATTTCTAGCAACGAAAGCTGTATGGCACAACACAGTAAACCAAATTTTAAGTGATGCAATATAATCAACTGCACTTCATGCCAGTGGAAAACAAAAGACCAAGAAGGTGCAATGAGTTGCTCTCCTGGAGGTTAGCATCAACTATGTTAATTAAAGACAAAAATTGTTCTCTTGGACAATTAAAACATTGTTTTATTTTGGAGGCATTAAATGTTACAAACCTAGTTGAAGGTCCTTTTTGAGAGCAGTTACCAGTTTAATTTATCTGGCCGATCAGACTTACTATGAAGACAGAACTGAATAGTTGTCATAATCAAACTGGTAAGTAATGACATTAAAAAGATCATTACTGAAGATAACAATGTATGTACAAGGAAGGATAGAGTTCCGGGGGGGGGGGGGGGACAACCACATTAATGTGAAAGGATTTAGAAATGTGGCCATTCAACATGGATTTTATTACACAATTTGTAAAGAATGATTCAGTCAAATATTCAGCTGGAGACACACTAGCCCTTGAGCTTGTAAAGGCGGCCAGCATACCAAACACTGAAATGCCTTTAAGTTATCGAAAGCCACAGCCTGACCCTGGCTGTACTTATCTAAAGCTTAATAGACAAATTCAGTAATATCCATTAACATATTACCATTTAACTTAGAGAAATAAAAACCATATTGTTCATCTGAAAGTGTGAAGCAAAATACTTAACCAATTCAGAGTTGATAAAAGTCTCTAGTACTTTTCCAAAACCAGGTAAAAGACTAACAGGACAATAATTGTTGTATTTTTTAATTTTTGTTTTTCCTAATTAAAATGCTACAAAAATAAGTTTATTTCTATTCTAATGCTGTATAGAAATTTTTACTTCAGGAAATTAATTCATGAGTAATTTTATATTTTTCCCTAATGTAACTTTTTGCTATCATTAACTCCCTTTTTACTTCTTTAAAAATACTGTTATTTTCTCTCATATGTCATCTTAAATTAATATTAAGCTATCTCAGGACTTAAAGATTTAATTGAAGAGAGAAAAAAATAAAATAAATGGCTCAATTAAAAACGAAAAAATTCAAGTTTCAAATAAGGAAAAGGACAGAGGCCTAATCTTGAAAAAGAGTAGATCGACTCATAAACCTCCCCAAGGAGTAGAGTTTTATCTTTTGTTCACTGTTTAGGATTGGGTTTCCAGTTCCTTCCATAGTTTTTTCTTTTTTACTCCCACTAGCCTCTTGTATGTATTGAATTGATTTAAAATTCAGGAGAAAAAAAAAAGTAATTACCTGTTGAACCAAGATCAGAATCTGAAAAAGAAAAATTATTTTTTAATTTTAAAGAAAAAGTTACTAGAGCAGAATCTTTCATCAGTATTATCTGAAGTTGTCATTGTCATTTTCAGATGCTTAAATATACATTTTTATTGCTTTTAATCAACAATTCAATGTATTTTCTTAAAACTTTCTTGAGATGTCTCATGTAATAACCCTTTAATATTTCTCTCCACTTTTGTAAATGGTAAAGATTTGGAAAGTAATTTTAAAAACTTCCAAGATTATGGATAGAACAAAAGATATATACTACCTTTCTCAGTAACAATATCCTTTTTATTGGATTGTCCTAAATATGAACCATTTTGTTGCACAACCTTTCTTCATTTTTCCTTCAACTTAAAAATTCCATTTTCTCAAAACTTTGGTGGTTTTTGGCAAAGAACTCATGAAGATGTTTTTCTTATGTCAACCAAAAAATTAAAATTTTTACCATTAAGATTATTTTGAAGGACCTGAAAAAAATCAGGATGAGTTATGTCTGGTGAATATGACAGGTGGGGTTAACACATAACAGCCAAGCTACAACAATTTTTTGCCGGGTTACCAACCAAACAAGAGGTCTGGCATTATCCTAATGGAAAATAAGCACCTTTCCTGTTTGCAAATTCTGGGCTTTTTTCTTGAATTGCTGCCTTTAATTTATTCAGTTGCAAGCAGTAGTTTTCAGGTTCAACTGACTAGTTACTTGACAGAAGCTCTATTACTTTTCGATCCTACCACATGCACAACTTGACATTTCCAAGATGAAAACCTGCTTTTGCGGTGGCTAAAGTTGTATTTTCATTCAGTTTATACAGCAAATCATAGATAGAAATTTGATCCAAATAATTCTTTTCACTTAGATAATGTCGTACTCAAACATTGAGTTTAGTAGCCAAGATTCACTAAGTGCTGATGAATTTTGATATATTTAGTGTTTCTGCTTCATGCATTGTGTAATGTAGGTTATTATCAATCAATGCCTTGATTTGTTCACCATTTGTAGTGAGAGAGGTCTGCCTGAGCTTAGCGAACCACTTCCATACAGCTCTGTCAGTTAAAGCACCTTCACTGTACACAGCACATATCTGTTGTTTGCATGGCCTTTTTGTTTTTATGGTAATAAAAAAATCAAGTATCTAAAATGCACCTTATAATCTTCCATCTTTACAGGGATGCAAAATTGACAGAAATGAAGTAATTTTAAATTTTTTAAGATACAGTTTGAAGTGTGCTCTAATCAGAAATCTAAGTGCATTATATCTGTTGATAAATGTTCTAACTAAAAATGACATGAATTTCCAGGCAACCCAATATAACCATGATAGGCTTTCACAACTTATTCATTCTGCTGAGTATACAATCCCTACATAAAAACAGTTTTAATCCGACTATCTAATGTCTTACGTTTTTGCACTAGGATCCCTTACATGTGTAATGAAGAATCCATTGTCAGTGATCAGACAAACTATGAAAATATGAAATTTAAAAAATTAATGTCCTTGTCTTACCATTTTCTGACAGAAATGTACAGACAAATTAAGGATTTTTCCCTATATAAACCTCTTATTTTAAGGGAAATGGCTTTGTAATTAGGAGTTAATAAATTTGTGGTTTTCTCCCTAGGACAGCATTTATTTTTATAGGGAATCAATTTATACATAAACAAAAAATTCTAAAACTGTTGGCCAAATTAAAAAGGACATTGAAGTACACTATTTGGAGAATAAATCAAAGTTTTTAAATTTATTTAAAGACTAAAAAAACTAGTAAAAATAAACAAGTAGTAAAAAAACAAAGACAAAAGTGATTAAATGGTAGTGAGAGTGCTATTAAAAACTCTTTAGCAGTGATACAAATTTAATAGTGATAAAAAGACATTTTAAAAACAAAAAAGAGGAATAACAAAACAGAACTATTTTCTATATATATATATATATATATATATATATATATATACAAAATAAAAAAAAAATGATGCAGCTTGTACCTTCACTTTATCACTATAAAGAGCATCTTTTATGCGCTGTGTCCCTTTAGGATGTATGTGATCATGGCACTCCATCTCTTATGTCCCTTGTAGCTAACGTTTGGTCTGTTATTTCTCCCAAACCCTGTTCTGCCATCCATTTGCTCAAGCCTATTAAATATATCATAAACTCCTTTCTTCTGTCTCTTTTTAACTAAGAAAAAAAAATGTAAGAAGGGGTTAAAACCCTGGACTGACCATCTTACCCCACTTCTAGGTAGCTAGAGGTAGTCCTTAACCAGAAGAGAGAATTTTTAATCACAACTTTACAGCATTTATCTCCATATTTCCTAGAATTCCTTTACTTTTGGTCAACCTGCCCTGAAATACGAACATGCCAGTCTTCAAATGCACAAATTAATTCACTTTCAAACAGGTTTTGTTTTAATTTGTTAATTTTTTTTATATCATTTCTAATGTCTTCCTATGTTTTCTTGAACAGTTGTATATATTTTATGTTCATACTGATATCGTGTTTATTAAAGTAACGTTAATTGACAACATTTGATGATTTTTAGTGGAGACTGACTACAGGGATATGAAAACGCAGTTACAAAGAGTGGGTATTCAGACTTACACTAATTTAAAACTTAGAAAAGAAGAAATAATCCTGTGAATGTCAGTGACAAAAGTTGAAGTTAATTCCCATAAATTTAACCCACCCACTTTACACCATTAGGTTTCATATTTTGTTTGATAATTGCCATGACACTTCTTGGATTAATAGTGGAGTGGTTTCCCATTACCTTCTTCATGCTAGTTCATTAAGACACTGCCTCTAGTTAGCTGGCTGTTGACTCATTGAGAGCTATTTTACCCTTATTTTTCATCCTACTGGATTGCTAACAACCTACTTCACTCACAAGAACATGGAATGTGGTATATTTTTCAATAGCATGTTAAGATTTTGTGCTTGGTAATAGCTGCTATGTATTTTTTTTTCTTCTTACATTCTATCAAGATATACTTGGTGAGAAATTGGTTGCAGTGGATAGACCAAGGTGTGGTTTCTGTCTTGAGCCTGTATTTCAGGTGAGCATATCCAATTATTATTCTGTTGAGCATTAGGTCTTCTCTACAATCAGTTAACTGATGTTCATACAGTTTATTTTTTTGGGAACATGTCCAAATTGATGGCCATTTTCTTTTGATGTGTTGCATAATTTTGTTTTTATAATTTGTATATGATATTTATACACAGTGTAAACTGGGATGTCAGACTACTAGCTGTGTCGAGTGTTGTACGTCTCCTATCGCTCCCTATATTCTTTTTCAATGTCATTTTTAATGGCTTGTGGTTTAGCTGTAAAGATAAATGCATTATTTGATAGCCTGATTTGTTAATGAATTTATCTTTTTGTGGCTGCTGCACCTATTCAACCTAAGATTTTTATCTATCTGTTTATAGTCATGATATTTGTCTATTAATTCTCCATAAATAATTTCATAGATTTTTTTTTGTGCCAATGTTAGGTCTGTGTGAGGTTTAGAGATTGTCTATCAAGACAGCTTGTTTATTCTGACTGGTGTTACAATATAAGGATTTTTGTTTATTTTTTCTAGTGCTTTGTTAATTCGAAGTTTAAATGAAGGGATGACTGTTGGTTTATTTCTATAGAACTGGATATATGTTCATGTTTTTTGGTATGCTAAGTTATTTGGATTGGATTGTAATTTTAGTGGATATTGGATGAGTAGTTTTCTTTACCTCAGAGATATAGGTGGTTCATTGGCTCCTATAAAGAAACTTTGCATGAGTGAGGTCTGGAAGGCTCTGAGATTTAGTTCTTGTAGGTTTGTAGTTTTTTTTCTTTTTGTTAAGATAGAATTGACGTGTGGCACTGTAAATAATGCACCCATAGTCCAATTTTGATCTGATGTATGATCTAAATACTCTGAGCATGACTTTTTGCCCCTCTCCCCCAATTCAGTTTTGACATTACTTTTAGAAGCTTCAATTTAGGTAATCAATGTGCACGTTGAAGTTATGTTTACTATCTAGTATGATTCTTCCATATTGTTTTTGTTGTTCATTTAATTTTACTTCTGGATTGAGGTGGGAGGAAAGTTTTTTGCAAAATTGCATACAAACTATTTAGGTTTGGTTTAAGTTTAACGACCCATCAAACATTTTGGTCATTTAAGGGTTAGTCTTTGAATATTGGGATCACATTTTTTTAATATGGATTCATTTCAAAAGAAAAAAAAAAAAAAATGAAAGGTTTCGTTGGTAACATTTTTCATTCAAAAAAGAAAGGTTTCGTTGGTAACATTTTTCATTCAAAAAAGAAAGGTTTCGTTGGTAACATTTTTCATTCAAAAAAGAAAGGTTTCGTTGGTAACATTTTTCATTCAAAAAAGAAAGGTTTCGTTGGTAACATTTTTCATTACCCTGGGTCAGGAAAATAGGTGAATGGTCAATATCACGTTGGTCATCATGAACTTTCAATTGAAAGCCCATAAAAATTGATCGGCAGTTAGGTTAACCACTGATGTTGATCCAGTACAAGGATATATGTGCATCTGGTTATTAAGAATACATAGAGGGATGTGCATTGTGGTGCAGTGGATATCAACTCGAAATGAGAGATCGGGGTGCCGAGTTCAAATTCCAGTTGATTTCCTTGCATTCACTTATGCACAAATACATTTGGGAAAGGTATTAATCCATCTCTTCCCTCCAGTTATGGGTTAAATAATAGGACAGATTGGGTTTTATAGCCTTGGTTGGCAACCAATCTACTGCGGAAAGCAATGGCAACCTACTGCGAGATAAGCTTCTGCCCAGTCAGTCATGTTTCTTTCAAGACATGATCACCCAAAGTGTGTATCAGGTGTTACGAACCCATTTGGGTCAGCAACACATAAAACACAATTTAGTTGGAATAATGCTGTAGGGAGTGGAGTGAAGTAAACTATAACGCAAGATAATTTTATACAAATAGGAAATTTATTTTAACACACAAAAATATTTAGCAAAAAACACTGACAGAACTATATAATAACGGAGACTAGAACGGTTTCAACTATGTACTAGTTTTAAACAATATTCACGGGAAAAGAAAAAGTGGGTCTAGCGAAGAAGATATTTGGAGGCAGTTTAGGCAGAATGGAAGTGGTCATTTAACTTGGCTAAAGAGTGTGTGCATGTATATATATATGCACACACACACACACACAGCTAGAGTTTGGTAAGAATGAATAACAAAACAATCTTTACATTTCATGGCAGCAACATGGTGTATTCACTGAATGTTGAGAAAGGTTTTCATATGGAGAATTTCAGCTGGGAGCTTTATGAAAAGTTCTTTCAACATCTTGAACGGATCGCCGGAGAGGGATCTACATCTGGCCTGTAGCACCTACAACTCTGGGGTTTTCTACTATTTCTTCCTTTTTATACAGAAACAAGTGTCTATATTCATTGGCCCTCTCTTTCTCTGGTCTTTTCCCTGTAACCATAGTTACCAGGCTAGTTAATCTCTTTTTGGGAAGGATAGAACCTGACCAACTGGCCCAAATCCTACTACTCTCCTTTTTGAAAACCTGACCAAATAACTAAGTTACTACTATTTTTTTGCTAAGGTGGCTATTTTTAGTCATGATCCAAGGCCTTTGTGGCAAGAAAATGCTTCTAACTTCCTCGTTACACATGCCTGGCACTTAACTGAGTGAGATCAGATGATTCTATAATTTTACCAGTTTGATTTGGGTTTTTACAGCTTCACATTTTGCTAGATGCACTAAAGTCTTCCATTAGTAGAAAGGGAGTGAGAAGTTGATGCACAAAGAGGGTGCCTTTTTGTCACCATCTTTGTACACCATTTTGTGAAAATACATCTAGGGACTTCATGTATTTCCTCCCACCCAACCTGTAGACTTTAGGGATCATACATATTTCCAGTTTTGTCACTATTGACTATTACTTTCAATGTCTTTTTTTATTATTCCTTCTAACTTGAGCCAACAGGTATTTTCAGAAATGACCTATACTCCCTAAACTTGATCTTATCCATTATAAGAATCATTTCCTTTTGAAAGCCAGCTAGCTTTTCAATAGCAGGTGTGTATCTTGGTTTTAAATTGTAACCTTTCCCTGTGAAACTAACCTTGACCCTTCTATCCCCTCTTCTGATTTTTACATTCCTGGTTACCTTCCCCTCTTCAAGAAAGTCTCCAATGTCCATATGCATGGGCTTGGTGTTTATGTCAGTGAACATCTCCCTCTAGTAGGGTGATCTCTCTTGAATCCCTAAATCATTCTTTCATGTGTTTCCGTCTCTCACTTCTAAGCTATCTTTTCTTTCTCTACTGCTCTCCCTCATCTCCCAACTATTTGACAGCATCTCCAATAATATCGATAAGGCCATTTCTTCTCATCCATCTGCCCATATATTTGTGTTTGGTGACCTTAACGCCTACCACACCAAGTGACTGGAAAACTGTCACCGATCTTGCTGGTGTCCACACTATGAATCTTTCAATCATTCAGTCCCTTACACCAGTGGTGAATTTCCCCATGCGTTTCTCAAATAACTAATGGAAGTGACTGACTGCTAGACCTTCATTTCACTTCCGTCCCTGCTTCTTGCAATGTCAAACAGTTCTGCCCTCTCAGAAATTCTGATCATGTGGTGGTTTCTGTTAATATCTCCTTCCACTCCCACTCCCACTCCACCCACCTTCCACTCCACCCAAGAAACTCAGACTAGCAGAATTTCCTACTGCTACCAAAGAGCGAACTGGGACTCATTCCGTGATTTCCTGTGTGACATCCCTTGGAACAATGTTTTTAGGCTTCCTGTTGAAGACGGTGCATCCAAGGTCTCTTCTTGTGTTAAGGCTGATATCAATTTTTTCATCCCAGCCAGGAAGTTGTGGTTTAATTCCCATTTATCCCACTGGGTCTTGCCTGCTTGCTTGGCCACTATTGCCCTCCGGAATCACTTCTTCCAGCTTTATAAGAGCCATGCGTCTGACCATAACAGACGCCTTTTTACCTCTGCTCGTAATGAGTGCAAAAAGATACTTAATGAAGCTAAGATGCTGTTTGCTACCAGAATGAAGCAGCACATAGTTTTGCTCTTAAGATTATTGGTGGCTCTGTAAAAGTGTGCTTAACAACAAACCCTCAATACCCTCTCTAATCAATGAATTTGAGGTCCTCATCTCTTCAGTAGACAAGTGCTTAGCTCACAGATTCTCCAATTTGACACTGGATTCATCTGGAGTACCTACACCCAACTTCCCACCTAGAACTGAGGCCTAACTGAATGATGTCCACATTATCCCCCCCTCGCTGGTCTCTAACAATCCCAAAGCTTGACCCTCATAAAACAAGCAGAGGTGACGGAATCCCAATCATAGTTTTGAAGAAATGCGCCCACTGAGCTCTCCTGTCCTCTCTAAATGCTACAACTACTGTCTATCTGCTTCCTACTTTCTTGTCTGTTGGAAGTTTTCCTCTGTAGTTCCTATATTTAAGAATGCTGGAAAACCACTCAAACCCCGCTAATTACTGCCCCTGCCCCATTAGCCCCCCACCCATTTTTGGCAAAGCTGTTTGAAGCTAAGGTGGTTCAGCATCTCAACCCACAGACTCTTCGACAAACAGTAAGGTTTCTGCTTCACCAGGTCTGCTGATGATATGCTAACAACCATCACTGAGTATATATACCAGGCTCTCAACAAGAATGACGAAGCTCAAAATGTTGCCCTGGATATTTCCAAATATAGTAGTTCTACCCTTCATAGGTACCTCTCTCGAGTAAGACCCCAAACAGAGGAAGACATGACTAAGAACTGTATGCCATTCCATGTAGATGTGGAAAGAAATATAAAGGGGAAACGCTCTTAAAGTAAAGCTACAAGAACTTCGCAAGGCCATAACATGAGGGGAGATAAAAAAAAATCAGGCATAGATGACCACATATGGAGGGAAAAAGGGATCACCACCCCCTATAGGAAGAAGTTGAAACAATAGAGAACGCCACTGGAAAATGCATAAACTTAGGGAATCAGCCCATATGCTAGGCTACAAAAAGCCGACCAAGCATAGAGATGAATACAATATGGGAACCAGTAATATTGAGTGTCAGAGAAAATCATTAGTGTCAAAAATTGCAATAAGAGCTCTGGTAAAAAAAAAAAAAAAAGGTTTACAGAAAATTAGGTTTATAAGTCCCAGAAATTCAGTTATTGTCCTTAAGGACACATGGCCCAGTGGATATTGACGTTGGTTAGTTCCAGTGACTAGACCTAAAGATTTGTGAATTCAACACCAGGCTGCAGCAGTGGTGAACAAGTAAAGAGAGTCGGGTTAGAGGGTTGGTTGGTTGTTTAGGGTTTTATGGCATATCAACCACTATGGGTTATTTAATGCCAAATCCAGATTGCACATATATATGATTTGTAAACATCATTTAAGGATAATGTCCTTAAATCACAGCTTGTTTACTCTTACTCAAGTAAATGATTTCAAATGTTTCTATCTGACATGGGTTAGTTTATTTAATATAGCTAATTAATTCATTCATGTAACCAATTGATATGTGACTGAGTACAATGCTGTCTTCCTCATGATTACCAATCATTTCAGTAGCTCTGGTTTTGATCAGTTTCTTGTAAAGAGCATCAGAATTGATGAGGTTATGTGACACTGAGTACAATGCTGTCCTCCCCATGACCAGCCAGATTGAGTCCACAGTCATCGTCAGAATAATGTACCAACAACCTCATCTACTCTTCCTAATCAGCTCTAGTTTTGATCAGTTCCTTGTAGAGAGCATCAGAATTGAAGTTATGCGACACTGAGTACAATTCTGTCTTTTTCTTGACCATTTTTTTTTTCTTCAGAAATGTGTTATGGTTACAATTTTTTTATTAAAAATGTATTGTAGGTAATACTTTCCTTTAAGAAATGCACATTCCTCCATAAAAGCCCACTTCTATCCATATACTTCGACAAAGGGCCCACTTCTATCCATATACTTCGACAAAGGGCCCACTTCTATCCATATACTTCGACAAAGGGCCCACTTCTATCCATATACTTCGACAAAGGGCCCACTTCTACACCTCCATAGTGTCTTGACCCCAGCTTGGGTGTTAACTATTTGCCCATAGCTGGGACCCTAACAGGTGCTAAGACTCCAGGTCAGAGTGGACCTGGGAACAACAACAATTAAGAGGTGGTTCCATGCTCCTCACAACTGGCAGCCATTGTCTCAAACCCTTTTTATGGACAAAAACCATTGTCGGCGCACCAATCATCGCTGTCGGCCTAATTCTCACTCAAAGTCCCCGGCATGTATCAATTAGCATAAAATGACAGGTTGAAGAATATTCCTTTTTTTGACCAAACTTGCGAGAGGAGTGGATGAAGCTGACGAAACAACAAACTGTCTGGCGTGAGTTTACACACACATCCAGCACAACATAGCGGCTCGACAAGCAAAACACCTTAGACACTTTGGCTCTGTAAGTGTGAATGGTTATCGTCACACTCCCCCCTGGTCTCCTGATCACACAAATAACAGTGCAGGTGTGCTCTTTTGTTTCGGGTGCTTCTCCGAAGGGGCATTATCTAAACTTCTTCAGGTGAGCTTTCAGACGAACAGTCAGAGCTACCAGGGCCACTTGATGGACCCTCATGTGAATTGCTAGCTATAGGCTTGATTAGCACTTTGCCTTCCGATGAATCCCTCTCACCGTCACTTACGGAGGTGGTTGTGTTGAAGACGGCGCAGATCCCTTCACACGTCATGGGAGTCCATCGACCAGTACGGTGTGCTCACATACTTTACCAGTGACACAACCTTTTTAGAATTGGGTTGTGCACCGACTATTGGGAGGCTTTACCCAGACGGCCTCTCCTCTTTTCGTACGATCCATGCACTTCTCATCTATCAGGCACGTACTCGCTGTCAACCCTTTTGACTTGTACCTGATATCTATATATCGCATTGGCGGGGGCACTTAAAGCAGATATGTTGTCCTTCAGTATCGTCTTGAATCTGTATACAGCTTCCATGACAATGCACTGCTTTCTGGCAGTGATTCTCTTTATACTGCAGTGGCAACTTTCCGCTATGCTATTACCACTTGGCACATGTGCACATCGTAGTTGAAGATGGATCCCCCCATTTGTCCAGGAAGCGCTGGAACTGTCTGCTGCAGAAGGCAGTGCCATTATCAGTGAGGATTTCTTCTGGAGGTCCTCGTTCATAGAACACCAACTCCAATTGGCGGATCACGCTTGTCATGACAATGTGAGCCATACTGTGAATCTGGTAGCCCTGCAGTCTATCAGCGTGAGGAAATTCTGGCTGCCGTAATGTTATGTCCATACCCAGCCTGCTCCATGTGCGTTTTACTCCCAGCTTTCCTTTTTACTGGTGCAGGGTCTATTGACTGACATGTTCGGCATCCCCTGACCACTGTCCTCACAGTATTTGTAGATACGGACAAAATGGTCAGCCATACAAAATAGCACCTTCTTACGCCGAGGTGTCCACTACAATGATCTATCATCATTATCTCGTCCGGCTCCTCCACAGACGCAGCGCACATCGGTGCTACAGGCTCGACATCCTTCTTTACAGCATGAAACCATCTTTGTGGTATCCGAGTTAATTTGTCAGCAAGGTTGCAGCTAAATGTTACCAGTGTTATGTTCATTAGGTAGATCATACTTAGTGACAAGGTTTTTAATAGTACTCAGCCGTCTTCTTATGAGCATCTCGCTGGCTGCCTTGATGCAAACCCTGGCCTTGCCTGTCAAGGTGTCCAACACCCAATGGTATACACATAAGTCGGTCTGCAGATGCAACTTTGTTACTCTCCACTGGAGTGCCAAATTAACTCCTTTTAGTTCTGCCAGGTTGATGTGCGTAGCATCGTTCATTGGTCACAATCAGCATGCATCCTCGACTGCCATTCCATCCCTCTCCAGTAGGACTCCAATTGCTAGGGAGCTTGCATCAACCCAGACATTCATTTCCTCTCTTGGCACCAATTCCTTCCAGCAGGGTCATTTTGATTTACTCTCCCTATGGTCTCTGTCATCATGAGAATGAGCAGCGTGTCGGTCGTCTCATCATTCCATCCTTGGGTGACTGCTATCATTTTATGGTGCCTGCTACCACGCAAAACTATCTGCATACTAGTAGATGCCCCATAAGCTTTTCACAGAGGGAAAAAATAGTCCGTCTTGTTAAGACACCGGGTATATCAGGAACTGCAATTCCGCATTTTCATTGCAAGGTTCCATGTTTCCCTCGAACATCCAGACCTAACACACAGGCGCCGTCTTCTAGCCATTCCGGGTCCTTGCCGGTCAAGCTGAACTGTGCCAGTTTCTCCTTTACGTACAGTGATGACATGACATCTTCGTTCACATAGATATCATGATTGTAAGCTGATGCCTCTTTTTTAACTGTATCTTCTTGAGACAAGACGACACTGATAATGGCTTTCATTATTTGTGGGGCTACATTTAGGCCAAAGCCTAGTCTGACAAGACAGTATCTTCTGCCTGCAAACATCACTGTCTGAAATGGCCACAATGATTCACTAACCCTCACTTGCAGATAGGCTTTTCTTAAATCCAGCAGGGAGACATTAGATCCCTGCTGTCGCCATTCCCTCAACTTGCTGGAACAAACATTGGCATCAGCCATAAATGTGTCAACGTACTGGTTTAGCTCCCTGAAATCCATCACCAGCTGCACCTTGGATTTGCTCTGCTGCACAATTGCCATCAATGGGATCAGACCCTTAGGGGGACCAAGTATTTCACTCAGATAAGGAATCAACCAACCCTCTTTAATCCAGGCACACAGTACCTCTTCGTAAGCACCACGGTCCCAACGACACTGGCAGCCATTTTCTCAGACCCTTTTTATGGACAAAAACTATTGCCGACACACCAATCATCGCAGTCGGCCTCATTCTCACTCAGAGAACCCAGCTCGTACCAATTAGCATAAAATGACAGAGGTTGAAGAATATTTCTTTCTTTGACCAAACTTGCGAGAGGAGATGACGTAGCTGACAAAATGACTAACTGTCCGGCATGGGTTTACACATGCATCCATCACAACATTCATCAAAACTACGAACCTTTAATGCATGATTACTCATGCTGAAGCAAGTTTGGTTTGGTTTAAGTTTAATGACCTATCAACCATTATGGTCATTTAAGGATCAGTTTTAGATTCGGATACCCAAGTGACTTCGAATCCAACAAAGGATAATTTCTTTTGTATCTGACAATGATGTTAATCTGCACAATAATTTTATGATCAGTGGGTTTTCTAATTTTTTATTCTGTAGAGTTGTCAGTATTGATAGAGAATCTGAAAAAAATCAGAACAACTTCCTTTTGCTTTGAGAGATGATGTTAAGCAGCAAATTTGATTCAGCACTAAAAACAGATGTTTTTGAATGACTCAATTCTCATAAACAACTGCACATCCTGCTGTGTCCTTATCCTTAGATCCATCTGTAAATATGGTGTTACATTTGGAATAGCTCAGAATTTTATTTAGAGCTTTCTTAAAGATGTATGAGTGTGTGGTACTTTTGTTGAGGTTACTTAGTTTGAGTTCCACTTTTGGTTGTTTTATTTCCCAAGGTGTAATAGTTTGTTTGATGGTGTCATGCATATTTCTGAGGAATGTTAGCTTCTTCAATTATGCTTTCCATTCGAAGTCCAAAAGATCTTATTGCATTTTCTTTTCTTTGAAATAATTCTTTGTACTTTGGTTTAAATATGATATTGTGAGCTGGGTTTTATGGGCATGATTTTAATTTCATACAGAATTGTAGTGCCAATTTCTGGCTTCATAAAGCCAAAGGAGATTCATTCGTTTCTACATACAAACTTTCCACTAGAGATGTTGGAAAGACACTCAGTGCCAGTTGCAATCCTTGATGGTGTATTGTTTCTATTATTTTTTTTTTATATGATTTTCTGGTTGAAGCAACCATAGTCTAATTTGGAGCAAACTAATGTTCTATATAATTTTAATAATATACTTTTATCTGCACTCCAATCAGTGTGTGCCACCACTTTCATTAATTTAATGGCTTTATTGCATTTTACACTTAGTTGCTTTATATGGGGAATAAATGTTAATTTAAGAAGCCCAACGAATTCATGTTGCTGTACTACAGGAATTTCTATGCAGTCCAATTTTAAAACTGAGTCACAGTGCATTTTCCATACTTGGCAAAAATGTGTGCATTTAGTTTTGGTCAGAGATATTTTAAATTCATTCTCAAATGTCCACTGATTTATTTTATTCAGGCACTGTTGTAATTGTCGTTCAATTATGTTCATGTTTTTGGATGAATAACAGATCAAGAAGTTATCCACATATAAGGATCCTTCAATGCCAGGTTTGAGGGATTTTGCAATACTATTAATTTTTATACTAAACAGTGTTACAAATAATATATTTCCTTGTGGGACACCCATCTCCTGGATCTTCATGTCCGAGAGTGTGTTACCAATACCTGTTTTGAAATTCCTGTCTGTTAGGAAGTTGTTTATGAATTGGGATAATCTTCCTTTCAACCCAAGTGATTTTAGATCTTTCATTATACCATATCTCCAAACTGTATTGTATGCCTTTTCAAGGTCAAAGAAAATGGCAGTTAGATGTTCCTTTTTGATGAAGGCATCTCGGATAAAGGTTCTCCAGTCAGACTAGTTGGTCGACTAGTTGGTCTGTTTTTCCGGAACCCAGATTGAATATTGTAATTAATTTGTTTTTTTCCAGGTACTATGTTAGTCTACCATTTATCATTCTTTCCAGGATTTTGCAGGTGCAACTTGTCAGGGTGATAAGTCTATAATTTGTTGGGTCTGAGCAGTTTGGGTTTTTGGCTAAAGGAACTACAATAGCGTGTTTCCATAGTTTGGGGATGTTGCCTGTTGTCCATATATCATTATAGGTGGATAGTAGATTCTCCCTTGATATTTTGGGGAGGTTCCTCAGCAGCTTGTAATGTATTTCATCTGGGCCTATGACTGTGTTATAGGTCTTCAGTATGGAATCTTGAAGTTCATTCATTGTGAAGAGATGATTATAATCCTGAGAAATATTTGTTTGGAAATTGATTTGGTTTTTTACTTCTTTCTTTGATCTTCTGAAATTCATAATGAGTGTTTTTGGAGGACAAGTTTACTTTAAAAATCTGTGCCAAAAGATTTGCTATTTCTTTTTTGTTTGTAGTTTTTTGGTTATTATGTATGCGATACATTAGTGGTGTACTATTTTTGCCAGATATTTTCTTTATCATTTCCCATATAGTTTTGCTTTTTGTGTGGATGTTTATTTTGGATGTGTATTGTCTCCAAGTTCTTTTGGCTTATTTAAATATTTGGCAGGCTTTAGCTCTGCAGTTCTTGAATGTATTTAGGTTTTCTTTTGTAGATTGTTTTTGAAATGTTTTTAGAGCTGTTCGTCATATATTTACAGCCTTTCTGCACACTGCATCAAACCAAGGCTTAGTTTTCTTTATGGAAGGTGACATTTTGGGTATACTTTCGTTTACTATTTTAAGTAATGTTTCAGTAAAAAATGTAGTGGAGTCCATTTTTTAGTTGTTTAACTTGGGGATTAATTTGCTCTGGGATAACTGCCAGAATTTTTCCCAGTTAGCTTTTTAAAATTCCAATTGGGAGGTATGATTCTCCAATATTATAAGGAAGTGGTCACTTCCAGTTATCTTCATAAACTTTCCAGTCATAATCAGGGAGTATGGTAGGTTCACAAATCATGAGGTCTATAGCAGTGTAATTATCTATTCCTGGATGAAGATATGTTGTTAAATAGGCAAAACTGTGTTTTTTTTTTCAACTATAGATTCTATTATTTTGCATCTTCGGTTTGTTTCTCTACTACTCCATATCTCATAACTATCAAAGTTTCCCATCAAAATGAATGGGTTTGGAAGTTGATTGATAAAATGCTTTAGTTCTTCCACTTTTATGTGGAGGTATGTAGAGGGAGCATAGAGTTATTTTCTTGTGAAGAGTTACTGATACTGCTGTTGCTTGTAACTTTATTTCTTTGTGTGCTATTTTGTTATTAATGATTATAATTGCACCACCTGAGGTTTTTTCAGCCTGTTTGTTTATGTAGTTATATAAGGTGTAATTTTTAATGTTTATTGTGTCATTTTCTTTCAGGAAAGTTTCCTGTAAGCAAACAACATCAAGGAGTTGATTTGAAAGGAGGAGTATTAGTTCATCCAAGTTTGCCCTTATACCTCTTATGTTCCATTAGATTTTGTTTGCCATATTTTTAGATTTTTGGTGATTTGTTCTTCAGTGTCAATTGTTTCATTTGAGTTTTTTGTCTCCTGCTTATTGCCTCAGATTTTTTTTTAGTTGGGATTTTTGTTCTTGATATTAAGCGATCTGTTCTTAGGATGTCACAATTTATGTCATCTGTATCCATTGTTTCCAGAGATTTAAATCTGCTTTCAGTTGAATTTCTTGTTTTTGAAGTAGAGCATGATCTATCCATGTTGCAAAAAGAGGAAAAAAAATTATGTGTTGGTAAAAAGCAACCACAGGAAAGTATAACCAAACAGGCATGCCAAATTCACATGTCTTGTCTTAATCTCCGAAACGCTATTCTCACGCGAAGGACGGCTTGAATAGCAACAACCCCCTTCAAAATTAGCATACCACGTTTTATGCTGTCCGATTCTCCATCTGACCAACGCTCACCAATTCACCGTTGCCACACTGCCTTACAAGACATACACCCAACTCTGGCTCGTTTGGGCTGCCAAAGCAAGCACTGCTACACTCCCCCTGATTTCCTGATCACAGGTGCTCCATCCCGGGGCAGGTCTCTTCTGTCGGGTTACTTCTTCAAAGAGGAACAACAAAGGTTTCTTTCTCGAATGAACTACGGCATGAAGTGTCATCAGGGGCTCCAGTATTAGTCTCTGAACTGCTGATACTGGAGGAATTACCTGACAAACTAGATTTTAGATATATAAATCTTTCACTCCTCTGTGTCGCTATCAGAATCTGTCAACGGATCTGATCCTTAAAATAGGCATAAATTTTTTACATGTTGCAGTGTGCCATCAATTCACACCGACTGTGGATTAATTACCTGGGTTACACGACCAGTTTTGAATTTGGTCATGTATCTACTTTTTGGGCTTTTAACCCAGACAATGTCCCCTTCTTTGTACATTTCATGACTGTTTTGCGGTGCATGTGAGGGCGCGGTATCAATGTTTTGTACACGAACATAGTACCTATGCAACATATCGGAAGCTGTGGAAGCTGAAAGACTGTCCTTGAGAGTGACATTATACCAGTAGACCACCTCTGACACCAAACATTGTTTTCTGGCTGCGATAGTTTTTATACTCCTATGACAATGTTCCACAATTCCATTCCCAGCCAGTTCATAGGCACATCTAAATCTCAAGTGTATCCCACAACTGTTTAAAAATTTCTTAAAATTTTGACATGTGAATGCAGTGTCATTATCAGTCAGGATCTCAGCTGGTGGACCCCTTTCATAAAACATTGCCTCCAGTTAATGAAAAACATGAGCGAAGTCCTGTCGGCGCAGCAGTTGTTATATCACGAATCGAGACAGCCCGCAGTGGGTAATATACATTGCCAATCTATTTCAAATTGTTTTTACGCCTAGCATCCCTTTTTTCCAACATACCAGTGCAGGATCAATCAACCAACAGGCTTTGCAAGTTCTGACAACAGATTCAACAAGTTTTCTAGACACTAATGGTTCAACAGATCTGGCAAAATATAACACCCTTTTCACATCCAGGTGGCCACTTTGGTGGTGTATATCGATCACCTGGTTTTTGTTTAATCTACTTTCCACAATGGCACAACCTTTCGGCAGTGATTCTTCTCTATATCGATGCGAATCTAACCATCTGTGGTACTCGGGTCAATCAGTCCGTGCAGTTCAATTGCGCCTTTCTGGTTAGGGTGTCCGATATCCATCGATGTACACAGGTTGAATCTGTAACCAAATGTAACAAAGCTTGCCATTGAATGGCCAGATTTACACCTTTTATTGCGGCATCAAGCTTGGCCAAATTTATATGCTTGGCATCTTCAACAGGACGCAACCAACGAGCATCCTCCACAATGCTCCCATTTACTTCTAATGCCGCTCCTATGGCCACAGAACTTGCGTCCACCCACACCATCTCCCTACAATCAATGCACCAGTCTCCTCTTACGAGCTCCATCTTGTGTACCTTGCCACTGTTTCCGTTAGTATAGAACAGAGACAGCCTTGACTTCATAATCCAATGTTGGTCACTGCGGTTGCCTGTCATTTTATAAATGCTGTCACCACACTGAGCCAGCCACACACAGGGTAATGGCCCACAAGTTTCCCACGAAGTAAAAAGATGCTTCAACGAGTGACTATCAGTGGAATGTCTGGACTTCACTTTCTCATTTTCATCAAAGTGTGCCGTCCTCACCTCAGACCTGCAAGCCCAAAACTTTGGCTCCGTCTTCTAATCATTCTGGATCCATACTGACAAGCCCATAATCAGCGAGATGCTGCCACATGTGAACTGCAGAAACCAGTTCTTCATTGATGAAAATATCAATATATGCTGATGTGGCACACTTAATCATTTGATTTTGATTTACTACTGTGTCAATAATAGCTTTCATTATGAACAGTGCCATGTTTAATCCAAAACTCAACTGTGTTAAGCAAAATGGCTGACCTCTAAAAACCAGTCTGAAAGGGCCATAATGCCTTCCCGACATTAACTTGTAAGTAGACCTTTCTTAAGTCCAACAATGATACATTGGATCCTTGTCGTCGCCAGTCTCTAAGTTTGCGCACACATCCGCATCTGCAGTAAATGCCTCCACAAATTGATTAAATTCCCGATAGTCCAATACCGGCCGGATCATCTTGTGTTCCCGCACAATTACCATCAAAGGTTGTTTTGTTTTTATGGCATATCAACTTCAGCAGGTCATTTATTGCCAACTAAATTTTATTTATTGCTGGTAATACCTTTTTCTTTCAACAATTTATTGTTGTTTTTATATAAGTTTTGTGTCTAGTAATACTTTTTTTCTTTTCGAGTATCAAGATTCATTGGAATTTGTTTTTAAGGGCAGGGCCGCCAAGTCCTACCCTTGTTATTTAACCCATAACTGAAGGGAAGGGACGGATTAATACCCTTCCCAAGGGTACCAGTGCTTAAGTGAATGCAGGGTATTCAACTAGAATTCGAACTCGGCTCACTGATTTCTCTTTCCGAGCCGATATTCACTGCACCACAACGCACATCCGTCACTAAACACTTACAGAATCTGGTATTCCCAAGCACTCGCCCCTCTAAGTACTGACAAGGCTCAACATTGCTTAACTTCAGTGATCAAGCGAGAACCAGTGTATTCAACGTGATATGGCCATAAGCCGCCATCAAAGGAATCAGACCCTTAGGTGGGCCAAGCTCTTTTTCGGGACATGGTATCAGCTATCCATTTTGTTGCCACAAATGTTCTTTTTCATATGCATCCTGAGCATAAGAGGGTGCTGTATATTCTTGTACCTTACTTTTTAATTTACTGGGTGCATGACCACTCATCCATTCCATACTTTATTGTTGGTGTCAAACATCACCCTGAAATCAGGCTCATCAATAGCAATGGCGGCACACAAGTTTAACTTTTCATCAGAAAAGCATACTTCACCCAATCTGGTTAAATGCATGCCACCGAGCTCCCTGTTGCATCAATCCCGGGAATGAGATCATATCCTAATAATCGCCTATCGACGATCAAGGCCTCAATAGTCACCGGACAAGCCTGTCCGATGCCCAACTTGATTTTGCCATACCCACAACACTTAAAGGTATTAACCATTGATGGAAGGACATTTACCTCCTTTTGCCTCCATAGAGGGCATACAGCTTTGCTCACCAGCGTATGTGAGCACCCAGAATCCACCAGAGCAGCGCATTTCTGCCCCATTAACAAGTACCTTCACAGCAGGTAGTTCCCGTTTTTGTAACTGTTTGGGAAGAAGACTGGCGCTGACATCTTCCTGATATGTGCACTCTGATGATATGTGCCCAACCTTATCACATTTGTAACATCTTATTTCACGGCGGGTTTTTCATGTGCAATTGTTCATTCTCTCTGAACAGTCAGCCAGACAATCTCTGGCCATATGGTTAGGACCAGAACATCTATAGCATGAGACATTCCTACTAACTTGGGTAGAGGAGCTAACTTCTTTGTCTGTTTGTCAAGCAGATACGGCGACCGATAACATGTTCCTTGTTGTCAGTCATAATAGCCCAAACCCAGGTCAGTAACTGCTCCACAGTCAGTTTCCATTCTAGACGATGCCTGAAGAAGCTGTCTAACTTGTGGTGGCAGACCAGATACAAAGGCGCGCACTATCCAACATTTTGGCAACAATTCTCCTACCAAACGAGCCAGGCTATGTAGTTCAGCCAAAAAATTTGACTGTTTCATTTGACCTAAGGTGAAGTGCCACAAATTGGTCGTAATCATTGAATGCATCTGTAGCTATTGCAGTCATTAGGGCTCGCTTAATTTCTTCAGCATCTGCCTTCTGTTCTTTAGTCAACTGCCGATACACAGCGAGAGTGCCGCTGCACAGCCAAGACACACTCAACCTTGTCCATGTTACGAAGCTTGCAAACTAGTTCAACATTCTCAATCTCTGGACCGGGAACTCGAACTCTCTGCCACTCGAGCTGCAACTCATCTCCAACTCAAAACTTTATCTGCAAAATCACTTCTTGTCTGTCTTTAACTCAGGTCGGCCGGTAGGCTCTGTGATTGGTGCCTATCTTCGTTGTTACATCTCTGGGCTGGTAACTGCAAACTGCCTTGAACCACCGCTGGAACTTCTACTGCAACTCAAATGATACTGGAACTCAAACTTCAACTGCAACTCAAAACTATCTGCAAATTCTCTTGTCTGTCTTTAACTCTGGTTGGCTGGCATTAGGCCTCTCTACGGTTGGCGCCCAACAACATGGCACCTATCTTCGTCATTACATCTCTGGACTGCTAACTGGAACTGAACTTCAAACCGCCATTGGAACTCCTGCAACTGATTTTGGTCCCTCGGGACCCTGTATTTATGCCCATGCCATGGTGTGGGGCCAACGGTTACTGGATGTCTAACCCCTCATCTCGGCGACCAATAGAATGCCAGGGTTAGCTGCTACTCGTTGTTGCCTTTCATTTACCCAATGTAATTAGTCTTCTTTCCATGACATCAATTGTTGGTCGTCTCCCCCTTTCGGTGCTGGACTTAACCAGCGAATTTTTTTTTCTCTCAAAATTTTCTTTCTCACAAAACAATTTTGGGGATTTTTTCCCCTAAACAGTCGCTATTAACCTTTCTAAACTGGCTTCGCCCAAAACAAGTTGACAAGTGTCCATTGACATTGTTACTTAGATAAGAATTTTTTCGCACCTGTGTTTTTAATATCCATTTCTCAGGACCAGATATTTGTTATCTTAATTTTTTTCACAATTCACGCAAGCAGGACAATTAGATACAATAACAAAAGTGAAATTTCTTTTTCGGCTATTACAAATGAATGCACAGCGAAAAAATAACAATTGAATTTATCTCTTTCTTTTAGGTTTAGAATGACAATTGTTAGCCTTCATAGGTGGGCTGAAACTAACATCTATTGTTTCTGGCATTAAAACAAAATTTGGTTCTTTTAGTCTAAAATTACCCATATAGCATAATGATAATCTCATGAAGTATGATCTAATGTCAATTTCTTTGTTTTGAACTTGGCATCATCCATCCAGAATATATATATATATATATATAGTAAAATATGATAAAAGCAACAGAAAATAAAAATAATTTTTAAACTTTCATGAACATTGATACCATAAATATCAGAACATAACAGAATTCAATGTTATATTTTGCTTGTTGCTTTATACTTAATATATACAGAACCATCACTTTTAACAAACATACTCAAAATGTACTTTGAGATTAAAAAAAAAAGAGTATTTGAACTTTTTTTTTTTTTTTACAATAAAGAATCATTATTTTTTAATGAATATACTCAAAATGCATAATATAGATATGTAATAGATGTATTGCTTAAATCAAGTAGACAGAACCTGCTAACCTGGGAATGCAGTCAATCTAAGTGAAAGAAAACATTTCAAACCTGGGTCGACTACTTGCACTTTACCAAATCATGAGAGAGAGAGTCTTCAAGAGTAACCCTGAAGATAAAATCTTGAGTTAGAATCCAAATGACAGTTAAACCTCTTTCAGGCAACTTCTGTGAAAACACTAGTGCCAAGCAGTATCAACTCTTGTCCTTTCTATGAACAAACAACATTGTTGGTGTAGAGCAGGAGTTGGCAACCTCCAGCTCATGAGCCAGATCCAGCCTCCAATGGCCTAATGTCCAGCCTACCACCCTGCTCAATATTAACAAGACAATCCAGCCCATGATACTCCCCATTAGTTTTTGTGAGCACCTAATACTTGATTCCATAGTTTTTCACACCGATGTGAGAAGTCCAACATTTTGGCATAAGTTCTTTCATTTTGATTTTTCATGACTGAATTGGTAGTGCAAAGAAAGTTCAAACGATACAAAGGGTGGGTGCAGAGACAGGAGGCCATGAAATCAAAGACCACTTTAGAACATTATTTGGTTTATTATTCAGTTATACTCAGACTAAAAACTGAAAAATCAAAGAAAATTTGATTTCAACATAAGTATTTTTCTTAAGTATTTTAAAGAGATTTAAAGCATGTTTTGATAAACAAATGAAAAATCAATTGCTAGCATTTTTTTTATTAACCTTTTGTTTCATCTATTATATTTTAAGGTAATGTGAAATTTTAAATTTTTTTTTTTTTTTTTTTGCAGAAGTAGATCTTTCTTTCAATTGTACTATGGTAGGCATCTCCACTTTTTCTGGTATATCTTGGTAATTTTTTTTTTTTTTTATAACATCAGTTACCCCCACCATCCACATAATTTCATAAAATTTCAATTAAATTTTCTATGGAAAATTTGTTATTAGTTAAACACAAGACTAGTTGGGGAATGTAAGTCATCTATTTTTTTTTTACAAACAGTTGGCCAATTTTCCAATAATCTGCTCCGAATAGTAAAGTAAAAAAAAAAAAAAATGCAATGAAGCTATTACATTTAATTAGATAAGCTTTTAATAGATATTTCATTTGAAAACGAGTTACTTTGCAAGTTAGGTTTCCACCTTTTGGTGTCTTCAGGTGATTTACAATAACTGATTTTACTGTTTTTCAAACACTTAACAGGGATCTTTTGTGAACACACAATTTTCAAAATTAGAAGTTACTTAAATGTCATAGAACACTTTCATCCATGATTGTATGATCCGAGTAGGTATTTATTGGTATGGTTACACTAGGACCTAATTTGTTCTTTCATTTAGTAATTCATTTTTGTCATTGTGCGTTCATAAAAGATCCGTTACATAAGTGTTTGAAAAACTGTAAAATCAGTTATTGTAATTCACCTGAAGACAACCGAAAGGTAGAAACCTAAGTTGCAAAATAACTAGTTTCCAAATGAAAAATATTCAAAAGTTCTACAATATATATTCAAATTATTGAACACTTTAATACAACTGTGTACTGGTCTAATTTAATTATGACCAAAAACTAACTAATTAACTTATATATATGTATATATAATTCATTTGTAAATGAGTTATACAACCCAGGTTTCTACCATCTTTTTAAGAATGCTCACATAACGAGGAATTATTATGAAAGCACAATTTTCAAAATTAAAAGTTATATTTTCATCCATGGTTGTATGATTCTAATAGGTATTTTTTGGTATGGTTACTTATAATCTAGTAATCCATTTTTGTTTGGGAATAACAGAGGTAACTCTACTGATTTTCGATACCTAAATTTAAATTGAAATTTTAAAAATAAATAAAAAATCTTCAACTTTAAAATTAGCTTTAATTGAAAGCCATAAGATTAAATTTTAATTCCCGAAAGAAAAATACACTGGTATTATTTAACCTGAAATTATATTGATTTTAATCTAATTTTTATTGAAATTGAAAAAATTAAGTTTAAATTTTCCACCATTTTTGATTTGACACATTCTGTCAACACTATGTAAACAGTAGCCAAATTCCTGTTTTAAAAATCTTGCAAAAATAAAATATACCTTGCTGACACGTCATTTAAGTCAATTTTTAAAATTGAAACTTACCTTTATCTGATTTCAATCAAGTAATAATTCCTTACTGCCAGAAATTTAGAAAAAACAACAACTTTTTAACTGCGGTAGCCCTAACTGTCATCACCTCGATTACACAATGGTAGGGTGTTAAAAGATTTACAAGCTCCGGAAGTTGTCAGACGGAAAGTATTGCGACCATACGCGCCAAAAAACATAAAATTTTAATTTTTTTTTTGTTTTTAACTAAATACTAAAATTTAAAATAATAATTTCAGCAATTTTATAATATTTAATAGAATTTTAGTTTACATTTATAGCCAGACATTTGAATATGCTTTCTGAATTACTGCAGATGTTAAAGTTATGTAAACATGTCATGACTCTTATGGAACACCGTACTTACTCAAAAAGGGAATGTAAATGAACATATTTACACACAAAATTTTTTATTTAAAAATTAATTTAAAATATTTCTGCAAAACAATTATTATACTTTTCAATTTTACATAGGCAATACTCAGCTCTTAACTAAAAAGAAAACTTGCAATCAATTCTTTTGGAGATTTTAAAAATATTTTTAAAAGCTTTTATATTATTAAATTATTTAATAATAAAAAAATTTTAAAAAATTAAAACAATTATTTTCAAAATTTTATTATTAATTGAAAAAAATTTTCTTCTTCAGAATATAATGTCCTCAGTAGTTGTTTATTCCAGTAATTAACAGATTATGAAATTTGATTATGTCGGAGTTTTATTGCATTTTTTATTTTACTCTTCAGAGAAGGTTTTCGGATAGTGATTGCAAACTTAAGATAAAAAAAAATAGGTGATTAATATTTCCCAATGAGTCCTGCATTGAAGTAATTAAACAAAAGTTTGCAACTATTTAAAATTTTTTAACATTTCAGGGATTTACATGAAGGGGGGTTAACAGAGGTAAAAAAAAAATATTTTTATCAAGATTTTTAAAAAATAATTTTAGAAGTAATTTCATTCATTTGTGAATGAATACTGAAAGTTTCATTACAATCTGACAATTATTTTATTTTTGCGAGAATTTCCAAATTAATGTGTTTTTAACCTTAAAAAAGTGGCAAATGCAAAAAATTGGTGTCTATTGTAAAACAGTAGTAAACATTTCTTAGCCACTAAAATCAATCAAAACAAAACTTCTGCCAAAATTTCGAAAATGTTAGAAAGGATTAAAAAATTTTTAAAAATAATTAAAAACTACTTTGAACTTTCCTCTTAATAATAATATAAACATTTTGAGGAAAAAAGTTTGTTTTATTAAGTTTGGAACCTTTTTTATTCATACTATCTGCTTTTGTTATCGATCTGACTGGAGGTACCTAGAATAACATAATAACCAACTTTTCTTCCTAGCACAGTGTACATATTTTACCACCCTTGTAAGACTTGGCTGTTTTTATTAGACTTAAATAACTTCTAATTTTGAAAGGACACATGGCCCAGTGGATATAGACATGGGTTAGTTCCAGAGTTGGGTTAGAGGGAGATAACTCATTACTACCAAAAGACTCTTCACAAGGAATGAGAATGATATACCCCAGTGATCGTAATAAAGGGTTTGGTTCAAAATTCCTAGCACCTAAGAAGGCCCGAGTGTATGTACAATAGCTGAAACATCATATAAATGGCAACAAAGATGAGGACAATAGTCGTCATGTAAATATCATAAAAAATGAATTTTTTTTTTTTAAATAGACATTGACAGGTGATTTGAAAGATTTTTATAAAATTGAAGTCGTTGATACAGAATTTTATATATATGAATGTATACTGAATATGCAAGAAATAAAAGAAAAAATAGGAAGGTATTAAAAAATTGCTTAACAGCTTTAAAAATTCACCTGCTGTTGGTGTCTGTGACAAGACAACAAGATTCTGATTTCCAATCCCATTCAAGACAAATTTGTGTTCTCTTGGCACACCCATTTGTGTGGTTTCTGAGGAAGTAGCTGTCACATCCGGACGTGACAATGCTTCACTGAGAGTAAAAAGGACTTCAGGGACTTCAGGCTTGGAACCTGAAATCCTATAATAAAAAAAAAAATCAGTTAAATATAAAATCATAGCCGAATTCTGAAAATGAGAAATAATCTTTATTAATTTCCTTGCTATTTGCAACATGTTCATCTTGGTTGTTATACTCACATTTCATCCACTGTACCCACCAGACTTCTTCAGGGCGTGTATTGTCATACATAACTGTAACTTTCTCTGAACAAAACTGGAGGATAAAATAACCATAAAGATCAGTATTCATGGTAGGCACCAACAACTTCCTCAGTAGACCTAGCATAAAAATGAATACCAATAGGGTACCTCTGTTAAGAAAGAACAGATTATTTTTCATGCCATAACTCTACAGGATGTAGACAATCATAGTTTTCAACAAATTTCTTTATTAGTTATAAATTGCCATGAGAAAGATAGTCAAGTACTTTCCCTTTCTTTCTTCAGCTTTGTATTCTGGATTGGCTACCTCTCAAGGCAAGATAGTCTAGTCTGTACCGTTATTTAACCCATACCTGGGAGAAGAATATAGTATACTCAGAAAATTTTAATACTTCCAAATTACACCAATCTATTGTCCAAAAAACACAGGGTCTAGTGGAAGAAAGCATTATTTAAAACAGGTTTTCTTGTAAGTTTTGAATTCAATCCCTAAGGCTCATTTTGATAAAAGTAAGTGATACATTTGACAAGGAAGTCTGTATTTTGATGTCCAGTATGTATGAACTTATACTTTAAATTTCTATTAATTTTAACTAGATTAAGTAATTTAATTTTGTTATTACTTTCATTTCAACTCTTGTTATAAGGGTACCAGATTGGCAGTTTTTATATTGCTGCTTCTTTACTACTTCTAGGTTTAGTTGAGCATCAAAACTGTGTCATCTTGGTAATTCAGATCATTTGTTGATATTCCTTTTGAGTCATCTATCAGAAACAAGCCTCCTATTCCAAAGAATTGTCACAAGTTGGGATTTATTTCATGACTATTCAAGACACTCCTTCAATTGATATAATTGATATTCTTAACCTTCCTATTAAGTTTAAGCTGGAAGTGATGTTTCTGTACTTGGAAATACAAGGTGAAACCACAATCATCTTAGTTCACACCAGCCTGTTCAGTTGCTATAACCCACAGAGAGTACTTTATCCAGGGGTACCAGAATAATAGTTCTGACCACAACAAATGAAGATTGACTTGAATGGCCACTCTTTTTCATCTTTTTGCACTAATGCAGATGTATTCTTGAACCTATATTGTTCCTAATTTTCATCAACAACCTTTCTGGTGTCATCAGTTCTCAACTTAGTATCAATGCTGATGACAACTATCTACTGTTTTCTTAATACTATTAACTCATCATCTGGCATCTCAGGTTCAGTCACTTTCCTACCACTGTAAAATAGTTTCCCTGTGCCGTTTCTATAAATACTTTCATGGTAATTGTTCTGATAAGCTTTCCACTATGGCACCTAGACTTTTCATTTAAATCTTGAATTTAAGCATGATTCTAAATTGGTGGCAAGATCTCATCATTTAACAGTTGAAATGGCTAAAACAGAATGAAAAATAAATTCTGTGGATTGGATATTGGTAAAAAAAAATTACAAAGTTTACCAAGTACAACAGACACCAGAAAAAAACTGGAGTGTACAATGGATGAAATGTTAATGTGAAAGATGTTACAATTTACATATATAAATGTTTCAACTTCAATAATTTTTTTTTTTTTAAATCAGTTGATTCCAAGCAAGGTGATTAATGGCACTAAGTTGGTAACTGGGAGTGAAAGAAAATGAAAAGACTTTAGGATATACAAGAAACCCAATCCTAAGCAGGAAACCAGAGGAAACCACTAATCTCATTCAAAAGACTGGGTAGGAGTGTGAACCAGACAATAGGTGAACCTATCTACTCCTATCAAGGAAAAAAAATAAATAGTAAATAAAATTACAGTGTTTAGATAGATGTTGCATATAAGAAAAGGATAAAAAAATAAAAGGAAAAATAAGATAAGATAAAATTAAGAACAATGAAAGAACTTTGAGGTTCCAGGTGAATGACATCAAATATATACATTTTGTTGTGGAGCTTAGGAATTTGTCATATATTAATAGTTATTAATGTGCTAAGTTGTATAAGTTGTGATAACTCCTAAAACAGAAATGACCAATGAGATTGCAGAAGTACTAAATACAGTGTAACAAATGTTTTTTTTTAAAATTAGCCAAAAACTAAAAATTACATTTTAAGTATAACTACAGCAAGTAGACTGGGACAAAAAGGAAGATACACTGCGGGGAAAAAGCTTAAATACACAATTATAGGTACCCCCTAAAAATCGCTGAAAAAACAGTATAACATGAAGGAAAAGGTCTCAAACTAAAAAAAGTTTTCTCTGCAAAATGTTTGTTATTATTAAGAGGATAGATCAAAGTATTTTTTTTATTATTTCTAACAGGTTCATTTTGTGGTAGAAAATTGTTTTTTGTCAGTGTGAGGACTAAATCAATGCCAGAGTTTATGACATCAAAACGTAATATTACGCATTTTTTTTTGACTGTGAAAGACAATTTGGAAATTCTTGCAAAATTCAAATAATGGTCGGAATTTGATGAAAATTTCAGAACTTATAATTGACTGAAATCAGTTTTGAAATAATTACTTTTAGAAAATATTGGTAAGAATATTTTTTTTTTACCCCCAACTAATTAATTTCCAGAAATGTCAAAGAATGCAACTAGGTCTACCCATATAGCTAATTTTAATTAAATTTAGTAGTCACTGGGAATGTTAATTAACTGTCTTTTTTTCTTCAAAACTTGCTCATTTTTAGAGTATCTGCTCCAAATTGCGAAAACAAAAATGCAATAAACTATGACATTTTTTATTTGGATAAACTTAATTGCTTTTATAAACATAAATTAAAATGATATAGTCTGAATAGAAAAAAAATTTCTCCATTAATAATGAATTTTTACAAGAATTGTTTTCATTTTTATTATTTTTTTATTAAGTAATTTCTAAAGTTTCAAAAATTTCTTAAAATTTCCTCCTCTAGGTCCGCGCGATTTTGTGAAATTAATGTGTGACGAATATATTTAATAATCGAAAAATCTAAAAGCTTACTATGAATAATGCTGCTCATATTTTTGTTAAATAATTGAAACACTTTAATTTTCTGCATATTGATTACCCGTATTTTCTTTGTACAGGTGACCGTACGCAATATTTATCATTAAAAGGTCACATGATTGTCCTCCCTTATATAAAAAAAATCTATATATAAACCTTTTTATACCAAATTCGTCTTCCATACTTTTGGCTGGAAACTGTAAATGATCCATTATCGCCTCCTGACAGCTGTGAGAACAAGGCTACCGTAATTGAGAAACACCTTTTTGAAACATCAGGCAGTAAGCAATTCTTGGTTTCAAGTGAACTTAAGGTAAGTTTAAATTCCATAATTTGAATAAAATAATGTGCCAGCGAGGTGTATTTTATTTTTGTAAGATGTTTTACAACCGAGAATTGGCTTCTGTTTAAAATCAATGAAAAATGGCGGAAAATTTGAAATTAAAGAAAAATTTTTTAAACCTAAAAAATTTTTTGATTCCGATCAATATAATTTCGGTTTGAAATACACCAGGGTATTTTGCTTACTGCAATTAGTAAATTAAATCTCTTGGCTTTCAATTAAAGCTAAAATTATAGCTTCAAGAAAACATTTTTAAAAATTCAATTTAAATTGAGGTATCAAAAATTTGAGTGGAAGTACCTACACAATTATTAAGCAACATAATAATAATAGTAATTATAGCATAGAGCCTCATAGCAAGTACTAAAAGATTTGGCTAGAAAAGGTGGGATTAGATGTAGTATTAGCTTTGAATGTGTGCATTAGAATAGAGTTAATTAGGAAACTGACAGTATCTATTGCTTTAACTTAAGTTCAAATACTCTATCAAAGTAAGATCAAGCAGGGAATTATTTGAATGTTTTTTTTATAAAAAAGTCAGTCAGTTAAATGCCATACGTGATACACGCTTGGGCGATCATGTCTCGAAAGAGACATGACTGACTGAGCAGAAGATTATCCCGCAGTAGGTTGCCATTGCTTTCTGCAGTAGACTGGTTGCCGACCAAGGCCAACCCGTCCTGTTATTTAACCCATAACTGGAAGGAAGAGACGAATTAATACCTTTCCCAAGGGTATTTGCCAGTAAGTGAATGCAATGAATTCAGCTGGAATTCGAACTCGGCTCTCCGATCTCTCGTTCCGAGCCAATATCCAATGCACCACAACGCACATCCGGACAATTCTCAATTTTGGTCATACTATTTAGAGTAGCAAACAAATTAAGCCAAAATATGTGTTCATACATTCAAAAATGAAAACACTTAAATAAAATCAAGTACAGAATAAATTAAGAAAGTTTCTCTGCCCTCTCCTCCACTTACACATTGTCCACATTACCCAACCTAAGAGAAATTAGTAACAATAGAACATTCCCTATCCTGAGATGCTTTCTTCAAATTCCTCCTGTCAAACTCTTTCATACTGTTGCATTATCTTTAGAAGTTACTGCAAAGGGGTAAATAAAATAAAACCAAAACTCAAAGATAAGTAATGTGATATTAATGTTCACCACAGAAATTACTGACAACTACTGAAATTTCAAATCCCTTTTGTTAAATTTTTTCTAGCCAAAAGTGCCATCAATTCCTGGAAAAATTTATGTTGTATATGTAGATGTTTTTATTCACAAACTGATTTTATATACTCGATATAACCTTGGTGAAAGCTTCTGCTTTTTAAGGGTTAAAATTCAGGATATCAATTAGAAAATCGGAAATTTATCAGTGAATCAAAATGAATATAACATGAAGAGAAACCAGGCTTGACAAAAAGTTTTACTTCACCAGAATTTTAAATCAACAAATCTATTTTTATCCACCAAAAACCTTTATGCTGCATCATGTTATCATGATTTTTTTTTCTTAAGGAGAAGAAAAACTTTTACATGAGATTATACAAATCTACTAAGTAGATAATTGATAATTTTTATTTCTCTAAATGAAATTTGCAAAATGGAAAAAATAATCCATTCAATAAACCTGAAATGAAAATAAGCATTTTTAATATTTTTTTTTTACAAGTTTTGGGAACATCCATAAAAACACATTCTAACCTTGATCTAGTAATTTTTAGCTTTCCTACTTCACAACTACCAGGAGCCTTCTTCCATTTTTCGGAAAGATACTTTGGAACCTACAAAAGAACAAACAGGCATCATATGAAAATTAGTTAAATTTAGAACATCAAATTAAAATTAGTTACATTGCTGAATAATAAAAGAATGCCAATATCCTGCATCAAAGTGGAAAAATCTAAATTCAAGGTTACAAACATGTAACTAAAAAGATGCCACCAACTTAGCAATTACACAGACATGCATTAAAAGGAGTTCAATTTATATAAGGTGCGATGGATAAATTGGTATCTAAATTACACAAAAATGAAAATAACTGGCATCTCATTTTAAAAGATATATTTATCAAAATTAGGCAAAAATATCTTGAAATACTAAAGAGATTTATTCAATAAAATCATGATCGACCTGAGCATCTACTGCAACTCTTCTGGATGATCCCTTTTAAGAATTATGTCTTCAGTTCATCTTTGGTCTTATGAGGAGTTTTGTTGGTTCACCTTCACCCCACACAAGGGGATTGTAGTCTAAGGAGATTGGTGGCTAGAAAAAGTTGTTTAACAGCCATGACTGGATTCTTCTGCTGATGTAACATGGTGCAGAATCTTGGTGTCAGACATGAGGTCTTTCAGAAGCCACCCTCTTAGCCCAGAGAAGCACTACCACCTCAAGGCAATTAATGTAGGCCTCTATATTGAGTCACCAACAAATTCAGAACAATCAGAGTGAGTTTTCCAAGCTGCCATACCTTTGTGATTACAATTAGATTCATCCAATTCTTTCCAAATTCTTTGCACTATCCTGAGATTGACACCCAAACACTGAAATTTTAATATTGGAGCTTCCAGCACAAATACCAAGCAGTACCACATGCCATTTTCAAATCTCTGGCTGAGTGAATTGCATCACGGTGCAGTTTTTTTTTACAGATGGTGCCCAACTGAGATATACTGTGCAGTTGGCAAAAATAAAAACATATATTCACAAAATTAAACCATCACACCCTGTATATATAGAAAGTTGTGGTTGTTAGATTTAAATCTGATTTAAATAAAATTTTACAAAATCATGAAAGCAAAAGATTTAGAAATACTTTTTTTTCCAGGTAACTTAATGAAAGAAAAGTGTTAAACATATTGAATCCAATATTATTAATTAATGACCTAAATCCTTTTTTTTTTTTTTTTTTTACTATAAAATGAAATTTTAGCCATTAACAAATTTTAGAAATTAAAAAAAAAATGAGCATTCATGGATTAAAGAAGAGAGAGAGAAGAAAGATTAGTTTTACTGCTTTATTTTCACCAAGATGGTTTCTCAGCTTAGGATGGACCAGTCTGAGACGAGAAAACTCATTCAACATTAAAAGATGAGCCCATTGCTGACAGGATTTGTTAAACCACAGAAAATGTATCACTGATCAACACACACACACACACACACACACACCACTTGCATGCGAATACCACCAATCAATAGCAGAGATTGTCTTACTTATGGAGTTTGCAAATTTAAATTACTGGAAAGGTGGAGACCTCACTTGCAACTTCATAATATTGGGAACAAGTATAGGATATTTCTTACTGGCATATTTGACTGCAATATTAACTTTTTTCTTGCTTAATTATTTTCTTTGAAGATTACAATGAACCATGTTGGCAAAAAGTGGGTTTTGGTAATGACTGTTATACCATTTTTTTGTATTTTTTCACCAGTTCTGAGTTGATTTTTTTGTTCAGGAGCTTTTTCAAAATTTTTAAACAATTCTTTTCAAATATGCAGTTTTCAGTATTGGTGAATGTGCCACTGTGAATTTCATCCAGAGCTTGCTTTATGGGTTATAATTGTAAAAGCTAGTCTTCTGTAGATCACTCTAGTGCAAGGGTGGTCACATTTCTCACTAGTTAACTTGATAGACTTGAAAGGGAATTGGCCAGTTATTTATATAACTCTTCAAACAAGTCTGACAGTGTTCCAAGCAACACCACAAAGATAAGCCCTATGTGCTATAACCTGTTTGACTTGGCTTGATTTTTTTTTTTGTTTAGTAAATATTTCCACTAAATTAAAAAAAAAAAAGAAAAAAAAAGAAAATGCTGTATGGCTGCACAGTTCCAAAATACAAAAGAAATTATAAAAATAGACCAAGAGTGAATGTATTTTCATTTCCACAAAATAAGGATTTATCAGATGCATGGAAAATTAGTAGAGTGAGTAATTATTTTTTATATTATTTGTAAACCATTAAAACTAAAATTCAATTTCAAAAATTTATAATTCACATTATTTGGTGGCCTCCACAGTTAAAAGATTTATTGAATTCTGTGGATGAAATTAAATTCATTTTTTAATAAAATTTTCAATTTTCCTGAAGGAAATTTTTATAATTTCTAACAAACATTTTAAATTTTGGTGGATACAAAAATATATTTTCATAAAAAAATCTACAAATAAGCATTTATAAACCTAAAATTTTAAGCTTACATATGATTTTGACTGTGGTTTTGAAATTTTATTACTGAATTTTACAACACCTACAAAACTCATTTTATCAATTTAATGACATTTTTGATAAAAATATAGACAACATTTTTTAAATTAAATTTTCACAGTACATCTTTGTTATTCTATTTTTTTTTTTTACTATCTTAGATTTTAATTTTTTGATTTGAGTGTAATTAAATTTTCTCAATGTAAAATTGCATGAGTACAGTGATACTTATATACCACATCAAGTTTCCACACCCAAAAATCAGCCAATTTGTTATAATTGAACCTGATTTATGGAAATTAATACTGTGAGAGAGTATGAGATCATGTGATACAAATACTTTGGAAATTCTTATTGAAAAAAACAGGACAGAAAACTAAAACCAAATCTCACACTGTGATAAATGTATTTTCTGTCCTTTCTGAGGACATTAGAAAATATGATACAGCAACCACAAATGACTTCTTACAAGACATTTAGACATTTTTACTCAGTTAAATTTATATATGACCAGCTAATGACACTGAATAATTAAATTCAGCAGAAATGATTTTCAACATCTAACATTAGATAAATGCTAGAGGCTGCTAAAAGACACCAAAAATAAAATTTTACCTATTCAGCCATTGGAAAGACTAAACTTATCAACCTTTATAAATCCTAGAGTTGAGCAACAATTTTTTTTACAGTTTTTAAGAAAATGAAATTCGACAGTTTCAAGAATTTAATATCTAGAAGTAATAATGACAAAATACCTGAAATAGTTATTTTCAGGGGATTAATAGCGGTTCTCTGCTATATTCAAATGTTACAACAAATGCTGTTCTTTATAATTATATAGTTGTTGCTAAACTAACAAAATATTTTTTTCATTCAGTAAATCAATAGGGAATTAGTCATTTACATAAGCTTGAATGTTTTAGCAGATAATGAACATCTTTTTCATGCCGACTCTTATGGTGAGGATCACAGTATTGAAAAAGTATAATGAATGCTTCTCTGGAGCTCTTCAAATGATCTTTTGAATAATTTTTGTGTTAGAGAAAATAATATTACTAAAAGAAAACTTCAAATGTTTAACTAAATTGCCCATATACCTATGTATTCTTTTTCTACAATTATTTAAAATTTGTCTACACAACAAAAATGTCACTTTACACCACTATGACTACAGAATGATTAAAAGTAAAATAAAACAAGCAAATTAAAATAGGTACCCCTACCCATTCAATGAAAAAACAGCATAGCATGAAATTAAAAACCCCAAACTTAAGACAAATTTTTATCATCAAAAACTTAAGAGGAAAGATCAAAGTAGTTTTAATCATTTAAAAATTTTTAATCCTTTCTAACACGTTCAAAATTCTTTTTCCTTCATCAGCAAGTAACCAGATTTTTACTAGAATTTACTATGGCAAACATACTATTATGAAGCTCATTTTTTTTTCCTCCCTGGATGAAAAAACACAATTTGAAAATTCTTGCAAAATTAAACAATGGTTGAATTTTGATGAAATTTTGAGGACTTATTCACATATGACTAATTATTTTCTTTAAAATCATTATTTTATAAAATTTTGGTAATTTTTTTTTATTTTTAACATGTTACCCCCACCCCATCTCATTTATTAAATTTTTAAATTAATACAAGAAAATTTTATATATTTTGAGTTTTATTTTTTCAGAAAGCATCTTCAAACGTAAGGCTCAAGTAACTATAATTCAATAAAATAGATAATTGCTGAAAATGTTAAAACCTAGAAACAAAACATTCACTTAAGTCTCAAATTTATGTCAATTCTGGCCAACAATACTTAGCTTGTCAGCACATCTGGCTGTCATTATCACTTCACATATCAGAAAGATGAAAAAATAAAATCTGCACATTTGCTAATTTCTCAATGGGGTTTAATAAAAGCTTACAAAAATTGTAATTACCTGTTACCAAGTCCACGGAAAATTTTTTTCTAAGTACAACTTGTCAGACACCTACCTACAATACAGATAAAAGAAGAAGAGTGTTTGAAATTACTATCAACACTCAAAAGTCCATATAAATTCAATTGACTTCCTTTCGAGATGAAAGTAGCTCTGAGCATTTTTCAACAAATCAGGAATACGAGCTTGCTGGGTTAAATTGCCCGCAAGCATATCTATATGACATACTTGACATACTAATTAAAAGTGAAACCACCAACAGGCAGAAGACATAAAAATAGTATTCAAAAAGATCAGGTTTAAAAATAGTGAACCAAAATGTGAGCTATTTATGTCCAGAATAAAATATCGGACAAATTATTGACAAAAAAAGTCAACAGTCCTGTTCAATCAAGTGCAATTAAAGACATGCCTGCCCCAACCACTTTAGTGAAATTGCAAGCATTTTTGGGGTTTGCAAGCTACTACCATGTGTAACACACCACTCAATAAATCCCGGGCCTAACTAATAAAACAACAACTTTCAGGCAAAATTCAACTTTATTCATCAACAGACTCCTTTTCGTGTGATAAACTGTTTCCAACACTTCTCTAACAATTCAATGTCTTTTTTGAGAACAATTTGTCTTTCACATCAAAATACACCTCAGTTCTCGATATCACTTCTTCATTGAAGCCAAATCTCTTTCCCTGGAGCATTCTTTTGAGGTTTGTAAATCTGGAGAATAGGGTGCATGCAGAAGCAAATCAAAGTGCAATTCATGTAGTTTTGCCATCATTGCGATCGACTTGTGACACTGCGTTGTCTTGATGAACGATCACTTTTTTCTTCCTTTGTGGCTGGTTTTGGCAATTTCTTCCTTCAAATGCTATATAATATTCGCTATTGATGGTTCTTCCTTTCTCAAGGTAATTAATGAACAAAATACCTTGTGCATCCCAAAATATGGAAGCCAAAACTTTGCCTGCTGATGATTGCATCTTAGGTTGCTTTGGACAGCTTTCACCTCAGCTGACTGGCCATTTGATGCCAGAGTGAAGTGGTAAATCCATGTTTCATCCATTGTCACATACTTACACAAAAACTTGTTGCATTGAAACAGTTGCAAACAATGCTCCAAATTGTCGATGCAATGTTGTTTCTGATCAACTGTGAGCAAACGTGACACCCACTTTGAACACAGTTTTCTCATTGAGAAATGTTCATGCAAAATGGTGAATACACTGCCTTACAAGATGTTCAACTCCTCTGTTATCTCACAACTCCAATTTATGATCAGCCAAAACAAGTTTGTGGGTTTTTTTATAGGTGTTTTCCTGGACAATCTCTGATTTTGAATGACCTGAATGTTCAGCATCATTTGTGTCTGTATGACCACATTTAAAGTCATCATACCTCCTCTTAACCTTTGTTTCTGATGGGGCAGAGTTCAAATAACACTTATTAAGCCATTGCTTTGCTTCAACAGTATCCCCCCCACAGAAAGCAATGCTTTATCAACACATGAAATTCATATTTTTTCATTGTTTTGAAAATTTGAAACAGTAGCTTCGCTTAAATAACCGTACTTTGTAAAACTAATAATACAATTGGGCCCATACTCGTATTTTTATTCACTTTTTTTTTTTAAAACTGTTTTCATATGTATGATATGTTGTTCCTTAGATACACTTTTAATTAATGTATCATCCATATAAACAAGTATGAAATAATCTGCAAGCATGGTGTCAATAGCTTGAAAAATATAGCTTTTATACCAAAAGGAAGTCAGTTGAACTTATACATTCCCTTGTGCATATTTATAGCTAACTCTGAACATTCTTCTTTAACCTGTATTAGTAAATGCATTTCACAAAGATCCAGTTTCAAAAAAAATTTTTCTACAGTTTAACTTGGCAAAAAACTTCCTCTGGACATGGTAATGGGTAGTTATGAGGTTGCAAACACTTGTTTAACCCTGTCAAAAATTGGTACAAATCTGAATTTTATTATGTTTTTTTTTTATTCTTTACATACACTGCTGGTGCTGCCCATTTTGAATGGTTAATCTTTTCAATTACACCTATTTTTTCAAGTTTGTCTAATTCTTCATTGACTTGATTCAATGCTGTGAATGGTACACTACATTTTTATTTAAAAATTGACATTGACCCTTTCTTCATTTGAAATTTTGCTTTGAATTTGGAACACCATCCCAACTCATCTGACAGAACATCTGGAAAACTTTTTTCAATTCTTCCTTTAAATTTTCACTTTTTTAACTAGTTGCTTGTCCATGCACAATTTTGCAACAAAGATTTATAGGTAAATCTCACAGCTCAAATAATTCCATCCAATCAGTACTGAATAAGTTTTTGTATTTTTTTGACACATAAGCCTTAGATTTTACGCACCTGTTAAGTCATTTCCCCATAAAAAAAAAATATTACTAGACACGCCATTTGTGACCTTTAAAGTCTTAATTCTGTTTGCCTTCCATGTCACTTCATTGAACTTAAATATTAGATTTATAAAAAATAAAAACAATAAAAAAATAAAAATTTAAATTAATGTTGGACAAGGTGTTAGCAGGTCAAAAAAAAAAAAATAAAGGACACTAAATCTTTCAAAATTGGTGAAAAAGTGTTTTTCAAAGTATATAAAACTAGAAAAGAAATGCGGGAAGACAGCATAAGGTCAAAAATTGGAAAGACAATACGGTCAAAGAAAAAGAGGGGAACACAAAAGAGATTGCAATCAATTGAAGAAAAGTTTTACTGAAGAAAGGTCCCTAAGAAAGATAAAGAACCTATGTAAGCACTGTATGATAGTTTTTTTGTACAACACCAAGAATTCGTTGAAAGTTCAAATATGATTTCCAGAAAAAGGAAGCTGTAGTATCCCATGCTAATTACAAATCAGGCAGCAATCCAATGCTTAACACTTGACATGTAAAGCTGCGTCACACTTGACATGGAAAGCTATACACAGAGATATATACAAAACTCAACAATAGCATCACCGATAAGATCCTTTAGTTTGTAGGATGATCCAGAGCAAGTTGAAGTCTGGATGAGAGTTTTTACAGCTTTGGCAAGAGTTAAAAAATTGAAGGACTCAAGAATGGAAGGAGAGATTCAGATAAGATTTGTTTTTGGCTACCACGGGATGTGAGGCTTTAATGATAAACCCAAGGAAAAATTAAAGTATAAAATTGAACAAATATTAATGAGATTAAAAAAGGTAGGATTAATGGTGAAGAGAGACAAAGACAATTTTGATTGTAAGACTGTCATATTTGAACAATCAAAAAAAAAAAAAAAAAAAAAAAAAAAAAAGTATAGCACCTGGTGAGAAGTTGACAAAGATGAATACAGATATAGCAACTTCAACAAATAAGAGGGAATTAGAGTCCTTTTGGGGGCTCATAAACCTCTACAGCAAGTATATTCCAAGGTATAGTAAAATAATTGAGCCATTTGCAGAGTTACACAAGAAGAGTAGTGTGTAAGTGAATGCAAAGGCAAAATAGTGTTTTTGAAGCACTAAAGACAATCATGAGAAGAAGACTGATAATAAAAGTGTTCAATCCTAAGAAATAAATAACCATAACTACTGATGCCATTGAAAAAGCGATTGCTGCTATTTTATTTCAAGAGGAATATCCAATTATGTATTTGCCAAGGAGGTAACATTGGCAGAGATTAACGATTCAAATATTGAGAAAGAGGCTCCAAATGTTTGGAGCATGGTGAGGGCACAGAAGTTTTTGTTAGGTAAAAAACTTTGGTTAAAGTCAGACCACAAGCCATTTGAATCTATTTTCAACCTGAGGAAAGAATTACCAAAGGTTATGTTTTCAAGGATACTACATTGGGTGATAAAAATCATGGTGTTTGATATATGTGAAAGGAAACACTATTCTTCATGTGGACACCTTGTCAAGGTTACAGTCTGTGAATGAAACAGAAGAGGAGCACAAAACTGGTGAGGATAGAATAATTCACTGGATGGAGACAGATGTGCTTCCTATAAATAGACTAAAAAGTGAAACCCAGCAGGATCCCTTTTTAAGCAGAATGATGGAAAGAATAAGAAGTAACAGACAGCAATTGCTCAATGGTAAAGCAACCATTCAAGGAGGCAAGAAACAAGTTGACCATAGAGAATGGTATAGCATTTAATGAAGATGTAATAGTAGCTCCATTGGTGTTGAAAAAAGACGTATTGAGGAGTGCATGACGATGTGCATTGTGGCGTAACAGCAACACACAGAAGGTTAAAACTGCAAGCATAGTGGCTGGGGTATTCGAAGGATGTTGAGTATATTAGGAGGTGTTCAAAGTGTAATGAGATAAAAAGTTTCAGACAGAAAGAAATTCATGTTTGCCTAAGGAAGAACAGCCCTGGGTTAGAGTGCACATGGACCATGCACATATCAAGGATATGGGGTCATTTTTAATACTAGTGAATGTGTACTCGGGTTGGCCGGAGGTGATCAGAGTATAGGATAGAAGAGTGGATACAGTAAAACAGGTTTTAAGAACAATGTCTTTAAGAAATGGAATACCTCAAATAGTAGTTACAGACAATGTGCCTGAGTGTTGGGATGATAATTTGTGTGTCTGGTTAAGACGGATTAGATGCATCCCATATAAGACGCTGCTATGCCATCCACAAACTAATGGGATAGCAGAGAGAATGGTGCAAACTGTGAAAATGACTTTTCTTTCTGGCATTTTCACCTATTAATGAGAGTACTGATTGTGTTCTTATTAAAAAAGCTCCTTAGCTATAGGTCTGTTCAACACAGTGCAGGTTCATCAAAGATACTGGATGAAATTACGCCATATTTATGATTAGGATGCTCTCCGAAAGGGCAATACAAATGAAGAAGGACTTGTACTTATGTTTTATTGATTATGCAAAAGCATTCGACAAAATATGCCACAAAGAATTGATGGAAATGTTCAGCAGCTTCAACATATTTGAGAAAGACATAAGAGTGATGAAGAATCTCTACTGGCAGCAAACTGTCTGCATACAGACAGTTAACGAAGACAGCAAATACAAAGATAGAAAAGGGTGTAAGACAAGGGTGTCTTTTCAGCAAAATCTGTTCAACTTGTACAGTGAGACTATTTTGAGGACCCTAGATGTTATGCCAGGATTTGTAATCAGAGGCCACAATTTGAATAACATATGGTACACAGACGATACAGTGCTGATTGCAGACACGGAAAGGAAACTACAAAACCTCCTACAGAAGATAGCTGAAGAGAGTGACAAAAAAGGACTACAAATAAACTGCAAGAAAATTTAATGCATGGTCATAAGCAAAAAGAGCAGCCCAAAATGCCAAATACAGTTGGGAGATAAAATCAAGCAGGTACAAAAATTTAAATATCTGAGAAGTGTTCCAACAGAAGACAGAAAGTGCAACACAGAGATCCGAAGGTGAATTGGCATGGCAAAAGACGCATTCCAGAAGCTGAGTAAAGTATTAAGAGATAGGAAACTTTTACTAGAAACAAAGAAGAGAGTACTAGATTGCTGTGTGATGTCAGTTCTTCAATATAGCAGTGAATGCTGGATAATATCAAAGATGAAGGAAAAACTTGAAGTAGCTGAAATGTGGTTCTACAGAAGGACGCTGCAGATGCCGTGGACTGAGCATGTAAGCAATGATGAGGTTTTGGAAACAATGGAAACAAAAAGAAAATTAATATTGAGCATCAGAAAGAGACTACTAAAGTTCCTGAGACAGGCAAAAAGAAAGGAGGGCTTGGAGAACCTGATACTAACAAGACAGGTAGAGGGGAAAAAAAAGAGACAGATAAAAGCAGCGGATAACATATTTGAAGAGCCTGAGCAGATTGATGATAGAACAGGGATTGTGTGGAGTCACAGGAGAAAGTGTGCTCAGAGCCACCAGGAATAGGGAAACGTAGAAGGCCATGATCGCCTATGTCCTGAAGGGAAAAGGCACATAGAAGAAGTGTATATTGGCATATGCTAACCAGTTTAGAAATATGAATGTGTTGGAGGATATGGAGATGAAAGATCAAGAACATGAAAAGGAAGGAAGGAAGGAAGGAAGGTGCAATAATGAGGCAGAGCAGAGAATGGATGTGCAGGAGCAGGGAGAGACAATGAGTTACCTGAAAGATTGAGCAAAATACGGAATTAAGTGAAGGTGAATAAACAGATGAGTATGAGGAAGATGAATACATACCAAAGTCACTGTCAAAGAGACAAGAAGAGCAAACAGAAGGACAGTATAAGACAAAAGTAATTAGAGTGATAAGAAGAACAAAGGTGTACAACCACTCCAGTTCAGGGAGGGTAGTATCCCATGCAGTCTGGCAGTATTTAAGTAGTAAGTAGCTGACAGGCTAGGCAGCAATCCATTGCTGCCTAGCCTTGACACAAAGAGCTATGTCACAACTATTGCTACATGCAGAGATCACAGATATACAAGACTCACCAGAAATGTACAAGAAAAACTAGAGGTTGACCATAAACATAAAAAATACAAAGTCCAGTATGTTGGCAAACACATCAGAAAGAGATGATGGTAAATATTAAAATAAAATATTTATTAATAAAAAGAAATCTCAAAAGGAGGTGGATGTGTGGAGTAAATATTACACTCCTGTTGAACTAAGCTACTCGCCTTAAATAAAATACTCTGAGTCTAAAAGTCCTGCTGGAGTTGGTTAAGAGTATTTGTACCAGACATCATGGTGAGTAGCCTAACAAGACTTAATAGAAAAGTGAGTTATATCAAAATAAAAAAAAATAGCAAATTATAACCAAATTGAAGCTTGATTTCTTTCTTTTACTGTAATATAAAAAAAAATATATTCTGTAGATAGATCTTCATTGGAGTAGATAGATCTATCTATCTATCACCCAGTTCACACTCCACCCATGTCTATTGAACAGGTTAAGAGGCTCATCCCTTGTTCCCTGTTTAGGATTTGGTTTCCGGCTTTCTCTTTTCCAATCTTTTTACTATTACGTAGCCCCCTGCACATACGATTTAAAAAAAAAAAAAAAAAAAATCAATATAATAAATTTATGGAATAGAACATTTTAATTTATAAAAATAAAGAAAAAAAAACAAGCAAACGAGGTTTTTTTTTTTAACACTTGCAATTTAAAAAGTATTCTATACGTTAAAAAAATAAATAAATACTCATATTTTCACTTTCAGAAGCTTCACTACTTGTATTTATTAATCTAACAGGTCTTCTACCTCATAGGTGTTGGTTACAGTAAGTGGGGTATAATAAGATAATTACTTTCTTGTTGATATCTTGCTGAGGCAATGATTATTTTAAAATATTTAACCACAAAATTAGGAATTTCTCATGGATTAGCAGATTTAAAGTGCGTGATGAATACCCATAAGTAAATATTTAAGTTTTAAAATTAATCTTTTTTAAATGAAAAAAAATTAAAAAATAAAGCATTCTTGAAGCTTTTTTTAAGTTTTTGTTGAAAGCTAAATGATTAAATTTACTATTTCTAATCAGCAAAAACTCTGGTGTATTTCAAATATAAATTATATTGAATGGAATCAATTTTTTGGATTGCTTTCTGTAAAATCAATAAAATTGGCCATTTTGACACATTTGTAAAGAAAAGTTAATTCTCAGTTTTAAAAATCATGCAAAAAAAATGTGATTTGTTATTTAAAGAAAATTAGCAAATTCAAAGTTAAATTAATCTGATTTGAAACAAATTACTTATATAGTAAAACATAGTATACAAGCATTTAATTCCAGGGTCTAGTTTTTCTGATGTGTTGAAAAGCTAACTATGGTGGAGCAGAATTGACAAATTTACGAATTCTAAGCAAACACTTTGTTTTATTGCATTTAAGGGGGAGGACAACCCTTAAAATATGACCCTTTAATGATAATGTCATATATGAACTAACAAAAATTGGAACCTTCATACACTAAAAGAAAAATAATAAATAAATTTTAAAATGATTCAAAAATGACTTTAGCTTTACAATTTTTGATTAGTAAATATAGTTTTCACTTAACAATATCAACTAACAAAATGAAAGTACTGCAGAATTTTAAGATTTATACCTTATGGATTTTTATAATTAAAATTTAAACAATTCTTGTAAAAATTCATTATTCATTGAAAAAATGTTTTAAGACACTAGAGTCCTTGATAAACCTTATTTATAAAATCAATTAAAAGATTTTCTAATTAAATAATTAGTCTTTTAGGTACCTCCACTTTCGCTAAGAGAAAAAAAAAAAAGAAACAAAACCACATAGCATCAAAAAATGCCCCAAACTAAATAAAAAATGTTTGTTATTAGAGAAAAAAACTAATTACTTTGTTTAATCCTTTTTTTTAGGTACCTCCACTGATCTTTCTGACTTTTGAAGTGTGATGACAGCCAGATGTGGAGATAAGCTAAGTATGGTTGACCAGAATTGACACAATTGTCCACATTTTTTTACCTGTATGGGGAACAAACAATGAAAAACATGATATTTTAATATAACACAGAAAATACTATACTTAAGAAAAAAGAAACTTCCAAGACACAAGAAAAAACTTAAAAATCATTTTAAGACTATTGGCTCAATGATTTGTATTCAACTTTTCAAATTAGTAAATATAGTCTTCACTTATTAGCTAAAAAACCTACACCACAACAAGGCTTTGGAAAATTGAAAATATATTTTCAAAACTTTATAAATTATGATTAAGAAAGAAAAAAAAAAATGAAAGCAGAACTTCATTATTCATCAAAAATAATGTCCTCTCTCTCTCTCTCTCTATATATATATATATATATATAGATATATATTTTAAAAGCAATTAAAAGTGTATCTAATTAAATGTCATTTTTATTTCATTCAGAGCAGATTTTCGAAAAACAGCCAACTGTTTTACAAAAATAAAAGAATAAAATTTCACATTCCCTAAGGAGTTCTGCATTTAAATATTAAGAAACTTCATGAATTTACATGGAGCAGGTCAAACAGATTGAAAGAGAAAAATATTCTAAGATTTTCTAAAAATAATAATTTAAAAAGTTTCATTCATTTGTATATTTCAATTAGTAAATATAGTCTTCACTTAATAACCTAACAGCAACAAGGCTTTGTAGAATTTGTTTTTTTTAATTTGAAATTTTATAAATTACTACAACTAAATAGATAAAATGAAAACAATTCTTGTAAAAATTGATTATTCCTCAAAATTTTTCTTCAGGCTATAATGTCCTTTTTATATTAGCTTATCTAATTAAACAATATAGTTTATTGCATTTTTTGTTTTACTATTCGAAGTAGATTTTCAGGAAGACACCCAAACGTTAAAAAAAAAAAAGGATTTACATTATCCAAGTAGTCCTGCATTTAGCTAATAAAACATTTTTGAAAAAAAATTCAATTTCTTAAAATTTCATGAATTTGCAAAGAATGTGGGGGTAACAGATGTTAAAAAAAAAAAATGAAGATTTTCTAAAATTAAAAATTTCTAAAATAATTTTATTTGTGAATAAATCCTGAAATTTTCATTAAAATCTGACAATTTGATTTCTGCAAGAATTTCCAAATTAATGTGTTTTTTCACTGGAAAAAACTGAATTACATAATATTATCATTGTAAAATCTGGTAATGATTTGGTTATCCACTTAACAAAAAAAAAAAAAAAAAACACAAAGCAAGATATTTTTTTTTTTTTACCAAAATTTCAGATGGGTTAGAGAGGATTAAAAAATTAAAGAGTACTTTGATCTTTCCTCTTAACAACAAACATTTTGATAGAAAAACTGCTTCTATTAAGTTTGGGGCCTTCTTTTCTTTATACTATGCTGTTTTTTCAACAAATTAGTGGCGGTACATGCTTTTTGGTCATTTTGGTAAGAGACTCAGAATGGACTTTCAGTATGTTCACAGTTGAATTTGTTTTTGTTTAACTCAAGTAACGTTTTCAAGGATCAAAATGTAAAATATCTTCTCAAAATTTGAATGTTTATTAATATTTGAAAGTTGGGTGGAATGAAAGAAAAAAAAAAAAAAAACTTGCATCCTTTCAACAAATACCCTAATGATTTATGTAGTTAAGAAATCATTTTCTGCTGATAATTTTATCAAGTGATTCTCCTGAAGAACTCATAGTTTATGTAAAGAAAGATTCAAAGAAATAAATGGTAAATGAAGTTTTGAGTTGCAAATTCCAAGGAATTCAGTTAAGTGTGAAGATGAAAAAATTGTAAAACACATAAAAAAAAAAAAAAAAAAATTAGGATATGAATATACTGTCAAAGATACTTTATTATCCTTGTATGACATTATACCAATAGAGTACCAGAAAACCTGGAATTTATCTAAGTAGCTCGTATAGTGAAGTTCTTTGAAATTTCTCAAATGTGCAATTGTTAGTTCAATTCCTATGAAATTGTATTTATTTTGTAATGCCTCTAAAAATGCATGGTTTTCACCTCCTATATAAAACCAGATTCTATAGCTTCTTTAATTTTTGCTAAAGCTAAGATAGCACTCATTAAAGCAAAATCTTTGCCTTCAATGTACTTAGCTATGTAATGCATTAACATCTTGAAACCTTTGTCAAATGCTTGTATCAAATATTTATTATGTATTTATTGCTGTTGATGGTCAAATAGTGTTATCTTGGTTATTGTCCGATAATATAAAAACCGATTTGTCAAAAATAGATTAAGACATTAAAGTGGCCTTAGAAAAGTTAGATTTTGTAGTGATTCATCACAGAAGGCAAAGAGGCTCAAAGTTACATACAATTTTTGCAATGCTATAAGAAAATGACTTACCTTCAAGGCAAACATGCCTCATGTGTGAAGTATCCCAAAAGTGGGGGGAAAAAAAGAATGGTGGCCTTCCAGGTTACACATTTAAAACAAATAGATCCTATAGTATTTATCTATATTTTTGAGTTGAGGTAGTATTTACAGTATTTACATTATTCGGACTAATGTCCTTATCTTTGTTGCCGTTTTAAGATGTTTCAGCCGTTGTACTCTCCGGCCTTCCTCAGGTGCTAGGAATTTCAATTGTAATAAAAAGTTCAGTTCAAAATTCCTAGCAACTGAAGAAGGCTGGAGTGTACAATGACCAAAACATTGTACAAATGGCAACAAAGATGAGGACATTAGTCCAAATTAGGTACCTCCACTTTTTACGGGGAAATCAGCATAGCGTAATGCAAAACGCCACAAACTTAATGAAAATAAATTTTTATCGTCAAAATGTTTATCTTATTATTAAGATGAAAGACCAAATTATTTTTTAATTATTTTTCGAAATTTTTTTAATCCTTCTAACACGTTCGAAATTTTGGTTAAAATCTTGTTTTGTTTTACGTCATCAACTACTCCGAAAAATAACATTGTTTTTTTTCGCGCGTTTTTTCCGTAGAAAACACATTAATTTGGAAATTCTTGTAAAAATCAAATAATTGTCCGATTTTAATGAAATTTTCAGGACTTATTCAGAAATGAATGAAATTATTTTTAATTTTCTGTTTTGTTTTAAATATTGGTAGGAACATTTTTTTTTCAAATGTATTACCCCCCACTTACTTAATTTCATGAAATTTCGCACAAAACTTTTTTGTTCCAGAGATTTTTTTTTTGGTTAAAAGTAGGAGTCATTGGAGATAGAAAAAACATAGTCGGTGATTTCCAAGTTGGCGAACAAAGAACTTCAAATCTGCTCTGAATTGAAAAATAATAAATCCAATAAATTTATGACATTATTACTTAATTAAAAAAGCTCCTAATTGCTTTTGTAAATAAATAATATTAAGGACAATATTGTCTGAAAAAAATTTTTAAAATTTGATAAATAATGAATTTTTACAAGAATTTTTTTTCAATTTTTTTCAATTTTAATTTTAACAATTTAAAAAAATTTTAATAGTTTAAAATCGTGTAAATTTCTGTTTTTGTTTGTTCCGATGAGATTATTTAATAATTAAGTGAAAAAAAAAATTACGAATCCAAAATTGCAAAGATTATTATTTGTTAGGGGGGCTCAATGATTTTTTAAATAATTTTATTTGTATTTTTTGGGTTCCTTATTTTCATGTACGGTAGACTATAAGTGCCATAATTATGTAACAGGTCACGTGATCTAAGAGTTTTGTCCCTTTATTCTACTTATGTCAAATTTTCATTTTACTAAAATGATTTTAGTTTCTTATCTCGTCTTGTTACAATAAATCCCAAATGAGCTGCGGTTCTCCAAAAAAGATATAAAACGCAGATACATGGACAGGAGAAGAAAGTAATTAGTAGCTCCCTTGACCCCAAGCAGCTTACTATGTTCGCCTATCTCCTCTTATCTTTTACAGTCTCAAAAACTACTTACCGACCTAAGGAGGGAATATCATATATCAAAGACATTCCTTAATTCCTAAGCATTAGCGAGGGTCGAGGGTCGTAGTTATACTGACTGAACTTGAATTCTTTTTGTCGTTAGCACTTTTTTTTTTTAATGACATTTATTTTGTTAAAGAAGAAAGACGTTTAAAAATGTATTTTTTTATTTTAATGACAGTTATAATTTTAATAAAGACATTTAAATTTATTTTGAAAATAATGTTTAATTAATTTCAGTTATTAAACTTTATTTCCTGCATATTTGAAATTAGGTTTTTCATTTTCTAATTGTTTGTTGAGTAGTTTGACTTTTAAACTGTGTTCACAATTTTTCTAGAAATAGAAAAACGTATTTTCTTAGTTTCGCTTTCAGTTTCATGACACTGACAGTTATTTTAATTGTGATAAAAAAGAAACATTTAAATTAATTTTGAAAATTATATTTAATTAATTTGAATTATTTTTAAAATTTATTTCCTGCTTATTTGAAATTAGCCTAGGTTTTTCATTTTCTATTAATTTTTTTGTTGAATAGTTATTCAACAAAAAAATTAATACTTTTCTTTTCTACTGTGTTCATTTTTTTTTCGAAATAGAAAACTAGTTTTTTTATTTTACTTAATGTTAATTAAAGTTTATTAATGATTACTGATTAAATAATAATTTATTTATTAAAAAATTCCAAATCAAGATGTTAATTTTTTGGCTTATTTATGTTATTTTTAATTTTTGTTAATTATAGATGTCTATGAAAATTTGTCATTTCTGGCCATCCGTAGCAGCTGTCAACACCTTGTCAGTTAACACTTCGTCAAACATTCGATCTGATAAACACGATCAATCGTTAATAATTCGTTGCATATTACTTTTTTATGCAATAAATAAGTAATATTTGTTTCAATTCAGATAAATTAAACTTTCAATTTTCAAATTGGACTAAAATAAAGTGTCAGAAATCTTTTGAAATATTTTTAAAAATTTATGATTTGTGTTTGTTTACAAATTCTTTAATTTTAAGAAAATGGCCGCTTTTAAGAAAATGTTAAGAAATTGAAATTAAATGTGACATTCAAATTTAATAATTTCTATATGAAATACACCAGAATTTTCTCATTAATGGAAATAATAAATTTAATCATTAAGCTTTCATTTAAATTTAAAATGAAATCTTGAAGAATGTTTTTTTATTTTAAAATTTTAATTTTAAAATTAGGTATCGTAAATTTGTGCCGAAAAAGTGGAGGTACCTAGTCCAAATAATATAAATACTGTAAATAGATCCCAGACTCACAAGATTATCTTTTCACATGTAAGTTTTGGCTGTGAATGGGAAGATAAAAAAAAAAGTGGGCAGAACAGTTACAGCAGTATCAAAAGGCTACTGGTCAGTAGAGTGTTCAATAGAGGAAATGGATTGCAGAAATTATTTACACAGCAGAACCAAAAAGTTTACAACTTTTTCCCTACAAGCTATTTTGCCAATTCTTAATTTTTCTATGGTGGAGAAGGCATTTGACATCCAATTGATCCCTGAATTTAGTGGCGTTGCCACCAATATACCAATCATGAAATGGATTGAGAACATCAAGTTGGTATGTGAACTAAGCAACATGAAGAGGACAAAGCATCCTGACACTGATTGAAAGGTGAGTTAAGGAGTAGAGGTCAGAGACAAACCAAATAATGCAAGTCCTCATGACTACCTATGCAACCAACTCCTTCAATGCATTTGACCAGTTTATGGCAAGTTGATTTTGTACTGGGGAATATGTAGATGAATTTTTGGCAGAGCTACTACACATAGCCTAAGAATCATCATGAGAGACCATGAATTTGGAGCAATTTCTAACCCAGGCAAGGGTCATTATGACCAATAATCAAAAACCTGAAGCATCAGTTGCTGCATCCATTCAACAAACATGCACTGAGATGCCTCCTTCTGGCATGTGCAAGTATGGAATAATTTGTTTCAAGTGCTCTGGTCCCAACCACTTTGCTAAGGACTGTAGGCAAGGACACCCAGAGGGGACAGATAACTGGGTGCACAAATTGTGACATGAAATGCATATCTTTTGTTACAAGAATGTTGGACACATCTCATCTGAGTGTCAGGGGAACTTAAGGGGAGATGTCAATGCCATTCTCCTACTCAAACAAGGAAAAAACAATGCGCTACCAGTCATTAAGTACTCAGATGAACAGAAGTGCATAGCCCTTGTAGACTGGCAGCTTGCATACACTAGTGAGTAGATCTGTATGCTGCCTTTGGCAATGCTGGGAGTTGACAGCCAATTGAAAAAAAAAAAAAAAAATTATTGCTGAAGTGTCATGGGTATGGCACAGTCAAATTTGATGTTGGCCATGCTCACCCTATGAACACAGAAGACCTGGTTATGGATGGAACATTGCTCGGCTTTGATCTGCTTTTGGGGATTGTTGCGATCCAAAAAATTGAAGGAATATGCATAACTAAATTGGAAGAAGTCTGCTCCCCAAGGAAGATATACCTCAGTGTCTTACCATTTCCATCAATGAAGTTATGCAATTTGATGACCAGAAGACATTTTGGACTGCCTCATGGAAATGGGTCAGTAGTCAAATACTTGAGAGACTGAAAAACAGAGTGCCAGTGTGTGAAGGCCATCTCCACAGCTGCTCTGAACTCAAGCTTGGTCTTCTCAGCTGATCGTTGAATTGATCACTTCAGCCCAAGCCTTGTCTCACCCAACATTGTTGATTGATCGCAAGACTGGCTTGGTTCGAATGGTCAACTGAAATCGATGATTTGTTTTGGCCCAGTCAGAGTAAAGTAACACAAAAAAATAAAAAAATAACTTGAATAAAAGAAAAGTATTTATATGCAATTCATGGATACAAAGTTGTTAGCAGTTATTGATGACTCAAGATCTATATTCTTATGCAATAACTATCAACCCTTTGACACAGTGCCAAAGTATTTGTTGTTTTGGTTTTTAATGAAACTTTTGGAACAAGGTTTTAAGTCAGATTTTTCTTCAGAGCAGCAAACCACAAGATCAGGTGAATGGTGGTCTCGTCTCTCTCTGGTCTGTCTCTTTACGTCTATCATCAAATGTACTCTCATAAACACAGTTTTCTTTTATGGACCTCAAGAGCTAGGGTGAGGAAAGATGTGCTCTGGAAATGCTAGTGTTACTCAAAAAAACAATCAGAAACAATCAATTTGGCTGAAATGTTACACCTCTCATCATGAGGGCTATCATTAACTTGGATGCATCAATCAAAGATGTGGCAAAAATGCCACACCAGCTTACACAGATGAAATATTGGCCAATGAAACTTTGGCTTCTATGACATGGATGAAAGACCATCTCTCCAATTATGAACATAGTTGCAAAGACAGAACCGAAGTATTGGGCCAGCATGTCTGGAAGGAGAATGGTACTCTTGGATGGAAGTGAGAAAGTAAAATCTTAGACCTTCCTAAAGTCATTAACTGCCAAAGAATACTTTATGTGGATGACTTGCAGGACACTTTCTTGTGTGTGACTGGCTAAAAATAGCAATTGTCTTTAGGTACCTCCACTCATTTTTCTATACCTAAATTTAAATTTCAATAAATAAGTTATCTTCAATCTTTAAAATTAGCTTTAATTGAAAGTCAAAGGATTAAATTTACTAATTCCAGTAAGCAAAATACCCTTTTAAACTGAAATCATATTGATTGGAATCAAATTTTTAAAATTTCAAATTTTCTGCCATTTTTCATTGATTGTAAACAGAAGCCAATGCATGGTTTTAAAAAAAAATCTTACAAAAATAAAATACACCTCACTGACACATTATTTTCTTCAAATCACTGAATTTAAACTTACTTTAAGCTGACTTGAAACAAGAATTACTTGCTTACTGCTTGAAAAATGTTTCAAAAAGCATTCCTCAATTACAGTAGCCTTGTTATTACAGCTGTCAACACCTTATCAGCACCTTAGCAGCAGCCAACAACTGATGATTTAGTATCCAGCCAAAAGTATGGAAGATGAATTTTGTATAAATCTTATTCATACAAATCATTTTTTTATTTTTAACTATGTTAAAATTAAACATTTAAGTTTTCTGCAATTATCCAGTATTTGATGGATAGTCTAGCTTTGTAGGCTTACATTTGAAGATGTTTTATGAAAAATAAAAATTAAAATAATAGAAAACTCTTTTAAAAACATTTACAATTTAATAATGAAAATAATGGCAAAGGTAACTCAATAATTTATGAAATATTATGGTATTTATTAATTTCTAATGTCTATTTTTCATATTTTTAGGTACCTCTACAAATTGTGAATTTCAATTATTTTTAACAAAATTAGCAAATTAGGAATTAAAATGTAAAAGTTGCTTTAAAAGTTTTAAGGAATGACTTGCAAAACAGGCAGTTGAATTTTATGTCTTGAAGTGACTTGAATCAGAATCAAAGTGGGGTTTCTGTCATTTTCCATGTAAGGGGAATAATCCAAAACACTTGTAAACTTCTAAAATAAATACAACCCCTATGGAAACTTATGACCCCTATGGAACATTGTAGTTAAATGAACATATTTATTTACACACAAAAAAAATTTTGTTTTAATTATTTTAAAAATATAAGGAGGTGAAAAATTTTTATTAATTTTTTTATAGGCAATATAATCATTAAATAAAAAGAAAAGGACAACAGATTTTTTTTAAATTTTAAAATATTTTTTAAAACTTTATGAATTATTATAAAAAAAAAAAAAAAAAAAATTTTTTAAATTTTATTAGTAATTGAAAAAAAAAAAAATTTTTCTTCAGACTATAATGTCCTCAATTATTATGATTATTATTTATTCCAGCAATTAAATCTTATTAAATTAAATTATATCAGAGTTTTATTGCATTTTTATTTTACTCTTCGGAGCAGATTTTCAGATAGTGCCGAATAATTTTAAATAAAAAAAAATACATGATTTATATTCCCCAATGAGTTCTGCCTTTAACTCAAAAAAAAATAATTTGCAGAAATCTGAAAAAAAAAAAACAAAAAAAAAAACAAACATGTTAAAAGTGATGAAAAAATTTTATAAAATAAATAAAAATTACTTTGATTTTTCCTCTTAATAATATTATAAACTTTTTCTATCAAAATGTTTGTTTTATTAAGTTTTGAACCTTTTTAATTCATACTATGCTGGATTTTTTGTGATGTAATAGAGGTGCAAGCAATTGCAGTGTCTAAGGGATGGGATGACAACCAAAAATGTATTCATCTATCACATGCTGACTAAGACAGTAAACAGTACTTCATGTACTCTGTTTACTGCCTTAGTAGGGGCCACAAAAAGAAGGTATAGGTTGATGCCAGTTCTTTGGCCATGGGTGTGGCATTGAAGATGAATGGAGGCATTGTTGAGGATGCTTGTTGGCTGTGTCTGGCAGGAGATGCTAAGTATATTAATTTAGCAGAACTTAATGCAATGATATAAGATAATGATCTTGCACCTAGTTACAAACTCTGCGTGCATTCATCGCTGAATATAAGACACCCCCCGACTGGAAGGCACATATAAAAATGAAGGAAGCCAGTCAGATGTTAAGATAGCAGTTGGAAACACTTCATACATGGTCAACAAGTATGTATTGGCAACAGATGTGAAGCTGATCAAATCTGTGCTAAATCAAGCAGACCACCTTACCAGGGTGTTCCAAAGGTGATTAGAGCCGAACCTGTAAAAATAGAGTGTACCACTGTAAGAAAGTTGAGCAAGAGTCAGGTAGCTAATATCTACTGACAAAGTGGGCACCTGGGTGTGAAGAGGACACTATATTTTTCCAAGTCTGTTGACCTCTCAGTATCAACAATACTTGTAAAGTCAGTCATCAAGAGAAGGTTAGCGATGAATATCACCCTACGGCAGTGGATAATTCCTATTGGTTGTAGTCTATCTCAATTTGCAATATGGCAACCACTCCATCAACAAAACTACCATTGTCACTAATCAATTAACATCAATCTTTTTCTAGTGGAATCCACAGACCGAAATCGTAACTGATGACACAGCTTTCACAAAATTTCTCAGTGACTGTGGCATGCAGCTTTCAATTCCAAAGTGCTTATGCACCAACCAGAAATGGTATAGTAGAGAGGAGTCACAAGCATTAAAACCATTGATACTAGAAAATAGTGCTCCATACCAGAAACAGTATACTGGCATAATGTCACATCTAAGGACAACCTCTCACCATTTACTGCGCTGGTAGATGTGACACTTCTGACCTAATCATGGAATACTTGAAGAGCATACAAAATGGGAGATATTGTCTTGGTTAAGACTACACAAAGGAAATGCAAGACCAAGTTTAAGAGTCTACAGTCAGCACAGATTGATGGAATTCCCTGTTATGTGAAGAACTTGTGTCCCTTTCAAGGTTGTATTCACTATCTGAACATGGAGGTGATTCAACAGAAAATGAGCAGTTAAGTTAACTAGAGATCAACTTCACCAAGCGATTCTCCTGATATTTAGCAGCGCAGAGTCTGGTAAAGGAGAACCAAATGACTCATCCAGCATCATAAGCTTTATCTGAAAATGAAGCTTATGATTCTCCCCTTCAGAGGAGTACTGGGCAGAAGCCACCACACCTGGTTGTATTTGTTGTAATTATGTAATCGGGGAGGGGAGTGTAGCAAACTACTATAATGCAAATATGTAAATTTTGGCTGTGAATACAGAGATAAAAAATGGACAGAAAGCAACAGACAGAACAGGTAACTGTACCAAAAGGCAATATATGTTGCAGTCAGTAAAGTGTTTGAAAGAAACAGATTACAGGAACTGTTTACAAATCAGAGGAACCAAAAAGTTTACTTTTCCCTACAGATTCTAAATATGGGTTATCATTAAAATTTTAATATGTTTGCTCCTCAAAAAAACACTGCTGATTTAATTACTTGAGGATTAACTCTTGATAAGTCAAAACCTTAAATTTTGAACTTCTGCTGCTGCTTCTTGGTTGGATAAGAATCTAACAGCTTGGCCTGAAAGCAAGATGCTAAGATATCTACACAATTTAATGCAGAACCTATCATTTGGTAAAGAACTTCAATATCTACAAAATTCTCAAACTGGATAGATCCCTGTGTTAGTAATGGATATTTAAATCCATTGCTAACACAGATGAAAGTTGTCCTATTTGTTCCAACGGAAGAATAGCTAAGATTAAAATCTATTAATATCTCGTATCATTGTCTCCAAAGTACAATTTAACATTTAATCATAGTAGACACTCATAAAAGATGCATCTAGGAATTTCTAATACTCCTAATAAGTTAAGGCCCTCAGTGTTTTGGGTTCCCAAGGCCAGACAGAATTACATTTAGAGAAAATATTATGAACTTTCATTTAAATACCCAAAATTAACTAATCTTTTGAAACAGTGAACTTGATCGAATCATTTTCTCATGTAGAAATAAATTTTACAGGACATTTAATGATTAAAAATGAAAAGGTAAAAGTTGTACATCTTTATTTTCACCTGTATGAATGTAAGAGCAGTTCATATTAAGGAAATAAGTGGTTGAGACTGTGCTATCCTTCATAAAATTCTCTAACATTTATGGGATTACTAGTTACATTTAGAGTGATAATGCTAAGTCCTTTATCACTGGATACAAGTTGATTAAACAGTTTGACTCTAAAGAGTTTTTAGACTGATTTTCAAACTTTAGGCCTCCATCAGTCAGGGTTGACCATGGGTAGCATCTAAGTTGTCTGCTTGGCTGGAGCATCAGCATCTGTAACTGTAGAAACTGATAGGGGAGTGAGTCTTTGTTGCAGAGGCTGCATTTGTGTTTTGTTTCAGGTCTGTCGGAGTTGTCATTTTGCTTCCTGCAAATCTGCCTCTCCATAGCGATTTGTGTTAGTTGCTCCTCCCTTGATTTAAGTTGTTGGGCCAAGGTTCCTCTCCATTTAACCCGGTTGACTGCTACACTCACCCATGTCTCCATGTTGATGCCCACAGCTTTCATATTGCGTTTTATGATGTCACGATACCACAATTGTGGCCGCCCAGTGGGTCTTCTTCCAGAGGCCAGCTCTCCATACAGGAGGTCTTTTAGAATGTGACTGTCTGGCATGTGGTGTACATGGTCTAGCCAGCGGAGTCTGTGCGTTTTAAGGAGTATGAACATGGTAGGCAGACCGGCTCAAGACGGGACCTCAGTGTTGGGCACTTTGTCTTGCCATGATATTCCCAATATACGTCAGATACTTCTCAGATGAAAGGTGTTCAGGCACCTCTCTTGCCTGGCATACATGGTCCATGTCTCACTGCCATATAGCAGTGTACTGATGACACAGGCGTTGTTTAGTATTAAGCACCTCACAATACATGTATATGCAGCTTAGATGGGCAATATGTGGGAACACATGATCAGGACTATCAAAGAATGCCTTCATAAAACTATAGGAAGATCTCAAGTAAAGAACTACTCACTATTCTTAGACATACAAAAAGTAATAAATTCTCAGTCAGTAACTTATCACTGTTCTGATTAAGGTTTGAAAATAATTAGACCCAGTTACTTTTTATATTCTCTTTCAAAAGAAGAATTGCTGTTAAATATGGATAATGAAAGCATTATGGTGTGAACTCCCTCAAAGGAAAAACATAACTACATCTATAAAAGATGATAGATTATTTAGTAGATAAATTAAAAAATATGTAATATAAGAAACATAAGTTTAAGAGAACAATGTAAGGATCTGTGTGAAAACAAATATGAAAAGGTTATTAAGGTGAACAATATATAGAATCCAGCTAAACTTCATCCTTATTGGCAATTAGAAAGAGTAGTTGAGCATATATCATGTAATGACAAAAAGTTATAGTTACTTTATGATGGTTTGATTTAACTTCATTCTATGGAATTATCTTTAATGCATAATTTTCATTCTGTTCATCCAATATCTGAAAAAAAAAAAAAAAAAAACTTGTTTCCTGCCACTCACTAAAAGGCACCGATTCAATCAGAAAATCTAAAAGATTAGCTAAGATAAATAATTCTGATCCTAAAAATCCTTATATTTGGTATTAGACTCTTCACATTAGATATTTGCAAACTAATGCATAAAATTGGCTGACTTCTTTAAGCCAAAATTACAGGTTATAAAATAATGAAAAAGAAATATCTACTGTTCAAATATTGTGCGACTATCACTGAAAAAGAAAAAAAAAAACTAAATATTCTAACACTGTAAATTTGAATGAACATCTTTCAAGATAAAATACTGTTAGTGATTCTGAGTATTTAAACAATTCTAACAGTTATGAAGAAACATCTCAGGTAGCTTTCAGTTACAAGCACCAAGATCAATGGGTTACACCACCTTTTACACTGGCCAAGTCAGTGATATTGACTCTCCATTCAGTGATGTGTAATGAAAACATTTCAGCTCCAACAAATAGTAGGAATGATCATTTTTGATGCAATTTGTTTTCAGACCAAACTTTCATGTAATATCAGTTTCATTCAAGTGATGGCTAGATATGGAGTGTTCCAGAAATACTAGCCATAGTGTCTTGTAAGAAAATTCAGTCAACAAATCACATTGAGTGAAAGTGCAGAAAGAGCCATTCACAATGTAAAACAAATTTCTAAGTCTCAAAGTTGTTACTATCTTTTAGTTGAAAATTACATAATTTCATAAAAATTTCCAAAATAAAATACCTCATACAGTGAAAAGATCTGCTTTTTTGAATTCCTCATTTCAAAATTGTAAAGTTTCAGGCCTGAACCTCCAATGAATACATTTTTATGGCAAGTTCAGCATCATGGTTAACTTTTGACCTGCTTTTGCCCTACAGCTAAATTATTTTTATGTGACGTTTCTTTGTTTTGTTTTTTGGGTACTACAGAGAGAGAGAGAAAAAAACTTCATCTCTAGTGTCCAAGGTATTCTAAGTCATTATCTTATATGTTCAATCAAATTTGTCCTTTTGTGTCATATTTTTATGATTTTCTTTTTAAGAAAGAAATTTTTCCAATGTTTAGGCTGGTCTAGTCTAAGAATCATTGATTCCATTAGCATTATCTTTCTTTTATCTCAAATACCTATATGATATTACATTTGTAATAATTTTTAATTATCAAAATCTCTCGAGATGTTAACTCAGAAGCTGAAATCTAAAAAATATTAGCATAAAATTAAATATGAAAATAATTACAAAATAGAAACTAATTAGTTGAATATATTTTAGCAAATAGATTGGTGACAAAGTCTTATAACTTTATAGTTGAAATAGCTAGATGTTCTATACAAAGTTTCTTCTGTCACACTTGTTTGTAGAGCTCTTCCACATTATGGTTCCTAGTTTTATCTTCTGTCTTAATTCCTGCCCTTTTATTGTTCTCTTTCCTTAATGTATCCCCACCACCACTAATTTTCTCTAATACTCAGTTGGGCATTTGTAGTTTTATTGCCTTGCTTGGAGTGAAATGATTAATATAAATAATTTCCGATACCTAAATTTCAATTGAAATTTTGAAAATAAACAAGTTTTCTTTAAGCTTTAATAAGATATTAAATTGAGTAATTCCAGTAAGCAAAATACACTGGTGTATTTTAATCCAAAATTAATTTACTATTAAGCTTTTCTTAAGTACGGTAGTCCTCTTATCAGTGTCATCAAAGGTGATGAATGATTTAATGACAGGTTCCGGCTGTCAAAAATACTAAGTATGACAACCAAACATGCCAAATGTTGTATGTAGCTAAAATGGTAAAATTTTCAAGTTTTAATTTTTTTTTGTTTTTAACTACATAGTAAAATTAAAAATTTAACATATTTTCAGCAATTATATATTTCATAGAATTTTAGTTTAGCTTTATAGCCAAACATCTGAATATGCTTTCTATATAAATAAAAATTAAAAAAATAGATTTCTTTCAAAATAATTTTACAAATTTAATAAGAAAGAATAAAATTAAAATAACCAAACAAAGTTATATTATGTTATTTATTAATATTTTTATTATGCATTTTTCATACTATTAATAAGTTATATCATTAAGTTTATGGCATAGTAAAAATATCTAATTTTTATAGTACTGCAAAAGTTATAAGTGTGTGTGTGAGATATATATATATATATATATATATATATATATATACATGCCAATTCGGTCAAGTTTCAATCCTGGGTTAGGAAGTGACCGAAGTCTAAGCCGTACTGATGAGCGGTAATACAGCGAAACAGATCTGTCTGCGGATGACTATAGTGTGTGTATATATATATATATATTTGCTACAGTATTATGTCATTCATTATTTATCCAATACCTTGTGTTCGGAGAAAATGACTTACAAAGCAGGCTGTTGAACTTTAGAAATATCTTGAACACACTCGAGTCAGAATGAAAATGTGGTTTTGTGGTTCTCCATGTAAGGGAAATAATTCAAAACGCTTGTCAACTTCTAAAATCAATATGACTCCGATGGAACATCGTACTTAATAAAAATGAACATATTTACACACAAAAAATTTTTTTTAATTATTTAAAAAATACAGGTGCAGAACACAACAGTTCTTTAAAAGATTTTAAAAATATTTTTAAAACTTTATAACTTATTATAATAAAAAAATGGAAACAATTATTTTAAAATTTTTTTTAGTAATTGTAACTTTTTTTTTCTTCTTCAGGCTATAATTTTTATTTATTCCAACAATTAAAAGCTTATCAAATTAAATTATAGAGTTTTATTGCATTTTTTATTTTACTCTTCGTAGCAGATTTTCAGATAGTGATAGTTTGTAGCCAATTAAAATTTATTAAAATTTCATAGATTTAAATGGAAGGGGAATAACAGAGATAAAATATATATATTTTTACCAAGATTTTTAAAAAATAATTTCAAAAATAATTTAATTCATATGTGAATGAGTACTAAAAGTTTCATTAAAATCCAACAATTATTTATTTTTGAGAGAATTTCCAAATTAATGTGTTTATCACAAAAAAAAAAAGTCGGTGATTAAGTTTTCCATTGAAAATAGTCGTAACGTTTTGTTAACTGCTAACTCAAATCAGAAACTTTTCTGACAAAATTTTGAAAATGTTAGAAGGGATTAAAAGTTACTTTGATCTTTCCTCTTAATATAAACATTTTAATGGAAAAAGTTTTAAGTTTAAGTTTGGGACCTTTTTTATTTATACTATGCTGTTTTTTTTGTTTTAGCAATTTAATGAAGGTACCATAAATATATATATATAAAAATGGAAGATAAGACTAAAATATTTGTGTTAAGGTGTTGTGGTGCAGTGGATATCAGCGCGAATTAAGAAATCTGGGAGCCAAGTTCGAATTCCAGTTGAATTTGTTGCATTCACTTATGTGCAAATACTCTTGGGAAAAGGTATTAATCCATCGCTTTCCTCAGTTATGAGTTAAATAATAAGACATATTGAGTTATATAGCCTTGGCTGGCAACCAGTCAACCACAGAATAATCTTCTGTTCAGTCAGTCATGTTTCTTTTGAGATATAATCGCCCCAGCATGTGTCACATATGGCATTTCATATCATTTTTATAGATTATCTAGTCTCCAAAGAGGATATACATTGTGGTGCAATGGATAGACTGAACAACAAATCAGAGAGCCAAGTTCAAATTCCAGTTGAATTCCCTGCATTCACTTATGCACAAATACACTTGGAAAAGATATTAATCCAAATCTTCCTTCCAGTTATGGGTTAAATAATAGGACAGAATGGGTTCTATAGCCTTGGCTGGCAACCAGTCTACTGCAGAAATGGCAACCTACTGCGAGATAATCTTCTGCCCAGTCAGTCATGTCTCTTTCGAGACATGACTGACTGGGCAGTGATCCCAAAGTGTGTATTACATATGGCACCCAACTGACTGAGTCTCCAAAGACTAAAATTTCTATTAAAAATTGCATCAATTATTATTCTGTTACTAATATATAATCCTGCACCTGCTATAGACAGGCAATACTAAGCGCTATGGATACAACTTACCAAACAACTCATAAATCCATTAGTTCTGATAAAATGGAAACATCTCTTATCTTGTGACAAATGAAACCTAAAACCAAACTTTAGACAAGTGTCCTTTCCAAACCTACTAGTTTTAAAAACCAGTGTCCTCGCTATAGCACACAAAATTAATCACCAGATTTTAAATTCTTTTGCAAATTAAAAGTAAAGCTGAATCATTAAAATATAAAATTTTTTCTTGGGCAGTTGCAGATTTTTTCCTCAGCTACATTCATTTTTCTTGAAATATATTGTTACATAAATGTTTTTCCTTAAATTAAAAAAAAAAAAATCAAATATAATAAACTACTGATTCTCAAATTTTTCTAGCTGCTATCCCCTTGGCTTCCAGGCCATAGCCATACTGTCCCTACTCCCATATATAGACTCTTCATATTAGATATACTGCAAATTTAAAACAATTTAACACTGTAAACACATATGTACATTTTACAAAATATGAATTAAAAAAAAAATAAACAACCAAATAAACATTTATTTAGCCAGTTTAGCAAAATGAAATGGTAAATTTAGTTTAAATGGAATTAAAGTTAGAAGGTCCTGTCACATTTGAAGATGGAAAAGAAAAATGCTTCTTTGGTCTTGATAGGTATATATTTAATAAATTAATAAAGGTAATATTTCTAATAACACAATCCCATCTATTTGGCAAATTGTTGATATCACAGGCTTAAAATTCTTCAGCTTTCAATCCAAAGAAATAGTCTGCATCATTTTTAACTTAGTCACAATTAATGAACTGTATGCCCACTAAAAACAAAAAACACTAGGAAAACCTTCAATATTTAGTGTTTTTCCTTGGTGACTTAGGCAAGATGTGGTTTTGTATTATCAAGTAACAACAACACACCTTTATCAGCAACCAATGAGGAACATTTTTTTTTTTTAAACAAATTTTGGTTTAATTCTTCTTCACATTAACCATTTCATTTTGATTTGGTTTAGTGCTTTATGATAGATGACCTTTCATATCCCAATTTTTTGAAATTACTATTTTTAGAAAATTGTTAAAATATTCTTTTTTTTTTAATTGTCTACCTCTCCATGTAATTTCATGAAATTTGTAAAACTTCAATACCATTATGAAACTTTTTGCTATTCGTTAAACCCAAGACTCTTTGGGGAATGTAAGTCATCTATTATCCCCTCCAACCCCAGTCAGTTACAACTTTCCCAAAACTACTCCAAATAGTAAAATAAAAAATGCAATAAAATTATGACATTAAGTGGATAATCTCTTAATTGCTTTTATAGATAACATATTAAGGACATTATTGTTTGAATAAGATTTTTTCTATGAATAATGAATTTTTACAAAAATTGCCATGTTTTTAAAAATATAATTTACAAAGTTTCAAAAATATTTTTAAATTTCTTCCTCCATTGGGTCAACAAGAATATGAAATTAAAACATGAAGACTACATTTAATAATCGAAAATTGAAATGCTTAAATTATTTAGCCATTACATTTTTAAAATAATTAAAACATTTTGTATTAATTTTGATTACCCGTATCTTATTTGTACAGGTGGCCAAATGTAATATTTATAATTAAAAGGTTGCATGATTCAAGGTTTGTTCTCCCTTACATGAAAAAAATGAAATTTATACTAAATTTGTTTTCCATACTTGGAATTTTTTGGCCGGCTACTGTGTGCGTTGTGGTGCAGTGGATATTGGCTCGGAACGAGAAATCGGGAGCCGAGTTCGAATTCCAGCTGAAGTCATTGCATTCACTTACGTGCAAATACCCTTGGGAAAGGTATTAATCTACCTATTCCTTCCAGTTATGGGTTAAATAACAGGACAGATTGGGTTCTATAGCCTTGATCAGCAACTAGTCTACTGCAGAAAGCAATGGCAACCTACTGCGGGATAATCTTCTGCCCAGTCAGTCATGTCCCTTTCGAGACATGATCGCCCAAGCGTGTATCACATATGGCACTTAACTGAGTGACTATTGAAATTAAAAATGTTTTATTCTGTTAAATTCCTACTAAGCATAACATTTTATAAACTGAGTTAGCTTGGTTATTTCAATTTCATTATTTATTAAATTGTTAAATTATTTTAAAATTAAGTTTTATATTTTAATTTTAATTTTTTCAGAAAGGATATTCAAATGTATGGCTATAAAGCTAAACTAATATTCTATAAAATGTTATAATTGCTGAATATATTGTTAAATTTTTAATTTTCTATGTAATTAAAAATCGAAACACAATTAAGCTACAGCATATACAATTGTCATGTTTGGTCGTCCATCAGGCTTCCATTTGTCAAATCATTTGTCACCTCAGATGACCTTCATTAAAAAACACTTTCATTGTACATTTCAGACAGTAAGCAAGTAATACTTGTTTTAAATCAGATTGAGGTATATTTTATTTTTGCAAGATTTTTTTAAAACCAAGAATTGGATACTGTTTAACAAAATGTGTTGATGAATGAAAAATGGCCGAAAAGTTGAAATTTTTTAAAAATTAAAAGATTTTGTTTCTAATCAATATAATTTCAGTTTGAAATACACCAGAGTATTTTGCTTACTGAAATTTCATCTTTGACTTTCAATTAAAGTTAAAATTAAAGCTTGAAGAAAACTTTATTTTTATCAATTCAATTTAAATTTCGGAATGGAAAATGAGTGGAGATACCAAAATAAAACTATTTCTTAATCACTGATTGTTGATCTTTTAAACCTTTCCAGTATGATTTGACATGTGATGACAGACAAATGTGAGATAATCTATGTGTATAGTGACTAGAATTTATATAATTGTCCAAATATTTTCCTTTAAGGGGAAGAAATCATGAAACACATAACCTTTTTAATGTACACATAAAAATTACCATGCAAAAAAAATGAAAAACTGCAAACACTCAAAAAAAAAATCAAGAATTACTTCAAAAATATGATGGCTCGATGATTTTTATTAAACTTCAGTTTTTGATTAGTAAATATAGTCTTCACTTAACCTAATGCCTATAAGTCTTTAAAGTTTCATTAAAATCTGACAATTATTTGATCTTTGCAAGAATTTCAAAATTGTTTTTCAGCAGATAAAAAACATGTAATATCATTATCGATTATAAACTCATAACAACTTGGTTGCCTGCTGATGAAAATCAAAACAAGATGTTTTACCAAAATTTCGAACATGTCAGAAAGAATTAATTTTGAAAATAATTAAAAGATACTTTGATCTTTCATCTTGACAAACATTTTGATAGAAAGAATTCATTTTTATTAAGTTGAGGTTTTTTGATTTTTTTCCTTTCTTTCAGTGATTTAAATTGCTTATTTCCAGTAAGCAAACAAATAATATTAATTGGAATCTCAACTTTGAGTATTTTCAGTTAAAACATTAAAAACAGGCTTTAAAAAAAAAAAAAAAAAAAAAACACAACAGGTATTGACAGGTTTGTAAACAAGTTAATTTTCGGTTTTAAAAATTTTGCAAAAATAACATACATCTGTGACATGTTATTTTATGATAATTAAAAACTAAGGTTAAATTAATCTGATTTCAGATATCTTACTTGCTTATAGTTTGAAAAGTGGTATAGTTGACCAGAATTGATATAAATTGATGAAATCTAAGTAAACGTTTTCTTTTGGTTTTTAACTACCAAGTAATTTTAAAAGTAAATAACATTTTCAGCATTTATCTAATATTTTATCGAATTTTAGTTAAATTGAAATAACCAAGCTAACTCAATTTATAAAATGTTATGCTTAGTAGGAATTTAACAGAAAAAAAGTTTATAATTTCAATGGTAGAATTAGAAATGTACAACAAAAACAGACCAAACACAGGTTAAAAAAAAAATTTGAAAAAGGAATGTAAACTAGGAAGTAAATTACTTCAAATTATAGGAATTCTTTTTCCTACCAGGAATCACATGACATTTTAATGATAAATATCAAGTACGACAACCCATACGAATAAAATACAGGTAATCAGCATGCACACAATTAAAATGTTTTAATTATTTTAAAAATCAATTAGCTAAAATATTTGTATTAAACTTTTCAATTAGTAAATAGTCTTCAAACATTAATTTAACAACCTAGCGTTAATAATAAAAAAGAAAATTTTAAGATTTTTGAAACTTTATAAGCCATTATCTAAACTTATTTATAAATGGAACTTTGTGTGTGTGTGTGTGTGTGTGTGTGTGTGTGTGTGTATATATCCGTTACCTATAGACTCCAAAATGGCTGAACCGATTTTCTTAAAGATTTACACAGTTGTACTATAAGCGTCTGCGAGTGTCCTTGGCTAGGTTTTGTGTCAAGGTACCCCCAATAAATATCGAAAATTTATATATATATATATATATATAAATAAATAAATCGGGCTATAGAAGGAGTGGTCCAATTGTAATCAAATTTGATTAACTCATAGACAAAGACATAGGAAACGATATTCAAAAGTTTCAAGGTTGCAGTTCTTACAATAGTGCAGAAAATCTATAATATATATATATATATATATATATATATATATATATATATATATAGGCAAGGTGTGTGTGTGTGTGTGTGTGTGTGTCTGTTTATCTGTCTGTATGTCCTTTATACAAATCCACAATTTTTATCAGATTCTCACCAAACTTCACACAAATATTCTTTAGGCTAAGTCTGAGCTACAGGACCATGGATTAGTTTTAAAGCTTTCATTACACCCGAGCAACACCGAGCTATACTGCTAGTAATAAATAAAAATTAAAACCATTCTTGTAAAATTTATTATTCATTGAATTTTTTTTTCTTTTCAAACTATGATATCCTTAATTATATATATATATATATATATATATATATATATATATTAGTTTATCTAACTAAAAAATGGCAAAGTTTTATTGCATTTTTGTTTTTGCAATTTGGAGCAGATTTTCTAAGAAATAGATTAATTTAGAAAAAAGAAAAAAAAAAAAAAACATTTGATTAGCATTCTTTAAAGACTCCTGAATTGAATTAATATTAGGTTTATGGGGAAACTCTCGCAAATTTCTAGACATTTCCAGAAATTACTAATATATGTAGCAAAAACAAAAAAAATATTTTTACCAAGATTTTCTAAAAGTAATTATTTCAAAAATGATTTTAGTCAATTATGAATAAGTCCTGAAACTTTCAGCAAAATCTGACCATTATTTGATTTGTGCAAAACTTTCCAAATTCATGGTTTTTCACCAGCAAAAAAGTGACTTGCGTAATATTACATTTGCCATAATAAACCCTTGTAAAAATTCTATCACTTACAGACGAAAGAAAAACAAGATTTTCTACCAAAATTTTGAACATGTTAGAAAGAATTGAAGTTTTAAAAAAATAATAAAGAAATTATTTGATCTATCCTCTTAATAATGAATCTTTTGCTGATAAAACTGTTTTTATTTAGTTTGGGACTTTTTTCCTTCATACTACGCCATTTGTGTTTGTTTTTTTTAGCAATTTAGTGGAGGTACTTAGTTTTATTTTAAATTTCATGCTTTAAATAAGTGATACTTGTGTAAATCAGACTAATTTAACATTAAATTTATTAATTTTCCAAAATTAACATGTCACAGCTGGATATCTTTGCATGATTTTTAAAAGCATGCATGAATTAACTTTTGCTTATAAATGTGTCAAATACTCAAAAATGACCAAAAATTGAAAAATTTTAGATTCCAATGAATATAATTTTTTGTTTAAAATATACCAGGTAGGTACCTTCACGCAATTGCCAAAAAACAGCATAGCATGATGTTAAAAGGGCTCAAATAAAACAAAAACAAAGTTTTGTCATCAAAATGTTTGTTATTAAAGATTAAAGATCAAATTTTATTATTTTTTAAAATTTCTTAATCCTTTCTAGCACATTAAAAATTTCAAAATTTTAAGGATGTACAACCTGTCATCGATCTAATCAGTCAAGAATCCATCAAACCTTTAATCAGCTTGTTTGTTTTGAGATTTAACAACCTATCAATCCTTATGGGATCATTTAAGGTCACAACAAATGATTTTAAGTAAGGTTATATTATTTTTACAGAGTTTTTGAAGATGTCTTGCTTTTTAAACTTTTTTTTTAGATCTTTGGATCTTTACTTAGATTATATTTTGTTGTGTAGTTTGATCTTTTTGAGGAAGGTTAAAATAGTATTAGAGTTTATTTTTTCGAAAAGATCTTTCAAGTTGTTAACATTATAGAGGGATTGCCAGATATATGTAAAGTCACTGCCTTTAATCAGATGAACACAACCAATTGTCAATAATTTGTTGTATATTACTTTTTTATGCTATAAAAACAAATTTTCAATACCTCAATTTAAATTGAATTTGTAAAAATAAAAAGTTTCTTGAAGCCTTAATTCTAGCTTTAATTGAAAGCCAAGAGATCAAATTTACTAATTCCAGTAAGCAAAATACCCTGGTGGATTTTAAACTGAAATTATATTGATCGGAATTAAAAATTTTTTAGGTTTAAAAAAAGTTTTTAAAATTTCAATTTTTCCGCCAGTTTTCGGCTTTTACAAAAATAAAATACACCTAGCTGACACATTATTTTTTTCAAATTACCAAATTTAAACTTCCTTGAAGTTGATTTGAAACAAGAATTACTTGCTTACTGGCTGAAATATTTCCAAAAAAACATTTCTCAATTATGGTATCCTTATCACATCTGTCAACTCCTTATCAAGAGGTGATAACTGATATGTTTTACAGCCGGCCAAAGCATTGTGGCGCAGTGGATATCGGCTTGGAACGAGAAATCGGGGAGCCAAGTTCGAATTCCAGTTGAATTCACTTATGTGCAAATACCCTTGGGAAAGGTATTAATCCGTCTCTTCCTTCCAGTTATGGGTTCTATAGCCTTGGTCGGCAACCAGTCTACCGCAGAAAGCAATGGCAACCTACTGCAGGATAATCTTTTGCCCAGTCAGTCATGTCTCTTTCGGGACATGATCGCCCAAGTGTGTTTCACGTATGGCACTTAACTGACTGACTGATGGAAGACGAATTTGGTATAAATTTCATTTTTTTCATGAAAGGGAGAACAACCCTTGAATCATGCAACTTTTTAATTATAAATATTACATTTGGTCACCTGCACAAATAAGATACGGGTAATTAAAATTCATACAAAATGTTTTAATTGTTTTAAAAATTTAATGGCTAAATAATTTGTGTTAAGCATTTCAATTTTCGATTAGTAAATGTAGTCTTCATGCTAGCCAATGGAAGAAATTTTAAAATATTTTTGAAACTTTATATATTATAAAAAAATTTTTTTTAAATGAAAATTCTTGTAAAAATTCATAATTCATTGAATATTTTTTCTTTGTAGACTATGATATGCTTAATTTATATTGTTCATAAAAGCAATTAAAAGTTTATCCAAATAAAAATTGGCATAGTTACAGCATTTTTCGTAATTCGGACCTACTTTTTAAAAAGAAGGCCAATATTGAAGAAAAAAAAAAAAGACAGTTGATTCGCATTCCCCAATGACTCCTGAATTTAATTATATTAGGTTTATTGTGACCCAAAGTCAAATTTTTAGACATTTCTGGAAATTAGTAAGGGATAACATGTAAAAAAAAAAAAATTTTAACCAATATTTTCTAAAAGTAATTATTTCAAAATTCATTTCAGTCAATTATAAGTAAGTCCTGAAATCTTCATCAAAATTCAACCATTATTTGATTTTTGCAAGAATTTTTAAATTAATGTGTCTCTCACGGTCAAAAATGTGCATTGCGTAATATTATCTATGTTGACATAAGAAAAAAAGATTTTCTCCCAAAATTTCGAACATGTTAGAAATAATTAAAAATTTTTTAAAAAAATAATTAGAAAATATTTTGATCTATCCTCATAATGATGATATAAACATTTTGCCGATAAAACTTTGTTTTTATTTAGTTTGGGACTCTTTTCCTTCATACTATGCTGTTTTTTTTTTCAGCAATTTTTTGGTTTGGTTTGAGTTTAACGACCCATCATTTAAGGGTCAGCTTTTGTATTTTGGGATCACATTTGTTTTGAAGTTGTTGCATGCATTAGATTTTTTTTAATCGTATCACCCTGAGCAAGGCGGTAACGCCACTGATGTGCAGGAGGCTACGTAATAGTGAAAAGATTGGAAAAGAAAGCCGGAAACCATGTCCTAAACAGGGAACAAGGGATGAGCCTCTTAACCTGTTCAATAGACATGGGTGGAGTGTGAACAGGGTGATAGATCTATTTACTCCAATTGAAAAAAAAAAAAAAAGTGAGAAGATTGAAAAAGGGAAAGCCGGAAACCATATCCTAAACAGGGAACAAGGGATGAGCCTCTTAACCTGTTCAATAGATATGGATGGAGTGTGAACCGGGCGATAGATCTATCTACTCCAACTTTTTGTGACTAAGATGGGCTCGCCTACAACCACATCAAGTCATTGAATATGCCAAGCCTTTAGGGATAATGCTATGAGTGAATACATCACCAGGTATTAATTCCAGGAGTTATGGTCGAGAGATCTGTTGCTTTGTGATAAACACTGCAGTGGCCAACCACAGATGAAGATTGCCAAATACTTTCAGGTTTCTGACAAAATAGCAAGAATTCCCCTGCACTGCATAGTGAAAGTGTAGAACTTCACACTGGTTAGAAGTCAGCAAGTGACAGCCTGTTTCTCAAAGCTTTTTCTTGCACTGTCAGTCAGTTAGTCAAGTGCCATACGTGATACATGCTTGGGCAATTATGTCTCAAAAGAGACGACTGACTGAGCAGAAGATTACCTCGCAGTAGGTTGCCATTGCTTTCTGCAGTAGACTGGTTGCCAGCCAAGGTTATAGAACCCAATCTGTCCTGTTATTTGACTCATAGCTAGATGAGGAAGAGATGTATTATATTATTAAGTAGTAATTAGTGGGGGATCAGTTTATTACTTCATAACAATATAAAATTGATCTCCCACTTTATGCCCAGTAGAAGCCTAAACCATGTTTTAACTATTATATTCAGTCAGTCAGTTAAGTGCCAAATGTGATACACGCTTTGAGCAATCATGTCTTGAAAGAGACATAACTGACTGGGCAGAAGATTATCCCACAGTAGGTTGCCATTGCTTTTCTGCGGTAGACTGGTTGCCAGCCAAGCCTATAGAACCCAATCTGTCCTGTTATTTAACCCATAAATGGAAGAAAGTGACAGATTAATACCTTTCCTAAGGGCGTTTACACATAAGTGAATGCAAGAAATTCAACTAGAATTTGAACTCAGCTCCCCGATTTCTCATTCCAAGTCAATATCCACTACACCACAACACACATCATCTGGCACTGTTATGTATCTATATTTGATTAAATTCTCACCTCTGATGATAAGTGGGTTTTATATCACACTCCCAAGCATATCAGACATAGATTATTACCATCGGACCATGTGCCTCACACAACAAGACCACCTCTAAAAAAGAACATTATCTGTATTTGTTGGACTAGTCAACAAGTAGTGAACTACAAACTGATACCAATTGGACAAACCCGTATATTTGCAGCAGCTGGAATGAGGGCAACAGACATTAAAGCAAAGGAGTCAGCATTGGTTAATTGCACAGATGTACTGTTTCTCCATAATAATTCCACACTTCATGTAGCACATATAGCCAGTGATATGTGATGACTTGGCTGGGAGACACTGTGCAATCCACCTTACCTCCACAACAGATTACCACCTCTTCCATTCCCTGGCTGATGACCTTTGTAAGAAATTCTTTGCAAAGGAGGCAAAATTGTATCAGGCACTCACAGACTTTTCTGTGATTTTTTTACTACCAGGACATTGCACAGCTAGGAGTATGTTGACAAAAACTTCTGGATGCCAATGGGGAATACTTTGAGGAGTAACAGTGCGCTGTCAAAAACAGCAACAACTTTTTTTTGCGTACCTTGTATATCAGTCAGTTAAGTGCCATACATGATACACATTTAGATGATCATGTCTCAAAAGAGACATAACTGACTGGGCAGAAGATTTTTCTGCAGTAGGTTACTATTACTTTCTGTGGTATACTGGTTGCCAACCAAGGCTATAGAACCCAATCTGTTCTGCTATTTGACCTATAGCTGGAGGAAAGAGACTGATTAATACCTTTCTTAAGGGTATTTGTGTATAAGTGAATGCAACAAATTCAACTGGTATTGAGCTTTTTTAAGTTTTGTTTAATGGCATATCAACCTCTGTGGGTTATTTAATGCCAAAAATGTGGGGTTTTAAGGTATTTTTTAATGTTCAGTTATAGTGTGAAGATTGATTTAGTCAGATTTTGATGAAACATTTTATTCTAGAAAACTGAAGATGTCTTCTAGTTTTGTATTCAAAAATGTATTGCTGGTAATAATTTTTTCTTTCAAAAATTTATTATGGCAATTTTTTTTTCCTTCAAAAATGCATTATGGTAAAAAATGTATTGTCACTAATATTTTGCCTTCAAAAATGTATATTTTTCTATAAAAGTCTATTTTTATGAATATATGTTCTATAAAAGTGTATTTTTATACTTTCATAGTTCTGACCCCAGTTTTGGCATCAACTATTTGCCCATTGCTGGGACCCTAACAGGTGCTACCACTCCGGACCTGGGTGGACCTGAAAACAACAGCAATTAAGAGGTGATTCCATGCTCCTAACAATCTTCAGAGGCCTTGTTGCTGGATGCATCAATTGGAATTCGAACTTGGTTTTCTGATTTCTTGTTCTGAGCTAATATTCCCTGCACCACCCACGCACATCTATTAAATACTATAGAACCATTAAAAAAAGTTAAAAAAGAAATTATCGCTTGAACAGATGCAGTGAAGGTTCATACCTGTTAGACATTGTTTAAAAAAAAGGTTTAAAAATGGTAACTGTAGAATATCCAACAAGCTATGCTTCTAAATGACTACTGAATTGGTTCCATGGTGGAGTATGAGAATTGGTGCAAAACATTTAAAATTTTATGAATATCAAGTGTACCAGGAAAACTTGCAGATGGAATTCAAACTCAAGAACTTTCACTGGAGAACCAATCAATATTTCACCAATTGCAATTTTTTTTTTTTTAAATCAGGAATGCCAACCATTTCTGCATTGAATTGTTACAGGTCATAACAACAAAAACAAAACAAAAAAAAAAAGAAAATGAGACAATGAACACCAAAACAAGGATTCCATCTACAGAAGTCCCTGCTCTGTGGTTGGTGAAATATGAAAGATGTCATCCATTACAAGCTACTGGAACACTGCATACATGTTTGCTAGCAATTTGACTGTATAAACAAATAAATGCAACAAATTCAAACTTGGTTCTCTGATTTCTTGTTCGGAGCCAATATCCACTGCACCACAACCATGTCATCATTATAGAAATCAGTCATCATTGTAGAAAAAAGTTTTATTATAGAAAATGGCATAGGTAACTTTTATTCTATCATTTTATTTGCATCATTATAATTTTTAACTTTTTTCTAAGATTAGTTTAATTTCTTTATTTATAACATAAAAAATCGAGTTATTTTACATAGAATTAACTACACAGTAAAAATAAATAAAATTAAAACATTTTAAGAAACTAATACATCAATACATATTACCTATTGACAAACACAAATGAGTTGTACACATTAGATTGTATACATTTTTTTTTTTAATTAAATTTATTGTATAGTCCTATTTTCTTTAAATATGCCATTAAATGGTTTATCTTGGTGTGTTCAAATAGTTCTTTTATTGTTTTTTGTGTTGTAATACTTTTTTCGTATAGATGAAAAGTTAGCGCAGTCCATCATGAAGTGTCTTACAGAGTATGGGACATGACAAGCTGTGCACCATGGCGGTTCCTTTTTTTCCAGTATGAATAGATGAGTTATTTTAGTATGTCCAATACGGAGTCAAGAAAGGATGACTTCTTCCCTTCATGATTCCCTGTAACCCTGTATCCATCCACCTAGAGTGGGTTTTATGGTTAGTAATTTATTTGGATTGCAGTTGTTCCAGTGGATTTGCCATTTATTTTGGATATATGATTGTACTTTTAAATCTGTGTACGGGATCTTATATATTTGGTCAACAGGCTCTTTATGTGCATTTTTGGTGGCTGTGTCAGCCACCTCATTTTCTCAGATTCTCACATGGCTTGGAATCCAACAAAGGATAATTTTTGTATCTGACAATGTTAATTTGCACAATAGTTTTATGATCAGTGGGTTTTGTAATTTTTTTTTTATTTCTTAGAGTTGTCAGTACTGATAGAGAATCTGAAAAAAAAATCAGGAACGTTTTCCTTTTGCTTTGGGAGATGATGTTAAGTGCCAAATCAATGGCTTTTGATTCAACACTAAAAATAGATGCTTCCTGTAAATATTGTGTTATATTTGGGATAATTGTTCAGAATTTTATTTAGAGCTTCCTTAAAGATGTGTGGTGCTTTCATTAAGGTTACATAGTTTCAGTTCCACTTTAGTTTTTTTTTTAATTTCCAAGGTGTAATAGTTGGTTTGATGGTGTCATGTATGTTTTTGAGAGAAATGTTCTTCAATTATGTTTTCCATTTGAAGTTCAAAAGATCTTATTGCATTTTCTTTTCTTTGAAATAATTCTTTGTACTTTGGTTTAAATATGATAGTGCGTGCTGGGTTTAATGGGCATGATTTTAGTTTCATATAAAATTGTAGTGCCAATTACTGCCTTCATAGAGCTAAAGGAGGTTCATTCACTTCTACATACAAACTTTCCAGATGTTTGGAATCATAGTTCCAATCGTAGTTCTTGATGGTATATTGTTTCTATTTTTTTTTTATAAGATTTTCAGGTTAATCCAAAAATGAAGCAACCATAGTCTAATTTGGATTGGACTAAATGTTCTATATAATTTTAATAATGGACTTTTATCTGCACCCCAATCAGTGTGCGCCACCACTCTCATTAACTGAATGGCTTTATTGCATTTTTCTTAGTTGCTTTATATGGGAATAAATGTTAATTTGGAATCAAAAAGAAGCCCAAGAAATTTATGTTGCTGTACAACAGGAATTTTTATGCCATCCAATTTTAAAACTGGGTCACAGTGCATTTTTCGTATTTGGCAAAAATGCATGCATTTGGTTTTGGTCCGAGACATTTTAAATCCATTCTACAACTGTCCACTGACTTATTTTATTCAGGCACTGTTGTAATTGTCGCTCGATTATGTTCATGTTTTTGGATGAATAACAGATCAAGAAGTCATCCATGTATAAGGATGCCAGGTTTAAGAAATTTTACAATATCATTAATTTTTATACTAAACAGTGTTATGGATAATATGCTTCCTTGTGGGGCACCCATCTCCTGGATCTTTGTGTCCGAGAATGTGTTACCTATCTGTGTTTTGAAATTCCTGCCTGTTAGGAAGTTGTTTATTAATTGGGGTAATATTCATTTCAATCCAAGTGATTTTAGATCTTTCATTATTGTAGTTAAACAGTGGATTTCTGTTACACCACTCGCAGGTTTGAAGCTAGCTTCCAGACAAAAATAAACAGTTGTAACTCAATATGAATCTATACTAGTTCACATCACCATGGTCCCAACAGCACTGGCAGCCAATGTCTCAGACCCTTTTATGGACAAAAACCATTGCCGACGCACCAATCATCACCATTGGCCGCATTCTCACTCAGAGTCCCCGGTTCATGCCAATTAGCATAAAGGTCAAAGAATATACCTTTCTTGGACCAAACTTGCGAGAGGAGATGACGCAGCTGACAAAGCGAACTGTCTGGCGTGAGTTTACACACGCATCCATCATGACACAGCAGCCTGACAAGCAAAACACGTTGGACACTTTGGCTCTTGTGTGAATGTTTATTGTCACAATTATGCCATATCTCCAAGTCAGTCAGATGTTCCTTTTTGATAAAGGCATCTCGGATGAAGGTTTCCAGCCAGACCAGTTGGTCAATTGCACTTGTTTTTCCGAAACCCAGATTGAATATTTGCAATTAATTTGTTTTTTTTTTCCAGGTACCATGTTTATCATTTATCATTCTTTCCAGGATTTTACAGGTGCAACAGGTCTGTAGTTTGTTGGATCTGCACAGTTTCAGTTTTTGGCTATGGGAACTATGATAGCCTGTTTCCATAGTTTAGGGATGTTTCCTGTTGTCCATTAATCATTAGAAATGGACAGTAGATTCTCCCTCAATATTTTGGGGAGGTTCCTTAGCAGTTCGTAATGTATTTCATTTGGTCCTACAGCTGTGTTATAGGTGTTCGATATGGAATCTTGAAGTTCATTCATTGTGAAGAACTGATTATAATCCTGGGAATTATGTGTTTGAAAATTGATTTGGTTTTTTTCTTCTCTTTCTTTGATTTTCTGAAATTCGTCATGAGTTTTTTTGGAGGATGAATTTACTTCAAATATCTCTGCCAAAAGGTTTGCTATTTCTTTTTTGTTTGTAGCTTAAGTAACATTTTTTTAAAATCGATGTATTTTTATTTGTTTACAAATTTCTTAAAATTAAGAAAATGGGCGTTTTTAGTAGGTACCGCCACTTTTCAGCATAAATTTTCGATACCTAATTTTAAAATGAAAAAAACATTCTTGAAGATTTCATTTTAGATTTAATTAAAAGCTTAATGATTAAAAATTTATTATTTCCATTAAGTAAAAACTTCAAGTGCATTTCAAATAGAAATTATATCATTTGATTGAAAGTCACATTTAATTTCGATTTCTTAAAACATTTTGATGGCAAAAATTTCGTTTCATTTAGTTTAGGGACTTTATTTCCGCTATTTTTTTTTAGCGATTTAGTGGAGGTTTCGATACTTACATTAGGTGTTAAAAATATTTTTAGGCTAAAAAATAAAAAAAAATTAATCATTTAGCATTCAATGAAAGGTTGAAAGCTAATTTTTTTTTTATTATCTCCACTCTCAAGTAAGCAAAATACTGTCTGTACGCACCTGCACTGGCCACTATAGTGCTTTTATTTTTATTGTAAATTATGTACAAATTCACTTTCATCAGGTTTCATTGTTTCTAAACCAAGAAGGTAGTCAAACAAAAATAAAAGCATTGTAATGGAGGGAGGAATATCTTTAACACCCCTATCTTATGACAGGCACAAAAACCCAACGTCCTCCATATTTGACAAAGAAGTTTTCCCATGGCGATTTGATGCCAAAAATAAAAGTGTTGCATCTTTGGATCTGATTCCGCATAAGCATTAATCATAATTACATCATACTTTTTCTCTCAGTCTCAACCAAGAAAGATTCATCGATTTTTACAGTTATAAGTTATGCATCCAGGTCCCTACTTTCGTACTCCCAGAGTGCCAAAATTTGAACAGCACCCAGAGTAAATTTACTTCCGTACACAAACCCTGGTTACATCACTGACTTGTCATTAAATGAACTTTTTACTGGCTTAATTTTAAAACTAAAAAAAATAATGAAAAAGTTTAACAGTGTCCGAAGAAAAGAAAAAAAAATGGTTGTCATTGTCTCAAAAAGTAGGTACCACTAATTCGATGAAATAAAAAAAAAATAAGTGTGACTGTGATAGCATAACGAACTTTTATCGCTAAAGATGTATTGTACATTTGACATTATGAAACTCACTTTTTCCGGTGGAAAAAAAAAAACCCATTTGGAAACTATTGCAAAAAAAAATAAAATGGTCGGATTTAAATGATTTTAATTAAACTCTCAACAGAAATTATTTAGAAATAAAAATGTAACTATTTTTAAAATCATTAAAATATTTTATTTAAGTAAAATTTAGTAAAAAGACTTTTTTTTTTACAAGTTATCTACTCTCTATTAATTTCCTGTTGACTACTGTTCGCAAACATTGTTTTTTTTTTAATTATTTAATAATCAATTTAAATGTAGGACTTTTTTTTTTTTACCCATAAACGTGTTTTTAAATTGTACAAAAATCGAGTCATCAAATCTTTATTACACGAGAATAAAAATGACGAAAAAAGAATTATCACACAGTTACTCGAAATCAGCTTTTGACAATAGGTTTTTTAATGACCGACATCCTTGGACTAACATTTTCTTTTTTGTTTTCACTTGTTAATTTCAGTAGTCGTCTTTTTGCCTGTTCTTTCATTAATGTAGGTTAATTTTTATACTTTGCCGAATTAAGCAACACCCAACCACTTTTTAATTTATGACTGATGTTTTAAACTAGTAGAGAGGAACAAAAAATGTTACATTTTAGTAGGTAAGTAATATTAGCCAAACTAAGAGTAAAAAGAATTAAAAAAACAATCGCTTGTTGAACATTATGCGTTGAGACCAATCAATTTCGATTTTAAAAATAAAAATTATATTTAATCCGAAAATTTGATGCCATAAAAATGAAGTTCTTCGTTTTTACAACAGACTTTAGATGGAGGCTATCACAATGCGTTTGGTAAAATAAAGTAAGGTAAAGAAGGTGTTGGGTATTTCATTAATATTTCGAGATCAAAATCTCATCTTTTGAATGGTAGGAGAAAGAAGGCGGACATGAAGGAGACTACCACCACATTTAAATTTGTTTTTTTTATTTTAAGTGCAATCTTATCGTTTACAGTACACCCTAAACTTTCCGATTGACAAAAAATTCGGAAAATTTAATATTTAAACAATTTCGGGGTGGGGGACTTGGTTTTTGATACATTATCATTAAAATCGATCCTCCCTTTTGGAACCACTCGCCGGTACGACATTACCACAATCTGTAAATTAGTTGATTATCAATTTTTTTTACTTTTTCAGTGTAATCTTATCGACTAAAAACCCTAAACTTTCCGACTGACAAAAAAAAAATTTCAACATTTAAAACGATTTTAAAGGGGAGGAGTCTCAGTTGTGCGAAATTTTTGAATAAAACCATTCTTGGTGTCTCCAAGGAAGATTCCTTTGTAAGAACTGAAGAAAATTTGAAGAAAAAAAAAAATCAACTTGTCCCAAAAAACAAAACAAAGCGACCCCAACGGGAGTGGTTTCAAAATGGAGGATCGATTTACTATAAGGTTGTATGAGAAACTGAGCCCCCCTAAAATTGTTTAAATATTGAAATTTTTCTAAATTGTTTTTGATAATCGGAAACTTTATGTAATAATCGATAAGACTGCGCTGAAAAAAGTCCAAACAAATGAAAAACAACAAATTTAAATGTGGTGGTAGTCTTTCAGGTCTGCCGAAAGATTTTTTTTTTACTACGCAACATTCGGACAATATAATCTACCAAATAATTGATGACCCAGTGCTTTTATTTGGAAAAAAAATACACTGATTTGAGAAGTTCAACCATATTAATCCTGAGAAATTAAACAAGAGAAAAATATATTTGAAAATTTGAAATTATTGAATAAAAATAATACTCCCACCAACTTTAACAAGCCAAACACCACGACCGGCTGCTGTGAGATCCACTTCTTTTGCTTCGTGTCCTTCGGACATTCTTCGTACTCGTTTTCAAATGATTAATAAGAAAAGGCGGTAAAAAAATCCTTGTCAGAATAAACTGAACGTTCTTTATCGCAACTATTTTTGCAACAATCTTTTTGTAATTTTAATAAAAAGGAGAGTTCCATTAAAAGGAACGCATGCGCATATAAGAAAATAAAAAATAAAATAAATTGGGGAGGAAAATAAATTTCCTTCCGGACTTGCGTAGTTTGGATGGCGGGAAAATAGGGTTCACCTGACTACGTTTCATTTAGGTAATTGAAATTTTCTGTTTCGTTTTGTTTTTGATTTCTAATTCATCTTTATCAGATTATTGTATTCTAAATTAAGTATAGATGAATATGTTCCTTTTCGTGTAGTTTATTTAAATTGCTCTAAAAGTGTTAGTGCTGAATAACAATTTTTCAGTTTTAAAAGCCGGTTTTAATTTTTTTACTTTATCGATCATTTTTGTAACTTAAGTTTTTTCTTCCAAACAATACCATTTTTGAACATTGAAGAAATGAAAAATTAAGGTTTTCCTCTTTTTTTTTCTTTGTTTTGATTTTTGTTCATCTACGTCAGGTAAATAGTTGTTGACTTGACAAAAAAATTGAAATATTTTCTTAAATCAGTTTTGGTTGAATTCAGAAGCTATATAGTAAGGGCATATTCTTTCATTAAAAAAACGTGCTTTTGTGACATTTTGCACATAAATTTACGTGGAATGTATTGTAAACTTTTAAAAACTGATAACTTCACGCACAAATTCTTCGTCATTTCTTAGCCCATTTTTCCTTCCTTTCTCAATTTAAATTCCTTTTACTTAATACTGCAACAAATGATTTATTGGATAGTTTGAAATTATCTAAAAAAAAAAAAGCTTCAAGAAAGATTTATCAATTCATTTAACATTCATTAAATAATAAAAACTTATTGCATTGCACCTTTAGACGTTTTTTCTTTATGCCTCTCTGATTGTAAGCCACTCTCTTGGTTTCTCTTCAGGGCAGCTCGCTGATTTCTCTGCTCCTTTTTATTTATTTATTTTTTTTTTTAATATAACTTTTTTTTATTTATTTCCTTCTGTTACTGATATTCTTTTTGTCTTACGGATCCAGGTTTCATCATTTTATCATGAAAACAAAATATTTAAGACCGGTGGACCTGAAGCAGACTAGTACCACGTTTAATTTCCTTGTTTTTTTTTGTTTTTTTTTTGTTACTTTTTCAGCGCAGTCCTATCGATTACCCCCTTAGCTTTACGATTGATAAAAAAAAATGTCTTGAAAAGTTTCAATATTTAAACATTTTCTGGCGGGAATCAGTTTCTCATACAACGTTAAATCAAGCCTCCATTTGTCCATTTTGAAACCAGTCGCCGGTAACGACATTACTGCCATCTGTAAATTTGTTCATTATCAAATTTTTTGGACTTTTTTTAGTGCAATATTATCTTTTACACCTTAAATTATGTGAATGAAAAAAAAATTTGCGAAAGTTTCAATATTTAAACAATTTGGTGGGAGGGGGGGCAGTTATAGTGGATTGAAAATGGAGGATCGATTTACTTTTCAGTTGTATGAGAAACTGACCCCCACCCCCCAAATTTGTTTAAATATTGTAAATTTTTTTTTTTTTTTTTGATAATCTGAAAGTTTAAGGGTAAATTTTTGATTTGTTCCCCGAAGGCCTTTACCCCTTCAAATCTTTCCAAAACATCCTTATTTTCGTGCAATGTAATGTATGTGCTGAACTTAAATCGACAATTCTTTGACGAAACCTACCTTTTTTTTATGTTAACGACCAGAAAAATATCGAACTTCTTGTCACTGTTTATCTCACCCCCGTAACCACGTTTGAAAAATGTTATTCACTGCAGAATGACTTCACGTGTAGTTTGCCAATTTTTTTGCCTATTTACTTCCTACGTGCAATTACTACGATTTGTTTTGTTCCGAAACTCAATTTCCGCTGAAAGTTGTGTGGGCTGTAGATTTTTTTTTTCTTTTTTTTTTTTTAAGATAACTTTTAAATAGATATTTCTTTAAGAAAGTTAACTTTCAAATTTATGAAAATAAGTGATAACTGTAGTTTTACTTAACTTAACCTTCAAAAAATATATTTGCGCGTTTCTTCCACCTTTTTTATGAAAATAAGTGATAATTGTAGTTTTACTTAATTTTTTTTACAACGAAAGTTAACTTTCAATTATATGAAAATATATAATTTTTTTAAGTAAACTTTCAAATATATGAAATAAGTGGTTCAATTAACCTTCAAATATATAAGTAACACAAAGGAAAAAACTACACATAATAATCACTTATTTTCATATATTTGAAAGTTAATTTTGTTCTCAAATTAAGTACATGCAACTTTTTAATTTTATAAAAAAATAAAAGGCAAATACACGTAACTTTCCACGGAAATTGAGTTCCAAAACAAATCACATAGAAATTGCACAAAGGAAGTAAATAGGCCGAAATAAGCATCCTACGCTTAGTCATACAGTGGTAAGGGGTGAAATAGTCTTTTCTTTTTTTTTTTTTTTTTTTTTTTTTTTTTTTTTGTCGTTAACATGAAAAAAAGGTAGGTTTCTTCAATAAACAATTATCAATTTGAGTTCAGTATATACATTTGCATGGAATTAAGGATGTTTTGGAAAGATTTGAAGAGGTAAAGGCCTTTGGGGAACAAAGAAAAAATTTACTAGTTTAAGTAACAATTGATAGGACTGCGCTGATAAAAGTAAAAAAACAAAATTAAACGTGGTGGTAGTTTGCTACAGGTCCACCCAAGACTTATCTGGAAACAAATAATCATAAACAAATTTCAAAAATTAAAAATACCCACCCATTCACACGCACACAAAATGGTTGTGAAAATTGTTGAATTCCTTGCATTCACTTACACACAAATGCTTTTGGGGAGACTGGGTTCTATAGCCTTGGCTGGCAACCAGTGTATGGAATAATCTTCTGTCCAGTCAGTCATGTCTCTTTCGAAAGTGTGTATCACATATGGCACTTAACTGACTGACTGAATTGACAGCATGAATTAGCTACAAGTCACCAGAAAGCAGCTCCCAGGTAATTACAAATAAATTCTTAAATTAAAATTAGCAGCTTCACAATGCCAACATATCGCTACATCACTCATTTTTGATAACTAAATTTTCACTTAGCATTTTTATTTTCAAAAATTCAAGTGAAAATTTAGTATTTCCAGTAAACAAAATATTAGTATTGTATTTCAAACAAATTATATTGATTGGCATCTAAATTTTTTTCAGATATTATTGAGCAATCGACACATTTGTAAACAAATTAATTCTCAGTTTTAAAAATCTTGCAAAAATAAAATATACATCTGTGACATGTTACTTTTTTTTTTTTTTTTTTTTAACATTAGCAAATTTAATGTTAAATTAATCTAACTTACACAAGTTTTACTTTTTCTTAATCACAGAGTTGAACTTTCTGAACTTTTGCCCATATTCAAAATGTGATGACATGCTTGGCAATCACAATTTTCTTACTGTAAGAGGAAGAAACCATGAAACACATGACTTTTTAATAGATATCTCCACTCAGTTTAAAATGAATTTTTAAAAATAAAGTTCTTGAATCTTTAATTTTATCTTTAATTGAAAGCCAAGAGATTTAGGTGCCTCCATAGTCCATATATCTCAAAAAAACTGCATAGCTACTTTTAAACTGAATTTTTTAAAATGAAAACGTTTTCTTGAAGCTTTCATTTTAGTTTTAATTGAAAGTTAAATGATTAAATTTACTTTCTCCAGTAAGCAAAACTCACTGGTTTATTTCAAAACAAATTATATTGACTGGAATATAAGTGAGATTTTTTTAAATTTTTCTGCCATTTTTGAGTGATTCAACACATTTGTAAACAAAAGTTAATTCTCAGTTTTAAAAATCTCACAAAAATAAAATATACATCTGTGACACATTTTGTTTGGAAAATTGGCAAATTTTATGTTAAATTAATCTAATTTACACAAGTATTACTTATTTATAGTGTGAAATTTAGAATAAAACTATTTTAATCATATTTTAACTTTTTAACCTGTCTGCAGAAGCTGATTAGAGATTTGTACAAATTTTTTTTCAGGTAAGGGAGGAAACTGGCCTTTTTAATTTGTACATAGAAATTACCATATAAAAAAAAAAAAAACTTCAAATACACAATTTTTTTTTTAAATATCAAGGCAAAACAATTTTAAACTTCAATTTTCAGTAGGCAATATAATCATCAATTCTTAACTAAAAAATACAACCACAACAAATTATTGATTTTAAAAATATTTTTGAAATTTTATAAATCATAAAAAAAAAAAAAAAATGAAAACCAATTCTTTTAAAATTTAATTAGTAATTGAAAGTTTTTTTTTTTTTTTTCAGACTATAATGTCCAGAATGTTTATTATTTATTCAAGCAATTAAAAGCTTATCAAATTAAATAAGATCAGTTTTATTGCATTTTTTTTTTTTTTATTTTACTCTTTGGAGCAGATTTTTGGATACAGATGCAAAATTTGAAGAAATAGATGATTTATATTCTCCAATGAATACTGCATATTACTAATGAAATTATAGACCATAACAAATTAAAATTTCATGGATTTACATGGAGGGGGTAAAAGATATAAAAAAAAAATTTATTTACCAAGATTTTGAAAAAAATTATTTTAAAAAATAGTTTAATGCATAAAATCTGAAAATTATTTGATTTTGATTTTTTTTTTGAGAATTTCCAAATTAATGTCTTTGTCACTGGAAAAAAGTGGGTGATGAAATCATTACATTGTAAACAGTTGTAACTTTTTGGTTACTCACTAACTAAAACAAGCTTTTCTGCCAAAATTTCGAACATGTTAGAAGGGATGAAAAAATTTTAAATCAAAAATTACTTTGATTTTTCCTCTTAATAATAATATAAACAATTTGATGGAAAAAATTCATTTTAAGTTTTTATTTAAGCTTTTGCATTCATACTATGGTTTTTTGTTTGTTTGTGTGTGTTTTTTTTTGTTAATGGATTAAAGTTTAATAATTCCAGTAAGCAAAATGCCCTGGTAATTTCAAAGGGGAATTATATTGATTGGAATCAAGGAAGTTTTTTTTTATTTTTAAGGACACTTTCAATTTTTCATCAATCGGCACATTTTGTAAACAGAAGCCACTTCTCAGTTTTCAAAAATCTTTCAGCAATAAAATATACCTCACTGACACATTGTATTTAAATTAGCAAATTTAAACTTATCTTAATTTGATTTGAAACAAGTATTACTTGCTTACTGCCTGAAATCTACTTAAAATTGTTTCTTAATTACGATATCCTTATCAGGGTTATCGTGTTATCGGATACAACAATTGACATGACAGACAGAGGCCATCAAAAAAAATGCTAAGTATGAAAAATGAATTTGACATAATTGTAATCGTAAACTTCATTATTTGGCTTTTAACTGTATAGTAATATTAAAAATTTAACAATATTTTCAGCAATTATCATACTTGATAGAATTCTAGTTTAGCTGTATAGCCTTACATTTGAAGATGTTTAACGAAAAATAAAAATTGAAATAATATAAAACTTTATTTTTAAAATAATTTTACAATTTAATAACAGAATGAAATTATATAACGACGGTCACTCAGTTTAATTTATGAAATATTATGTTTAATTTTAATTTGATATCTAGTTTTCATGTTTTAGGTACTTCCACAAATTGTAAATTTCAGTGTGTCTTATGTCTCTCTCTCTCTCTCTCTCTCCCCCCCCCCCCAACTGTAAGGAGTGCAGCTTTTGAAACATGACTTTTTAATAATGTATGGCCACCTGTAAAAACAAAATGTAGGTCATCATATGCACCCAATTAAAATGTTTAATTTTAAAAATCAGTTGGCGAAATTATTCGTATTAAACTTTTTCAATTAGTTAGTGTAGTCTTCACACATTAATTTAAAAGCCTAGTGTTAATGGAGAAAATTTTAAGATTTTTTCAAAGTTTATAAATTATAATAAAAATGAATTCAATTGTCAAAAAAAAAAATCATTATTCATTGAAAAAATTTTTTTGTCTTCAGACTAGGATATCCTAAATATATACTGTTTATATAATCAGTTAAAATTTATCTAAATAAAAAATGGCATAGTTTTAATGCTTTTTTTTTTTTTTTTTTTTTTTCCCCCCCAATTTGGAGCAGATTTTCTAAAAATGGGCTTATTTAGAAAAAAAAGAAGACAGTCAATTAGCATTCCCCAATGACTCCTAAATTTAATTAATAATAGGGTTATGGGGAAATTCACAAATTTCGAGACATTTTAGGAAATTAATTAGTGGGGGAGGGAGTTGCGTGTGCATATATATATATATATCTATATATATATATATATATATAACAGGATTTTCTAAATTAATGTTTTTCACTGGCAAGAAAGTGACTTGCATTAAACCCTTGTAAAAAAAAAAAAAAAATTACGTCACTCATAGATAAAAGAAAAACAATTTTTTTTACCATAATTTCAAAGATGCTAGAATAAAACTTTATTTAGTTTGAGGCCTTTTTTCTTCATACTATTTTTGCTGATAAACCTTTTGTTTTCATTTAGTTTGAGACCTTTTTTGCTTCATACTATGCTGTCACCCTGTTGGTGGGGCATCATAATATGCCACCACCACCCTCTTTTCACAAGGTAAAAGTTCCTCAATGGGACCACCTGTTGGCAGTGGTTCAGCAAGCCATGACCCAGGTATAAAGTGGTCACAACCCTGCAAGACACCACTTCGACCTTACCTGGGCTAGATGGGCAGTTAAAGGGGCCTGATCTGATCAATGGGCTGGTCATGTCAGGCCCTATCATATATAATCCACCCCAACTCTATAACTCCTACTTCCCTTCCAAACCAAAACTAATACCTTCCCCTAAATATATGATGAAAGGCATGGCTGAGGGTCAATCAATTTGGGAGTTCAAAGGACTTGACACAGCTGTAAAATCTTGGATAATGAAAATAAAGGAACGCATGTGCTCAAAGACTCCTCCCAAAATGAGGCTGCCTTTTACAGTCTTGACATGGCAAGACAAATGGGTTTCCCCTTGCCATGTCCCAATCCTGGACTACGTGGTGGGTAGGGAGCGTAAATGATGAATTAAAATAAAAAAAATAATTCATGGCACTTAAAAAATATTCCAAGAGACCACACATGGATACTGATACCAAGACAGAGTACAGTAATAAAAACTTCTCACATTTTATTGTCCTTGAAGCAATAAATACCAAGTCATTAATTGAAATGTCTCCATTCAAAATTCAGAAAGCAATATCAAACCGAATCTCAAAGAAATGTAAGAAATTACAAAACTGAACACTACTAAGACTATTCTGTTTTGATAATGTGGAAAGACTTATCAGATATGCTACTTGATTTCAGGAAATGATTAAAGAAAGAACAAAAGAAAAGTGTTTAATGTCTGTTTTAGTGAAATGAAAAAAAGTTGCCAATTTAATCTGTTCATTTGTATCCCATAATTCATGATTGTTACTGTTTTTGTTTTTAAGTTGCCAAGCTCAAATATTTAATGGATAAAAGACAATGCTTCATTTCAGTGAAAATATTAAAGAAATAATGGAGATAAATAAGTTTTTAAAATAAAAATCCAATTACGTCATCTGCTGAATTATATTTTTATTAAGAGAAATGTTCATAAGACATGGATTTGACTATGAAGGAACCTAAAAATACTTAACATCTCCAGTGAGAAAACAAATGAAAGAAAGAAAAAATGAAAGATAAAAGTTGTTAATGGCTGTTTCAGTGAAATGAAGTTGATTTTATCACGGCAACATTCTCCTTCCCCTGAACCCTGTACTGGGTACAAATATCAGAGGGCCATTCCATGTTACGTGTGTTACAGTTCAGAAGGGTTTTCAGCGATAAAATTTATTTAAAATCGCCCTTATAATAATTTACTTTTTTTTTTTTTTTTTTTTTTTTTTTTGACTTGTGTAGTCTTAAGGCATTACTCTTTCATGTAATACATAAAAAAAAACATACTTATGACTATTTTTTATAATAGTCTTGTTTCTAGCGTCACGTGCATTACATTCAGACGTGAAGGATATTTCAAACATTTTTAAAGAATGTATAAACTCTGCGAATTGTGCCTTTATTTTTTTATAAAAATGGGTTTTTCTAAATTTTTATGGAGTCTCCTAATTATTACAATAGTTTTTTAGTAAATTTTTATTCATTGAAGCCCTGAGAATTAAGATATTTGTTAATGTTGTTACGTGTGTGACACCTTAGCGTCACGTGTGTTACCCGTGCGAAATATCGCCGATTTCCAAAGCTCCAGGAAGTGGGGAAATACTCAAATTTGGCAACCAATCAGAATAAAAAATTTTCTTAATCTTAGTTTTTGTCCTGAGAGAATTGGTCATTTGGTTTGGACAGCACCATCCCTTAAAGTTCAGGCTCCGTAGCATAAAAAATTTTCATCGAAAAGATTTCAAACCTGCACAGGTTAGTGTAAAAACCTTTTTTTTTTTTCATATTTGTATCATAAAAATATATCAAGTAGTTTTTTTTTTTTTAACTGTTTGAACGCACACATATATATATATATATATATATATATAAGAATTTTGGAGTTTAAATTTTTCGGACAGCGTTCATTTTTCAAGCACTCACGAAGGGTGACAGTGTAAAAAACATCAAGGCCAGCTTAGTTTTTCATATGGTTGAAAGAAAAAATTATTTCTCAACCCTTGAACATTTTAACTTGTGATAAGAAGAAAAATTAAATATTTTAATTATTTGTTTTTCATTTTATTTGTCAAATTTCTTTATCTAATTTTTTGAGACAAGTAAACAACTAAGTATTGATATGGAGCAATGTGTAAAAAGAAAAATATTTTTCAATAAAAATGAACGCACCCATTTTCCCCCTAACACCAAGTGTAGCTGTATGCTTAGGAAAAAATTAGAAATTATTTTAGAAACTTTGAAACAAAAATAGTATGAAATGTTTCAATGAAATGAATTTTCTAAAATAATTTCTAATTTTTCATGGGCATATATCTACACTTGGTGTTAGGGGAAAAAAGGGTGCGTTCAAACTTTGAAAGTAAACAATTCCTTTTATTGTAAAATATTTTTCTATTTTTTTTTTTTTTTTTTTCTTTGAAAAAAAAAAAATGAAATGTTTTTTTTATTTCAAATAGGTCCTTGTTTAAATGTTAAAAATAAATTATCGAAGATAAAAAAATTTTTTATTTATCTTCGATATTTATTTTTAACATTTAGACAAGGACCTATTTGAAATAAAAACATTTCATACTATTTTTGTTTCAATGAAATGAATTTTCTAAAATAATTTCTAATTTTTTCATAAGCATAAACCTACACTTAGTGTTGTAATTGCATACCGGCCCTAGAACTGATAGGAAAACTGAGTCCCCCAGTTCCAGTAGGAATGGTAGATATTGGAAGAAATCAGGATGTACTGTATCATTTTCAACCTGAAATTTTTCAATAAATGAATCTTTTATAGCATTGTATGAGTATGTTATTTATTATGTTGAAATCCATTGATTATAGAAGGTTTTGAAGTGATATTTTGGCATGTAACACACGTGATGTCATGTGTAACACAAATTCAAAGTGTTCTTTCAAGAAAAAAAAAAATAGCTTGATTTTTTTTTTTCTTTGCTATTATCATGTTTGCAGTAATATACTAGCTTATAATCAGAAAGGATTTTTTCCTCAGGAGTTTTATTGAAGAATGAGGAAAAAAAATGTTGATTAACTGTAACGTGTGTTACATGGACACAGAGCTAACTTTATGAAATTTTCATGTAAAAATGATTAACAGAAACTCAGGACCTCAATTATTTTGAAATCTATGTATGTATCAATCATGAAAAATATAATTAAACATAATTCTATGTTATTTATTAGTAAAAATGAATGCCTGAAAAATAGGCAATTCTTTCATTTTCTGACTTCAATAAATAGCCGATGTTTATAGCCCTGGCACAGACACCACAGAAAACATCAGAACTGGAATTTTTTATTTTTTTCTAGTTTAGGGTGTTTTCTTTCAGAAAAAACATAACAATGCTAGAAAATGTTGGATTTAAAATTCTGTGATTTTGGACCACTTTCCATGGAATGGGCCCAGAGAGCATTAATGGCAGTTGCGAATATCCGCTGACCCATAAAATTTTAAAAAAAAGATTGACATATCTCTCGTATTGCTAATAATAAGGCTTTGCAATGGACAGGCGGACACACACGTCTCTTATTATAGTATAGATTAATAGCAGTAAATTCTGTGAAGAGGTCTATAATTATGTTATTGGAAGTTAAAGAAAAAATAAATTGCTAATGATAGTCTCTTTCCATCTGTACCTTGATTGTTATTGTGTGTTAGTCATTTATATGCACTATGGTTTACAAACCCTGTGTATATTTGTGATAATTAAATGTACTGATTAAATAAAAAAAAAAATGCTTAGAGCTGCAGTTCTGTACTATCAAAATTAACCTCTTCATGAGCAAAATAGTGAGCAAAGCTAAGATTAAAAATGGTCAACTTCTACACTATTTACATTGTTCAGATTATCGCCCTCATCTTTACTGCCATCTTTACGATATTTTGACTATTGTACACTCCAGCCTTCATGTACTAGGAATTTCAAACCGAACCCTTTATTACAATCACTGGGGTATATCATCTTCATTTCATGTGCAATGCCACTTCTGGTCGCTGTGTAGTTATCTCCCTTTTACTTTCTAAGTTATTTCTTCACCACTACTGTAGCCTGGTACTCATTTCACAACTCTTTTGGTCAAGTCACTAGAACTAACCAATGCCTATATCCACTAGGCCATGTGATAAAGATCAAGTTGAATGAACATTGTATCAGATTTGAAATCAAAATAACAAGACACAAGAAAATTATTTAATATTAGATTTGTAGAGTATATATATATATATATATATATATTTTTTTTTTTTTTTTTTCAAGTGTTCAAATATTAAGTTTGAAGAACTTGATTTAATAATTTTAAAAAATATAAATTTTAGTTAATATTTAGAAATGATACATAGTATTGATAAAATGATACACTATCAAATTGTTACTGAAAAGTGATATCAAAATATAAAATGTTAAAAATTGAAAAAATTATATGAAAATAAAATTAAATCTTTATTTACAGATAAACAAGCAGTAAAATGCAGGCATTTCTAAAACCAGGAAGTTCTGGCTTTGCTAAAAAGAAGGATTTGCCAAATACATCTTCATCAGGAGAAAAAGGAAAACATGTCCCTTGGGTTGAAAAATAGTAAGTTATAAAGTTGTTTTGTTGTGAGCACATAAATATTCTTGTGTGCTGAGTACTTTAAAATTGAAAACTTTTCACATATTTTGGTCACTTTCAGATATCAGAAGGAATCCCAAGCCAAAATTTCACTTTCATTATATCTAAAAACTTTTCATATAGACATAGATTTTTGAAAAACATAAACAATGGTACCCAATGTATTTTGGTAGCTCAGTTAGCCACTGAGTTATGATCATCCAAAGTTTGTTGGAAATTAGAAAATTTGCTGTCTTATATGCTATTGGTCCAGAAGCCAATTTTAACAGGGTTTCACTGAAAATGCAGGCTTCACACAAGTGAAAAATCCTTACAAATGTCGTAATGTGGTAAATGAAAATTAATACTAATGGAAGCAATAATTATTAGATCAAAATAACCTAAACATTAGGCAAAATCCCATTAGTCTCTTTTCCATTCCATTTACAGTTAAAAGTAAACGTCACTAAACTTACTGACAAAAAGTATTCATTAGAGCTTGAAACTTTGTAACTTTACCAATTTTTGTATGAGTAATTAAAAAAAAAAATTGCCTTCTCTGTAAATATCAAAATATTTTGTCATAAACACATTTTAACTTTGGTAAAATTATGCAGTATTCAACTTGATAAAAAAGGACAGACAACAACAAAACTTAGACATTTGTTTGTTATACAAAATAATTTTTTTTGGGGGGGGGGGGGGTTCCTCTCAACTTTTATTGTAAAGCTTTAAACTTTAAAATTTGAAATGAGTAAAAAAAAAATATATATATTTAGCAGACAGAACATATTTTCTAGGCAGATTTAATGGTCCTCCTGCAGTCAGAATTTTTTATAGGCTTCTGCTATACTAACTATATCCAGAATATTCCAAATCCTGCTATCATTTGAAATTGGCATTGCATAAAAAATCCCATCTATAAACAAATGTTGACTTCACCTGTGCAATATCCTCGGACAAAGACCATTGAAAATAATCATTTCTATCTTAGTTGGGGCTAAAAAATTTATTTCAGCACTGGATGGAGATATAACATGAATAACTTGGCCATTCTAAAAGTTAAATGTCATAATATACAGCAACTAATTGTCTTTGGCACTTGTAAATGAAAATAATTTGAGATGGCTCTTCATCATGACTGTTAATGCTCGGCAGATTCACTGAGTGACTTTTTTTGTTGCCTGAGAAGTGGGAGGTGAATCGACTGATTTTTGTTCTTGTCAAGTAATCAGAGAGCAACTTCCAGCTGAACTTTATTTTCACTGGTGTTGATCTTGACACCTCTATTTGGTCTTTCAGTGTTTTCAAGCTAATTCCTGAAACCATTTGTTTCTCTTTAACAGAATTCACAGGACCACCATGCTTGATACAGTTGATGATTCTGTTTCTCTGCAGCAGCTTGACACTCCTTTTCCTTCTTTTGCCTTTCATTTTCTGTAATTCTTTATTGGATACAGTTTCAGACTTCTTCCAGTGCCTTCACTTATGAAGCAGATATGTATTCAGTAGTGGTTGATTCATTTTGGGAAAGTAGACTAACTTGCTCTTGAAGGGGTGAAGTCAAAAATTGTTGCAGTTGGGTGGGGGGAGGGGGGTCGTTCTTTCTTTTACACCTTAATTTATTCTGTTGTACCTTTTTTTTTTTTTTTTTTTTTTTTTTTTTTTTAACCAAATATAGACAGTAATAGGTTGTGATCTGTCAGAAGCGTGAAAACATCCAATAAGCATCTTATGGAATTACTTCTACACTGCAAAATTAGTGTAGGAGCTTTGTTTTCCACTTAGCTGTAGTTACATTCAGCAGCTGTCAGAGACTTAGCAACTTAGATGCCCAGAACAATCTGTCTGTGAATACATGTAAGATCACTACTCTTACACCATGACTTGAAGCATCAGCTGACATCACAGTCTTTTGTGTTGGGTCGAAATGTATGAGTACTAGATCAGTTTAATAAAGGTTTGATTTTTGTCAAAACATTGTTAGATGTCTCTTACCCAGAACAATTTGTCTTTTTTCACAACCAGTTGGGTGGTGACAATCTAGTGAATTGGAGCTACCATAGCTTAAATTGATGACATCTATTGAAGGTGTGGCATGCGTAGAATAGCTGCAATATTTGCAGGATCTGAATGACAACCTTTGTCAAATATGTCCAGGTATTGTATGGATGTTAAGTAAAACTGGCACTTTCCCAGTCAAAGATAGAAATCAGTCTTGAATGCATGTCGGACATTACTGACCTGTTCTGTGAGTTCATTATTTAAAGAACAACAATTATAATAATAGTGTCTATGTATGCAGCTGCAACATCTACCCCTGTTAACATTGTATTTATAATCTGTTGGAATATGGCTGTGGCTTCTTTTTTACTCCAAAAGAGAGCCTGAGATCAACATACTATCAGATTTTTAATCACTACAATGGACTCTGCCCACTGTGAATATGATACAGGTATAATAACTTTAATTTCTTCCAGACATTTTAATTCCTTGTCTACCAGTGGCAAGGCAGCATATGGTACTGGTTGTTTGGGTCAGAAGACAGGTTTAATGGATGGTCTGAATGAGAATGGAGCTTCTGCCTTAGTGCAGCATCCCAAATCATTGGTGAAAACTGCAAAAAATTTACTGATTATCTGTTTGGTCATGTCAGTAATGTTTCCCTGACATGAAGGTCTGGAGGCCACATTGCACACACAAGTGGAGTATTCAGAAATGAATCTGAAATGTAAATAATTCCAGACACTGTTTTGTCCTTGACTATGATGGTTGATGGTAATTCGCCCATCATATAGACACAATCTCTGGACACGCTTTGCACTACCTGACTTGTTGGTGTTAATGAAGGCTGGCCTAGTTTGTCATAGTGTTTGCAATATAAGTGTTATATTGGATGTTGTTAATTTGGAAACAAACAGGACAGCTATTCAGTTTTACCACCACATATTTGCAGCTCAACATAAGAAAATTTGCAACCTGACTGTAAGTGCATGTTTACCTATACAGTCTGTATTCATGTAAATACTGTGCCATGATGGGGTACAGAATCACTCATTCAGTTACATTCCCAACTACAATGTAACTTGAATGGAATGGACAATATCAAACAAAATGCCAGCTACCACAATTCCAGCAATCAGATGGAGGTCTCTTGTCTGTCTATCCCGCTCGTGTACTACTGTGTTGTCTTTGAACAGTACTTACTGCAGCCGTTGTTGAGAGTACTGACTCTTGTATAATAGTCAAATCATGTTTAAGATTCACCAATCCTTGACAGTTCACTACAACTTGTTGCAGAGTAATATCAGGGTTTTGTTCAATTTTGGATAGAATCCTTATGTGAATGTCTGCATCAAATGCTGATCTCAAACCACATATGAAGATTAAAGACCTAAATTGTACATTAAGGCAATTAAGCCACTTATTAAAGAAAAGTTTGCTCACCAAATATCTAGCATAGTGTCCGAAATGTTTTGTTGAAAATGTGGCACATGTGTTCTGGTAATGTGTAGTTTGCATAGCGGTCATGTTCCAAGGTTCCAAGTTTCTGTAAAAGGAGCTTGACCTTCCAATCATCGGCCTGTTCTTTCAATTTCACCCGGAAAAGATTTTTGGATCATGCAAATTATGTGCAGAAAGCATGTTTATCAGCCACATAGCGAAACTCCGTGATTGAACACACTACCGCTTCTGTTGATGTGGATATTTTTGTTCTGTTCCCAGGTGTGAAAATGTGGTTTTGTGGGGAAAAATAAAATGATGAAACAAGAGGATAACTCTTAAAAGTTTATTCATTTAATTACAAGATGGATAGTGACTGAATGCATAATGATAAAATGTGGACTTTAGAAAACTGTCTGCTCACCTAGGTATCATAGCCAAAACTCCTGTATCCAGAATGTCCTGCTTCTAAACGGGATATCAGAAAAACCTTATTTTTCACCCCCCTTGTCAGAGGGAGATAACTTACCTTAATATTTTTGTTAGGTCCAACTGTACCCTAACATATATAATATGGCAGAAGGAAAGGTCTTTGAGTTCATAGGAGGGATTACCTAATGAGGAACCTAAGTTGATGTGGACAGACCTGGAGAGTCTGTTGGTCGGTGAGTTTGTAGATTGAGGGCACAGCCATTGGGGCCATGAGAGACCTGATGGAGCTAGTCCAGATGAAGGGCAAGACTCCTGAGGAGTTAGGGTCCAGAAAATGGCCGTCCTCATGTACAAGGATCATGTCAGAAATTGCCTAAGTATACAGGCACAGTTGGCTGACCTCTGTATGTACACGCTCCAGGACGAGCACGTGCAGTATGTGGCGGACAAGTTGTCAGTGGCCATTGCACTAGTCAAGGACAGCCAAAGAGCATGGAATAATGTTATAGTGATGGGAGGAAAGGCAGGGGGTAGACCCTGTTAAAAAAGCCTACCCCAGGCAGATAGCAAACCCATGATGATAGATGGAATGGTGAAATGCCCAGTGAGGGTAGGACAAAACAGAGGTGCCCATAACTACTATGTCACCCCCAACCTCAGTGTAGAAGTGTTAATGTTTTTTAGGAGAGGTTTGGCTATATTGCCATAGGGCCAAAGTAAGATTCAACTCTACCATGTTAATACTGGATGGCATAATGACATCATTGGGAAATGCCCCAGATGGATCAGTAGCAGTGGTGGTTGAAGAGAATATAAAGCTACCCACTGAAACTACAGAGATAGATTAGTAACAAAAGAAAAGCTGGAGAAGTTTTCCAGTTAGTTCCAATGGAGGAGGACAATCATGAAAAAAATGAAGTGGCCTTATGAGAAACAGTGATCAAGGCAGCAGAATTAGTCTATTGTGGTGTCAAATCAGGCACAGAAATAACAAAAATAAAACAGACAACAAAAATAAAGAAAGAAGTAGGAAAGGCCCTACCATTGAGAGCCATATAATGGGTAAAGCTTGTTGAAGAGGAAAAAGAGAGGACCAAAGCAAATGAAAGGCATTGGGAACGAAGAGGTAGTAGCTCCTGATAGGTTCAGGGCTAGATTGGGACATCTGTTGAGGTCTAACTGTGATGTGGTGGCTAAATCAAACAAGGAGTTAGGCCAACCCATATAGTGAAGATGTGGATAGACGCTAGCAACTAGCCAACAATCAAACTGACACCTTACGGGATATCTAACAGGTCATTCCATGTCAAAACACCAGCAAACAGTTGAAATCTGCACCCACAGACACCAAATTACTTGAAATTTGGCAAAAATATTCCCCTTCATGAGTTAGGAAAAAGTGCCAAAATATTTTGTGCTAGACCTTACCTTTCTGATTTTAAGGGGGAGGGGTGTAAAATTTTCATATTTTGCTTCTAAATTAAGGCCACAAAACATCACAGAATTTCAGTGTTTTTTAAAAATTAAAAAACAAATACTTCCACATATTCAATATTTCTGAAATTTAGTAGGTAGGACAAATAAGGACTGCAGAATCCAAATATTTAATTATTTTAACCTTATACCAGATAGAAAATATAATTTCGCTCACCTAAAAGCATGTCCCCCAAATCATCAATTTTTTTTTTTTTACCTATGTAGCTTCTGGCCAGTCTGTATAAAAAAAAAAAAAAAGTGGGGGGTGTCCTCTTCAATTTTCATATTTTTTTTTTCCTAGGATCTACTAGGACTGCTTAAGTTCTCCAAAGAATTTTGTGAGGGTTTCAAGTCTACTTTAAAAAGATATGACGCTGCCAAATTTATAGTTTTTTTTTTCCTATGTACGTACGGCAATTCAGTAAAAGATTGATAAAGACAATCATCCTAATGCTCCAGGACTTCTCAAATGTTCATATTGTGCTAAGTGAGTTTTCAAACTATTCAATAAGGCTGTCTGTCTTTATTAATTTAAAAAGAAAATAATTTAAATATATTTTGCAGATATTGCATTTTGTATGGTACGGATAGATTGTCTTTAACAAGTGATAGACATTGACTCATGCATGATGATCAACACTGGATAGAATATTTGTAGATGGCATTAAACATGTAATTAAAAGAAAATTCTGAAAAATTTTATTTTGAATTATTTTCATGAAACAAAATACATTTGATTTTTTTTTTTCTCAAAAACTAGAATATTTGTAGTTGCCACTATATATGCTTTCAATTTCATCACATTTAAAAAAAATTTTTTTACAATTTCTTCAAAGTTATTTTCATGAAACAATAACTTGTTTATCATTAAGAAGAAAGTGATAAAAATGTATATATGAATAGTCATAAAACACCACATTTAAAACTACACTGTGCACTAAATTTTTTGTAGACTAAATTGTTTGAACATGGTAAGATCTGTGATAGGCCATAAATGTAATAAACTTGAAATCAGGCCAACCTGGGAACTCTGATCTTTATATGACCAGGACTGGATCCTGCCTGTCTGGTCCTGAAACATCAGTCACTTACCATCCAAAGAGAAAGGTGGCATTTTCCTACTTGGATTTTTTTACTAGCACACAGGATAATTGAAGTATCATAGTCTTTTATCATTTAAAGATGAATTGTTCTATTTGTACTGAGCTAGCAGTTGAAACAACTCATCATCTATTCCATGATAAACAGGTTGGATTAATTTCAGTTGATCATTTGGATGCAAAGCTTATTGCCTATAGAAGAGGACTTGATGATGATAAAATACAGACTATCTGTTACCATCACAAGCAGACCTTGTTGACTATGAGTGGCTTGAAAAGAGCTGTTGCAATCCATTTAAAAATCATAAGAAGCAAATCAAAGGCGGTTTAAAAGCAATTTCATTGGAGTTGGCAGACAAAGCAAAGGCTAAGTTGGTACTAATACCAGGCAAGAAGTTCTGCCCTAATCAGCAAACTTCTATCCAATGATGAAAAACAAAGGCGTGTATCTGATGAGGAAATACATGCACTTAACACAAGTACTTCTATGGAAACAGAAGACAAATATCAATGAATGTTTCTCTGCTATTGGAATTTCTCCACTGAAAACAAAAGGGCTTCATTACTCTGGAAAGGCTTGTTTTGGTAAGAGAACTTTCTTCTGCAATGCAAAGTATTAAGACCAAAATCAGTAGGTCATTAAACATTGATTCTGTGCTGTTGAATGATGAACCTTTTAAAATTCGAAAATGAGAGTTTAGATAAGAGTTCCTTGCAGCAAAAGTAAAGACTGTGGAATCAACTAAAATGAAAATCTTGACACTTGCCCTTACCGATTAGTCACACAAAAGTCATGGATATATTTGATGTTTCAGAACACATTTTACACAAGGCTTGCAAATTGTGTTTGGAAAAAGGTATTTTAGCTGTCCCAGAACAAAAAAGGGAACTCTTTGCCTGCTGATATTGTACAGTTAGTGCAAGCATTTTACCAAAATGATGAATATACTCGATTGATGCCAGGCAGGAAAGACTGTTAGTATTAAACGTAATATACATCAGCAGAAGACTCATATTGTGCAACCTAAATGAACTCTTCAGAGCATTCAAGAGAAAGAACCCAAAAGTATCCTTGGGTTTTTCAAAATTTTGTAGTCTAAGGCCAAAATGGTGTGTCCTTGCTGGTAGTGCAGGTACACATGCTGTATGTGTATGCACTATCCACCAAAACATCAAGCTATTACTGGAACCACTGAATGTACTGTATCAAGATCTCTTGAAATATATTGTCTGCAATACCAGTAATAGACTGTGTATGATTCATAAGTGCCCAAATTGTCCAAAATCATCAGAGAAGCTGAAAAAATTTCCTCGTGACACCCTTGAAGAATGTATTGATAATGAAAAATCTATTGAGTTCTCTCAATGGACAACAACTGGCAGATCAATTTTAATAACACACAAGGAATCTTGTCAAGCTTATGTGGATTTAGTTATTTTGCAATTGAATAAATTAGCACCTCATTCTTACTTGGCTAAATCACAATCCAGATATTTAAGGCAAAAAAATGGAAGATATCAGTGATAGCGAAGTTTTATTTCTTGGGGATTTTGCCGAAAATTACACAAGTTTGTTGTTCAAGATGAGATCCAGAGTTTTCATTAGAGTTCCTCTCAATGTACTTTACATACAGTGGTACTCTATTTTAAGCTTGAAAGCAATGCAAAGTCCATGTTTTTGCATTATTTCGAGTGACAACTCGTGTGATGTGGCATTTGTTTATATGGTACAGAAAAAGATTATTGAGGTGATCAAGGCTAATTTGCCAAATGTAAAAAGTATTGAATATTTTACTGATGGTTGTGCAGCACAATACAGGAATTATAAGAACTTTGCCAATTTGTGCAATCATCAAAAAGACTTTGGACTTGATGCAAAGTGGAACTTCTTTGCAAGTAGTCACGGCAAACAACCATGTGATGGCATAGGTGGGACAGTGAAAAGGATAGTAGCAAAAAGTCTACAAATACCAACTTCCAAACAAATCCTTTCCGCAGAAACTGTTTGAATACTGCAAATCTGCAATTGAAGGAATCAAATTCATTCTGATTGAAGTTGAGGAAGTATCCACAATTCCAGGAACAAGAAGTTTTCATCAATTTATTCCACTCAAGAGATAAAATAGCCATGAAACAATGTAGTGAAGATGACAACTATGATCTAATATATGACTTGTCTATTGGGGTTGAAGAAAAACTAGTGAAATTTGTTGTTTCAGGATATGTTTGTTGCAGGTATAACAATAACATTTGGATTGGCATGGTCTTAGAAATTGATATGGAGAATAAGGACTTGCTGATTAAGTTCATGCATCCAGCTCTTCCAACACATTCATTTTATTGGAAAGTGGATTTTAAGGATGTTTTGTGTCATTAGCAAATATTCTGTGCACTGTTGATGTCACTACAACACCAAATGGTAGTTTACCATTTGTCCAAAGTGGATAAATTATCTGTGCAAAAAACTGTCTACAAAGCGATACACGGCAGATTGCCTAGAAAGCGATACACGGCAGATTGCCTAGAAAGCGATAAACGGCAGATTGCCTAGAAAGCGATAAACGGCAGATTGCCTAGAAAGCGATAAACGGCAGATTGCCTAGAAAGCGATAAACGGCAGATTGCCTAGAAAGCGATAAACGGCAGATTGCCTAGAAAGCGAAATTTGGTTTGGTGCACAGTGTAGTTTAAAATTTGTACATTTGCATCTTCTAAATAAAGAAAACAATTTTTTGTTTCATGAAAATCACTTTGAAAAATTGTAAAAAAAATGTAAAGAATTTTTTAAGTGATGAATTTGAAAGCCTTTCCTATATATATATATATATATATATATATATATATATAAATGTTTAGTGCCAACTCCAAATATTTTAGGTTTCAAAAATTCACTTTTTTTTAATAAAAAAAAAAATCAAATGTATTTTGTTTCATGAAAATAATTCAAAATAAAATTTTTCAGAATTTTCTTTTAATTACATGTTTAATGCCATCTACAAATATTCTATCCAGTGTTGATCATCATGCATGAGTCAATGTCTATCACTTGTTAAAGACAATCTATCCGTACCATACAAAATGCAATATCTGCAAAATATATTTAAATTATTTTCTTTTTAAATTAATAAAGACAGACAGCCTTATTGAATAGTTTGAAAACTCACTTAGCACAATATGAACATTTGAGAAGTCCTGGAGCATTAGGATGATTGTCTTTATCAATCTTTTACTGAATTGCCATACGTACATAGGAAAAAAAAAACTATAAATTTGGCAGGGTCATATCTTTTTAAAGTAGACTTGAAACCCTCACAAAATTCTTTGGAGAACTTAAGCAGTCCTAGTAGATCCTAGGAAAAAAAAAATATGAAAATTGAAGAGGACACCCCCCACTTTTTTTTTTTATACAGACTGGCCAGAAGCTACATAGGTAAAAAAAAAAATTGATGATTTGGGGGACATGCTTTTAGGTGAGCGAAATTATATTTTCTATCTGGTATAAGGTTAAAATAATTAAATATTTGGATTCTGCAGTCCTTATTTGTCCTACCTACTAAATTTCAGAAATATTGAATATGTGGAAGTATTTGTTTTTTTAATTTTTAAAAAACACTGAAATTCTGTGACGTTTTGTGGCCTTAATTTAGAAGCAAAATATGAAAATTTTACACCCCTCCCCCTTAAAATCAGAAAGGTAAGGTCTAGCACAAAATATTTTGGCACTTTTTCCTAACTCATGAAGGGGAATATTTTTGCCAAATTTCAAGTAATAGGTGTCGGCAGGTGTAATGCCCTGGTGAATTGACATCAAATGACACTAACCACAAAAGGCCTCTGGTGGAGAAAGCAGTACAAGACATTATGGAGGCTGAAATGATTGAGAGGTCTTAGTTACTGTAGGGTTTCCCAGTAGTAGTGGTGGTGGTAGTAGTAGTAGACAAGAAAGATGGTGGGCACAGATTCTGTGTCAACTTTAGAAGATTGAGCACCATTTCCAAGCTCTTTGTGGTGCCTCTACCTTTAATAGATGACACATTGACCTTAATTGATTTGTGATCATGATATTGACTTGCTGAGACCGATTGGTTTGTTTCAGTTTCAGGTCTTGCCATTTGGGTTGGTCAATACCCTGGTTGTAGAAGTCAAATGACTTACCTTCTAACATGGCAGTTTCCTGTCTCCATGCATGAAGACAGGCCAGCTAATCTACCTCATTTATAATGAACCTGCCCAACACATCTTCATGAGTGGATACTATTCGCTATATATATATATATATATATATATATCTCCATTAAATCACTCAGGCTTTTCCCCATGTAAGTGGAGGTTTTTCCTTTCATTTGAAGGCATTTGCGATTTGTGAATCAAACCTGTTTCTGAAAAAAAAGTACCATTTTGTGTTCACAGCTAGCTGCTTCAGTCGGTGAGATCATGAAGGGCAAAGTTCAATTGGCATTGAATAGGGATGGCAGTGGCAAGTATCTGAGACTTGATCTACCCTGTGAATTCTACTTGAGGCTGTCACACATCTTTGTACTAATTTTGATGGCGTTCAACAGCTGGTTCCACCAGGGTTCCATGCCCAGCCACATTTCCAGGGGTGTGATCACGCTGTTGAAAAAGGTCAAGGGTGTTACAGACTCATAACTCTGTTAATGCAAGTGGGAAATGCACCACACCTTTCCATCTGGCATTGCAGGTGCTGCCCAATACCAAGGAAACATTGCTGGTTGCTGTCAATGGCTACCACTATTCTGTTAGATGAGGAGTCTCAACTACTCACAACTTTTATAACAAATGTGGAAGGTTTATGTACCTAAGACTGCCTCAAGGCTACTTGGCATCTGACAATGCATACTCACAGATACAATGAGGTTATAAAAGACATCACTAGAAAAGTCAGATCAGTTTATGATAATTTGCTCTACGACACAAATATCAATGATGCATTCTATCATACCTTTGATTTCCTAATGAGATGTGCACAAAATGAGATTGTACTCAGCAAAGACAAATTCCGATTTTGTAAGGACACTGTTCAGTTTGGGGGACTGCAAATAACATTATTGGGAGTATCCTTCTGAATCGATGTTTAATGCCATCCTAAATTTTCCTGTTCCAAAAACCATCACTGATGCAAAATCTTGGCTTGGTCTGGTAAACCAACTTGCCTGGGCATATTCATTAAGTCCCATTATGCTACCCTTTTGGGGACCTAGTAAAAAAGAATTCAAAATTCACCTGGAACCAGACCCATGAGAAAGCCTTCCAGGAATCAAAGCAGGTTATTAAGGCAAGGTGTCTCAACATTTGATACCAACAAAGTTACCTGCTTATCCTCTGACTGAAGTAAAGATGGTATGGGATTTTTACTTCTTCAGAAGCACTGTTCTTGTGTGATCACAAGCGCCCCCGTCTGTTGTCCTGAAGGCTGGCACCTTGTGTTTGCTAGAAGTATATTTTGTACTGATGCTGAACAAAAACATGCACCCATAGAAGGCGAAGTGGCAGCTATCACTTGGACACTCGAAAAGTGCCGTATGTTTATACTGGGTTGCCCAAACATTGTGGTGACCAGCCATGAGCCACTATAAGGACTTTTTGGTGATCGAGATCTCAGCAAAATTCACAACCCACACCTATTCCAGCTCAAAGAAAAGCTTCAGATATTATTTTACCATGCAACAGTGCCCTGGAAAATGGCATAAGACCTGATGCTATTTCCCACAATCCTGTCAGTATAGAGACATTATCTGAGAGCAAGGTTATTGTGGCAGTGTCATAAGCTAGGTCATATGGGGATTGATAAGACCTGTGACCTAGTGAGAATAACTTATTACTGGCCTGGATTGTATACCAAGGTTACCAGCTGTGTGGTATATCAGGCTTGGAATAGAAGACAGGAGATGTCTCCTCTGGAAGAGAAGAATGTCCCTAATTTCCCCCTTTGAAAAGGTTAGCATGGATGTACCAGGACTATATGGGGGAAAACATGTTCATAGTAAGCTCTGTAGACTGACTGGCTAACAAATTGGCCAGAGGTGTATACCGCACCAATAAGAAGTCTTGGACAGTAGCTGATTTAGTAATGGAGGTCCAAGCAAGACTGAATATAACACCTATAACCACTTCCACCTATCCTCCCCAGAGTAGTGCAAAAGTAGAACAATTCCAATAAGACCTTGGGAGATGTTAGCCAAATTAGCGAGGGATAACACTGAGAATTGGGAACTGTATTTAGCACAGTTAAGCGACATCAAGCCTGGTCAGTAGTTAAATTGGTGGAATACCAGGTGCTGTTAACGTGTCTTTATGGGATGTGCGTTGTGGTGGAGTGGATATTAGATCAGAACAAGAAATCAGGGAGCCGAGTTTGAGTTCCTTGCATTCACTTATGTGCAAATACCATTGGGAAAGGTATTAATCCATCTCTTCTCTCCAGTTATGGGTTAAATAACAGGACAGGTTGGTTGCCAGCCAAGGCTACAGAACTCAATCTACCACAGAAAGTAATGGCAACCTACTACAGGATAATCTTCTACCCAGTCAGTCATGTCTCTTTTGAGACATGATATCCTAAGCATATATCACATATGGCACTTAACTGACTGATTTAGCACAGGTCTTAGTGGCCATGAGGTTTACAATAAATGAAACCATACTATATGCTGTATGAACAAGATGTGATCTTGCCAGTAGACAATTTAAGGTTCTGCAGAAAGAGGACCATCACCAAACAGCAGCATAGGTTGTTCACCCAGGCCCATCAGAGGATAAAGAGGACACAGAAAAAAAAAAAAGAAATGAAGGAGTGAATAGAGAAAGAAACAAGATGGAATTAAGGGTTGGAGACCCCGTGTTCTGTAAGATTCACCAGAAAGAAGTAAAATTGGACCAGAGATAGGATCCCTATTATAGAATAGTAGAACACAGATCCAGTGTCATTTGTGGTCTGCCATCAGATGGCAGGGTGAGTTAAGAGGGCTCATGCCAATGACCTGAAGTTAGCTGGGATAGCTGATTGGGGAGTGGCTGTACTAAAGACGAGAGAGAGAAGGATGAGAAGAGCAGCCCTTGTGGATTCAGAAAACATAGACCGACAAAGAATCTTGGGAGGAAGAAGGAAGAGTTAGGACCACAGCCAGTAGAAGCTGTTGATGGCAAACTGGATGAGGTGGTCCAAGTACCAGGATGGGGTTCATCGTTTGTGTCATTGTCACATAGAGGGTTTCATTATGTCACTGCTCAGTTCCACTGTTGTCAGTAGACGGTAGGAAGAGCAAAGAGCCCCAGTAGTGAAGTCTAGCGTTCTAACTCAAAACTTAAATGGTTTGTAAAAAGAGAGTATAGTATGGAAAGATAAAGAGACCTTAATCAGCTGGTCAACATTGATGAGTACTTTAGTAATTATTATTGCAATAGTAGTAGCAATGTGGAGATTTAAGAGACAAAGGGAAAAGTTGGTTAAGGACGTTTTGGTGAGTATGCAACAATGTGAAAAGGAAGTTCCATGTGGTGATTTGTATTCAGTCAGGTTGAGCAAGAGACACAGAAGACACTAAATTGGATTCATCAACAGAAGTAAAGCCAACACCTATCAATGGAACATCAAAACCTATTGTGGAAAGAAGAATAGTAACCACAAAGTCATAAAACAAACACGCAAACTGTAAGGAGTGCTGCGGACCCCTATATAAACATGTTGCATGAAAAAAAAAAACCTTTAAGGAGTGCTGCGAACCTTGTATATGCAAAACATTGTGTAATAGAAACAAGAGACCTTTTAAATGTTGCATGACAAATAATGTTATTTATAGATTTTGGGAGTTACTGTCATATACAAGTAAAAATTGGTAAAGGGGAGATGTAACACTATTTCTGGTGCTGAGAAAGGAAGAAGATAACCATTATAGCCAGAAAGTGAGTCTCTCAGTTATTACAAAATTTAATGACTATTGATAAAACAACAACGATCTAAGGATTTGATTTGAAACAGGCTTTCCCCTGGCCTGAAGAATTTTAACCTTTTAGAGACTAGCCACCCCCTGGTCAGAAATGTTTTCTTTGTTGCTTTGTAAAATTTTGTGATGCTGATATTAAGAGAAACATGTTTGTTTTTGTTTTTTTTTCAACCACAGCTAGATAATTTCTTACAATGATTGAAATGATAAAACACAGATGAGAAATGACCGCACATCAAAGGTTCGGTGGCAAATTTCGGAGCTATAAATAAAATTTGGTCATCTGGACTAGACCACACCCCTTGAACAATGACAAGAGGCACTCACAGAGGAGACGGGGTTTGATCAGATGATCATCGAGAAAAAAGGCCTTGGTGGGTTTCAGGAAAGTCAGAGAAATGTTCCATGTCCCTTCAGCAGTAGTAAGAAGTACTGACACAGGAAAGAAGACAAGGTTGATCAGGTGATCAAAAGGAGCATCTGTTATTGGTCATTTGGAAATGCTAAGCGTACCTAAAGAGCGTCACAACCACCTCTGCTGGATGCGAGGCCCAATATAAGCAAGAGTTGCTAGGTTTTCAAACAGTACAGTTGAGTCGAGTTAGTTCGACAGTTTGAGAGGATGCAAATTAACATGACACGTTATCATGTGTCACTGCCTTAGAAGACCCTCCAACTTTATCCTGGTACCAGACCAACCAACACAGATTACATCTTATAGAAGCCGTGGGTTGGAGTAAGTTATTGTTATATAGAAAGAGTGAGTCAGATGAAGGGAGGAATTTTTTAGAGGAAACTGAGGGCTACTGTTAACCTGTTACTTGCTAACTCAACCACCCATATTTGTTATGATCTACGATGGACTATTGTATCTACAGAATAAGATATTATTTCATTAACTGTATTGTTATCACCTAGACGATGCAACAGACTGACAACAAAGATATTCAAGTTATACACACACACACACACACACACACACACACACAAAAAGACAACAGACTGGTGACAAAGATTGGCGTGAAGATTTGCCACAACAGATTGGCGACGTAGAAAACAGTCTGCTAATGGAGAATTTAAGAAAAAAGAATTTGGGAGTCGAGTGAATTATTGGCATCAAAATAAAAATAAAAAAAAATTTGTCTTTGCTGACATTTTTCCTCAAGAAAAATGAGACGTTAAGTCGTGTATGTTTGAATTTTTCAAACAGCAGAAAAGTCTAAAGAAAAGCAAACAAGAAAAGTTTGAGGTTCTCCAGCAAAGACTCGTACAGCAAGAAGAAAGATTTTTAAAATTATTGGAATTTGTTACCAAAAAAGAAAAACCGGTATGGCAAACATTTTTTTCATAGGCAACAGTTATAAATTTGACAGAATTTATTTACAAACCGGAAGATGACATAACTTTTGAAGCTTATTTCAGAAGATACCAGGACATTTTCAAAAAAGATTGTGTTGACTAGTGATTAAAAGAAAATGTCTTCTCTTACAAAAATTTGATTCTGTAGAATACGAAAAGTTCGCTAATTACATCTTGCCCAAACAACCATGTGAATTTGGCGAAATGATAAAGATATCAAAAATATTTGGACAAAATAATTCTTTGTTCAACATGCATTGGGAATGCTTGAACTTAAGCAGTAAAATCTTCGTCATTTTTTGTTATGTAAATAGTCAACAAGTACTGTGAGAATTTTAAACTTAATGAAATTACTCCAGACATGTTCAAGTGTTTAATCTTTATTCAAAGGATGACAAACCCAGCTGAGAAAGTATTCAGGACAATTGTTAGCAAAGTTGGAACAAAACGAAAATATTACACTGCAGAATTTAGCAGAAGAATGTACAAGGATTTTAAATCTAAAGGCTATTACAGAAAAAAATCGAGACATGAGATATTGCAAATATCCGTTCAATTAAAAAGGAGAAAAATGAAGGTAAAACTATTCCTCATTTTAGAATAAATCCTTGCTATGGGTGCAGAGATTTACATCTTGAAAAGGACTGCCCATTTAAGCATAAATTTTGCTTTACTTGTGGGATTAAAGGAAAAAAGGTACATAATACCTATGAAAATGCAAGAACAAATAGACAAAAATATTTTAACTGTTTTTATAAACAAGAAAAAAATCAGGCTACATGTAGATACCGAGGTAAATTTTTGTTTTAGGTCCCTTCAAATTTTTCCAAAATAGCCTTATTTCCATGCAAATGTATATGCTGAACTCAAATCAACAGTTAGATAATGAATAAACCTACCATTTTTGATGTTAACGACCAGAAAAAATCAGACTTCTCGATCTTTTTGTCCCCATTACCAGCTTACATTCGCTGCTGAATGGTTTTATGCGTAGTAAGAAAATTTTGGCCTATTTACTTCCTTTACTGTAAATTCTTTGCAGAAATTACTACACCATTTTTTTTTGTACTTAATTTCAGAAGAAAGTTAACTTTCAAATATATGAAAATAAGTGTAGTTTTACTTAACCTTAAAGTTAACTTTAAAAAATAAAATCTATATTTTCATATATTTGAAAGTTAACATGCATCTGAAAAAATTAAAACTACAATTATCACTTATTTTCATATAAAGTTAAATTTCTTCTGAAATTAAGTACATGCAACTTTCTTTTGAAAATAAGTATCCAAGAAAAAAGAAAAAACATGTGAATACATGCAACTTTCTGAAAACTAATGCATTTTTTTTAAAAAGTTAAGTTTTGTGGGGGAAAAATTAAGTAAAACTACAATTATCACTTTTCATATATTTGAAAGTTAACTTTCATCTCAAATTAAGTACACACAACTTTCTTAAATTAATTACCACAAAAAAAAAGAAACACACATACATGCAACTTACTGCTGAAATTGAGTACCGGAAAAAATAAATTGCGTAGTAATTTCATCAGACTTTTCAGTAAAGGAAGTAAATAGGCCGAAATTATCTTCCTACGCCTAGTCATTCAGCAGCTAATGTCTTATCACTGAGCTGGTAGTGGGTGACAAATAGAGCGAGAAGTCCATTTTTTTTTTTTTCTGGTTGTTAACATCAAATAAGGTAGGTCTCTTCAATATCTAATTGTTGATTTGAGTTCAGCATAATGTGCATGGAAATAAAGCTATTTTGGAAAATTTGAAGGATTTATCAGGACCAAAAAACGAAAATTTACCAATACCGGAAGTGATCTTACAATCCTCAATGCTGAGACTTGGAAAAAAATAAATTGTCCAACCCTGCTTCAGACACAAAAAAAAAAAAAAAAAAAAAATAGCAAGAGGGGTCACTGGAAAAAAAACTTGAATTCTTGGGTGAACATTTGCTTTAAAGGTACAAAGAAAAATCCAGTGAACTTATGTAGTACAGATTGAATGGAATCTTGCGATTTATTCAACATGCCTCTAAATTCAGTTTGTGAAAATGTTAATGCAAACAGTTCTTTTTCTGAAAAAAAATATTGAAAGCTAAATACCCAGAAATTTTTTCTGAAGAACTCTATGTACAAAAGCTAAAGTAAGTTTTGAACTAAAAGAAAATGTTGCACCAGTTTTTTGGCCAAAACAGCAAGTCCCATATGCGTTAATGGAGATTATTGACAAAGAATTACAAAGACTTGAAAGTCAAGGTATTATTAAAAAGATTGAATATAGTCGATGGGCTGCGCCAACTGTCTGTCAAGAAAAACAACAAAATAAGAATATGTGCCTATTACTCTACTGGGTGTTTAACTGTCTAAAAAAAAATATATAAACTACCCCTTCCCAACAGCGGAAGACATTTTTGTCCTCTAAATAGAGGATGGATTTTTTCAAAATTAGATCTGTCGGAAACTGGAATTTTCAGATTCCTGTAGACGAAAAATATGCAGTTACTTACTATAAATACGCAATTTGTAACATACAACATGTCTTAGCACGTGCGATACCCTGTCTTCATCAGTCTCCGGGGTGATGTCACGGTTTCGGTGGCTATAGCAGGACCGCCACCAGCAGCATTTGCCACCAGGTAGGGTATGAAGATAAACTTGTTGATTGTCCATCTTGTATATTCTCATAAGGAAGTAAACAAAATGATCATTCCTCTTTGCAGTTTGTATCGGCAATGAAATTTCCTGAACACGTTTGCCGTTATTAATGTGCTCATGAAGGAAGAAAAACGTAGATGACCATACAAATCTCATTTGCACATATTAGATCGTGATGTTGCGCAAATTTTGTTTGCTTGTTGTTTTGATCTCGACCAAAATCCAACTTGACATGTTCTGTACCGTTGTTCGAATGCGGTGCAAAGCACTTTTTAAACCATTACCAGTGATACCTATTTTAGAAAGGAAAGAAATGACTGAATGTCCCATAAACCCACGACACCCAACCTCAATAGGCATCATATTACACCTCCAACCATTGTCCACACATTCGGCACACAGTGATTTGTATCTGTTTTTCTTTAGCTCATGTGCCTCTACCCTGTTCTCTTCCCAAGAGACTGTTAACTCTATTAGGAAGACACTTTTTTTGAGTCTGGCCACAATACGATGTCGGGACACTTGTTTGTCTGTGTGATGTGTATTGGAAATCTTAGAGACGTCATTAGGTCTACTGAAGCCTCCCAATCACTGGCTCCACTCAGCAGCTTCATATTCAGGGGTGTTTGTTTTTCTTTGCAGGGCATTTACCCTCCTTATGAAATCTGATCTTAGTCTCCTTGGCTACCACAAGTTGTTGGTTTGCTGTCTCACATTATGTTCTTATTAACTCCTTGATCACCTCTAATACCTTGTGTCGCCACTCATATATCTGGAGCGATTGTGGACAAGCAGAAAGCACATAACACAAGGTACCTCGGTCCTTTTTACAGGAAAAACAGATCTGTATCTATGTATCCCCACATTTTGAGGTTTGTTTCATTTGGAAGAAGGTCATATGTAGATCGAAGAAAAGATATCGCCAATGGCTCCATCGCAACTCAGTTCTGAGAAAGTTTAATCGGTTCTACATCATTCCGGGTTGTCCACTTACACTGTTTAGCTTGAGTAACAGCAGTGGCTATTCTATGCTCCTCTATATATAGAGGATTATATCACATAAACAGGCTATAGAAGAAAAGATATCGCCAATGGCTCCATCGCAACTCAGTTCTGAGAAAGTTTAATCGGTTCTACATCATTCCGGGTTGTCCACTTACACTGTTTAGCTTGAGTAACAGCAGTGGCTATTCTATGCTCCTCTATATATAGAGGATTATATCACATAAACAGGCTACAATATGGCATTAACAACAAATTATGGATTCGATGCTGGCAGATCTTGATTTTGCTACAGCATATTTCGATGATATAGTAATCAAAAGCAAAAACAAGGAATCACACTCTAGGCATATTTTGCAAGTATTTGAAAGAATTAAAGAATATGGCTTCAAACTTAGCCTAGACAAATGTGAGTTTTTCCTGAGGGGAAATAAAATATCTGGGTCAGATAATAAAGGAAAAGAGTCGAACACCAGATCCAAAAAGTATAGAAGCAATAAAAAATATGCCAACTCCAAAGAACGTAGCTATATTACAGTCATTTTTGGGTCTAGCTAATTAATATAATAGTTATATCCTAAACATGCAAACATTAAGAGCGGCGTTTAATCACCTACTAAAAAAGGTGTGGAATTTGTCTGGTTGGAAGAGTGCCAAAAAGTATTTATAAAATTAAAAATGCTTTAACTTCAGACTTAGCACTGACACATTTTGTTCCAAAGAAAGAAATGCATGTCGCAAGTGATGCCAGTAACTATGGTATAGAAGCTGTGTTACTACATAAAGATGATGGTAGTCTAAAACCAATACATCATGTTTTGAGAGCACTGCTGCCTGCAGAGTTGTTAGGGCACTCTCCACCTTTGAAGTATAATGAACTGTTCCAGGCACTATGAATGGTCGTAGTGTCAAGAGTCCGACGGCCAGTTCGAAGATTACAAGTCAGTCATGTATTTCCAGTTGTAAACCGGAAGTGAACATTGCACTCTACCACGTACAGAGACGTACACATTAATACTTTGTTTTCCTGTATTATACTAACCAACTTTGTAAATACCTTTCTTTCATCGTACATTTTATTATATTTATATTTCTGTTGTTTCATTATTAGCTGCACAACTCAACAGTGGCGATGAGGATATTCGACATTCACACAGAGGAAACACTGAAATTTCAAATTTGTTGCACAACTCAATAGTGGCGACAGATACTCGACATTCATACAAAGGAAATACACGAATTTCAAATTTGTCGCACAACTCAACAGTAGCGACGTGGGTTATTTGATATTCACTCGGAGAAATAACTAAAAATTCAATCTCCTCACAACCCAATAGTGGTAAGGAAATTATAAAATTGGTCCACAACACAAAAGTGTGACGAAATTTCGACATTCTCAAGACTGAAAAAACTCAGTTGCGTTCCTTTAGGACAACAGTGAATGTAGTTTCACAGAAATTAAGTCATTGCACCAGAATTGCTAACGACGGTAATTTGGCAACAGATATTCGCAGCAAGAAACTAAGTCCCATTTTACTTTTTTCTTCTGTGGAAAATTTGATTTGGGTTAAAATTTGACAACTCCCCTCTGTGAAAGAAATTTTTTTTTTTTTTTTTTGCATTAAGTTGTTTTAAGAAAAAATTAAAAATGGAACAATTCCAAAATACAATACTCGAACTGATTACATATCAGACTCAACAACAATTGGAACTACAGAAAAAATTTCAAGAAATGCAACTAGAAAATGAGAAAAAAAACAACAAAAATTTCAAGAAAGGCAACTTGAAAATGAAATAAGACAACAAAAACTTCAAGAGGAAAACACTAAAAAATACATAGAGCTGCAGGAAGTTTTACATAAAATAATTACCAAGAAAAACAAAAGCTCGGAGGATAACACATTCTTCCAAAATACAATATGGTCTACGATCGAATTTCATCTACAATCCCGATGAGGATAGTACATTTGAGAGATACTATAATAGATACCAAGATTTCTACGAAATAGACTGTAAATCGTGGCCGAATGAGAAAAAGATCAGGCTTCTCTTAAGGAAATTAGGGACATAGGAACACAATAAGTTCACGGATTTCATCTTACCAAGGAAGACAAGAGACTTGGATTTCAATGAAGCAATAAGTCCGTGGAAAGAATTGTTTAGTCCGAGGTTATCTTTATTTCACAAAAGGTGGAAGTGTTTGAATCTACAGAAAAATAACAAGGACTATACTATGTTTGCGTCTGTAGTAAACAAAAATTGCGATAATTTCAGACTAGCAGAAATGACTGCAGATAATTTCAAATGTCTAGTATTTGTGCTTGGGTTAGTATCTGACAAAGACGCAGATATGAGAAAAAGGATACTAACAAAACTGGAGAGTGAGCAAAATATTACGCTACAAAAACTGGCGGATTACTGCCAACAGTGTGTTAGCATTAAGGAGGATGCAAACAAAATCCAGGAAACCGCTATAGCAAGCATAAGAAAAGTTACTAGGACACATATTCGGTCTCGATCACTGAGATGCAAGTATCATTCACCAACAACAGGAAAAAGTGGGAGTAAATATGAAAAAAGACCCTCCCCCAAAACCTTGCTATGGTTGCGGTGAACGTCATTGGAGAAGTGACTGTCCATTTAAAAATAAAACGTGTAGAAATTGCAATAGACAAGGTCATATTAAGTCTAAATACAGAGAAAAAATTAAAAGCCACATAAAAATTACAAGATTAGAAGAACAGAATCAGAACATGAGGAAATATTTGCAAGTAGAAATATTAAATCAACCCATTAAGATGCAGTTAGATAGTGGAAGTGATATTAAACTTAAAAACTTGGAAGAAACTTAACAGACCAACTTTATTAAAAACAAATAAAGTTGCCAGAACTGTTACTGGAAGAAAAATCAAATTCGAAGGAGAACTAATATTAAATGTTAAGTTCAACAATCGAACGAAAAGAGTGAAACTGTTTATCATGAAAGGTACGAACAATCTTTTCGGGACAGATCGGATAAATGAATTCGACTTATGGGATCTACCTATAAGTGCATATTGCAGAAATATAACTGAAACGACTGACGAAGTTAAAGAATTAAAAACTACGATAAAGAGCTTTCCCTGAAGTATTTACAGAAGGTCTAGGGAGATGCACCAAAAAGGCAGCAAAAATCCAGTTAAAGAATGATATACAACCAGTTTTCAGAAAGGAAAAACTAATTCTAAGAGAAAAAGCATGTACACCCACAATTCAATCTTCAAAAAGGAAGTTCAACAAAAATAATAATGCCTGCTGGCTTCCGGGAATAATTAAAGAACGTATCAGGAATAAGTTGTATATGGTTAAAAGGGGAAAACTTACCCACAGACGACACGTCAATCAGGTAAGTAAAAGAGTAGCTGAAGAAGTTATAGAGACACTATCTAGGGTAAATGATAGCATAGTTGAAATTACGATACGTTCGACTTATAAATGCCGGAAAAAAAAAAGTAACGCAGCATTTGGTGGTGGATCCACAAAAAGGAAAAATACAAAGATTGATGAACAAATCTTAGGAGCGGGGTGTTAGGGCGCTCTCCACCTTTGAAGTATAATGAACTGTTCCAGGCACTATGAATGGTCATAGTGTCGAGAGTCCGACGGCCAGTTCAAAGATTGAGTCAGTTGTGTATTTCCAGTTGTAAACATAAGTGAACATTGCACTCTACCACATACAAAGACGTAAACATTAATACCTTGTTTTCCTGTATTATACTAACCAACTTTGTAAATACCTTTCTTCTGTAATACATTTTATTATATTTATATTTCTGTTTAGTTGTTATTACCTGCACAACTCGACAAGAGTTAAACTATTCTCAGATAAAGAAGATTTAGCAATTATCTTTGCAGTTAAAAAGTTCCATAAGTATATATATATATATATATATATATATATGGAAGGCAGTTTACACTTCAAACTGATCACCATCTCATATTGATGATATTCAGATCCAAGAAAGGAATTCCGAAGCACACTGCAAATAGATTACAAAGATAGGTGACAATTCTATTGAATTATTCCTTCAAAATGCAATTTTTGCCATGGAACTGCTAGAGGAAACTCATTAAAATCTGAAATATACATTGAATACCACTTACGCTAGATGAAATTAGATTCAGGGCGAAATTCAATACATTTATTAACCAGACGAAAAAAGAATTAATGGATGAAAAAATAAAAAGTGCACAACATATTCTCGATATACTACAGAAAATTAATGTATAGATAACAGTTAGTCACAGCCACAGTACTAACTAAAAAAAATATTAAGAGTTCCATACTGGTAATCCTGGAATGAGCAGAATGAAGTCCCTCATGAGAAGTGTGTACTGGCCGTGTACAAAAACATAGAGAAATCAGTAAAAGCCTGCAAGAATTGCATTTTAGTAGCAAAAGCACCAGCTACAAAATTTTAATCCATAGCCTAAAACTGATAAACCTTGGTCAAGGTTACACATTGATTATGCTGGACCAATGAGTGGAATTTATTACCTCTTGATCGTGGACAGTTTCACGAAATGGCTGGAAGTAATAAAATGTAAAACACCAATTACGAAGTTGACTATTAATACAATTCAAGAGATATTCGCTAGATTTGGGATACCTGAAACAATCGTTTTGGATAACGGCACACAATTTAGTTCAAAGGAATTTGAAGATTTCTGCAAACTGTTGGCAATAACACACATAAGATACCTTATCATCTGAGGTCAAACGGATTGGTAGAAAGATTCAACAATGTGTCCAAAAGAGCAATAAAAAAACGCAGATCAAGTTGAAACTGAAAACAAAGAGTTACAGAAATTCTTGCCAATAAATAAACTTAGACCAGTTCTGAAATGCGAATGTGGGTATGAGCCCAGCAGAATTAATGTCCACAAGGGAAATTAGATCGGTATTTAACAAATTAATTCCGTCAAAATATAATTCAGAGTAATGATATAGGCTTATAGAAAGAAAAATTGGAAGGATGTTGTATTTAATTAAACATCCTAAGTGGAAGGTTAAAAGACACTTAAATCAAATAAAATAAAAAAGAGGGAGGGGGTCACTCCAGAAGAAAATGGGAGAAAGGAAGAACCGATGGACATACTTTACGACATGTTTGACATTCCAATACCTTCACCAGTTCTAGTTATAGATAATCAAGCAAACATAAACATTCTCCTACAAGAATATTAGAGATTAATCCTAAGAGAAAAAAAATATAATGTCTAGAGGACATAAAAAAAAAAAAAAATCTGAGCTGGGGAGATGTTGTGACGTGGTTTGATCACATGACCAGGTTCAGTTATATAGAAAGAGTGAGTCAGGTGAAGGGAGGAAGTTAGTAGAGGGAACTGAGGGCTACTGTTAACCTGCATGTTACTTGTTAACTCAACCACCCATATTTGTTACAATCTACTATAGACTATTACATTGTATCTACCGAATAAGATATTATTTCATTAACTGTATTGTTACCACTTCGACGATATAACAGTTATCTGCGTTCAAGAGTGATAAACTCTAACCAAATACTGTATCGAACAGTGTGTGTTTTATATATACGCACCTTATTGTTAATTTCACAAATATTTCTTTTTCTTATTGTTGCTCTCTCTGGATCAGCGATGAAGTGAATTTCAGTGACTTTGAACCCAAACCAGCTTTGTGATCAATCGGATACAACATGGGACAAAGCTCGGTTTGAAATGAAGTGATCGGCTATCGATTGACCGTGGAGACTTTGGGCATCGGCGCAAAGGACCAGTGGGGGTTCACATATAGTTGAAAGGAAAATAAATTATTTTACAGTTATGAAATACATTTTAATACAATCTCAAATTATCTGTTTTTTAAAATTTGAACAGGTGTAGCTCTTTGTTCATTTCATGAGGCAAGAGGAGATATATAGAACGCAGCACAAGAGAGAAGGTGAGTGAGAAATATATGTTAACATGAATTTGGAGGTCAGTTATTAATTGCTACTCTTTCTTTTGCTGCATGAGAAGGTTAAAAAATATAGGTCACCAGGACTTGCATCCTAGGGATGGCTCAAAAGGCTTCTGAAGAAAAATGGCATGTCATATGTAAGCATTTGCACAACCAAGAATAGGATTGAGTCTTCTCTGTCTTCTAACTAATCAATATATATGATTCTGTATCCAATTAGTTCTGTATGACACCACTTATAGCAAAATTTTTAAAACCAATTTTCTAATAAAATATGATTTATTATTGATTCAAACATGTTATGCCTCTTCTCATTGGTTTCTGAAATCATATAGGTGTATGTAATGTCAGATTTATTAATCCAACACCTGTATCTCTAGCTTTTGTTGTAAGAATAAAAAAAAATTATGAAATACACTTAAGTTGATTTCATTTAATTAAAAGTACAATCTGGTTATCCTGTCTTTTACTTTCATATTTCTGCCATAGATGGTTAGAAAATGACTCCTACACATTTTGCCAAATGTCATCAAATTTTTTAACTTTGTTGAAAAAACAGCAACGCTGCCAAAACTGCAGATTTTTTGTCTGATTTGAAAGATATTGAATCACTCTTGATAAAATATTAAAGTGATTAACTGTTGCTTCCTTTTTTTCTGCAAATGATTATAAAATTGTTAATCAGCCTAGTTTCGGGTGTGAAAACAGGTAAATATAGTGAAGTTCCCTTCAGTTTCAACTTGTGGTATCTCATTTATTTTTGGGGTTATTTTGATTGTAAGCAAAATTTAATCTTTCTCTATCTAGATACAATTCTTTCTTTTGTGTTGAGGGTTTTTTTTTTTTTTTTTTTTTTTTTACGTAAAAAAAAATATAGGTGTTTTTCAAATTTCATGTACGTGATATTGTTTGTCTCTACACAAAAAATGATCTCATTTTAAAGAAAAAGGGCCATTTGTCAATGTGGTGTGCTTAACATAGTGTTTTAAGTTGTCTATCACAAAAAAAAAGTTGAGAACTTTAGTGAATGAAATACCAAAGAAATTCAATTTCAATAATCTTGAAAATGACAGCTTTTTGTAGATAAATATATGATTAATCTGTTGGTGTCATATTGAATTTCTCACCCAAAGATTAGTGAAGTTGCAAAATTAGAAGCTTGTACCTCCAATGGATACTTTTTAACAGTAAGTTTAGTGACGTTCACTTTTGATTTTATTTGCCCTATTATAAAATTGTTACCACCTATTTTTATATGATTCAAAACTTTTTTTTGATTACTATTAAGTTTAGCTTGATTTCTAATGTGCTATGAATCATATTAAGATTTAATGTGTTAGCTGTTGAAATGAAACTTTGGTTAACTTGGACTGTTCATATTTCTTGTTATTTTTGCGCTTTTTTCGAGAAGCATGATGGGATTTTGCCTAATGTTTAGGTTGGATTGCTCTAATAATTATTGCTTCCGTTAGTATTATTATTTACCACAAGATGACATTACATTTGTAAAAATTTCTCATGGGTTTGAAGCTTGCATTTTCAATTATACACTGTATTTGGTATCATTGTTTGTTTTGCAAAAGTCTGTATACCTATATGAAAAGTTTTTTAGATATAATGAAAATGTTGGTTTGGGATACCTACTGTTATGATGAATGTGTAAGAATTCTGTCAAATTCTAACATGTTTAAAGATGCTGCAAAGATAAAGTGTAGATTTCTAGTAGATAGGGCTATGCAAAATTTATCCAAAAAAAGGAAATGTGTCAACAAAAGATCAGTTTGCATGCAGAATTGCAACAATGTTCATTACCATCACTGAGAAACTTTTGGCAAATCTTTGCCTTACATACCCACTCATAAGGTCACTTGCATGGCTGAACCCTGAATCCATTTGTAAATAATAATAATAAAAAAAAAAATAAACAAAAATTACCACAGAAGAAAATCTAAAAGATGTCTTTCCCATGAGATGGACAGAAACAAGTCAGCAAATCTGATTGTGATGACATCATCGGTTAGTACAAAGAGTTTGAGAAGGAGGCTGCTGGAAGTAATACTTTCAAGAATTTCAGCAAGCATGAAGACTGTTTGGACTCTTTGTTTTATTCCTCTTTGTCTAGCAGCAAAGATTGATGGTACTCTCTTATGTACAGTCCTTAGTAGAGAGAGGTTTCTCTGTCAATAAGCAAATTTCTACTGACAATATGGTCACATAGTGCATTATCATGAACTATTTGGCCACAGTTGAAGATACTGGGAATGTTCCCATGATTCAGGCTCTTCTCTGCTGTGCTTTAAATGCCAGAACAGCATACAACCAATAGCTTCAGGCTAAAAAGAAATGTCTGATGCCATGTAAAGATCTGCAAAGAACAAGTTCATAGAGATATCAAAATTGGAAGAGTAACTGAATGCTAAACTAGATGAACTGAAAAATGTTAACATCATTGTGTTCTGTGTCGTGTAACAAAAACTGAATAGAAGTAACTAAAATGTGTTGTCTTTTTGTGAAAATTTCTATTTGTAGTTCTGTTCATTAAAACCATACTTCACAGGAAATTTGCAGCAATCAAGAATTTTTGACTTTCACAAACCATGAGTAGTCTTGATAGCTAGATTATATCACAGTGAGAATTGTGCAATTTAAAATTTTCAAAATGTGTAACATAACTGGGTCTGCATTGAGTTGACTTAGCCTTCAACACTTGGATTTCTTCACTGCTTTCAACTGATCCATGTGTCATGAATTATTAGAACCAGATGTAGCTTTCTTTGAACATCTTATCTGTCAAACTATTAAAAAAAAAAAATGACAGTTTGTGTTTTTGAAATTGATGACTATTCCAGTATTTGCACACACACACTATTTTCACTCCTTAACATAGTCCTGATTTTTTTTTTTTTTTTTTTTTTTTTTTCCACAAATCTCTGGGAACATTGTATTTAGTAATTACTTTAAAGAGTATTGTGATCCTGTATGTATAAGACATGTTTTGTTATCCAAAAGTCTGCTGTGTCTTATACTTTAATCTGGAACTCAATCCCATTTTTTCCAGGCATAATTGTGTTAAAAAAAAATGTATTTATGTACCAGAAATGTACAAAGAAATAAATCACATCTAGTCATTGCAAGGCAGATGAGAAAACCAGAACATAGAAAATGGATCGTCAATGCTTGGTAAGAGTTGGATGCCTCTATTATTATCGCCACCTTCAAGAAATGCTGCATATTAAACGAGCTTGATGACACTAAAGAATTCATAGAGAAATGGGGAGGGGAGAATTTGACAACAAAGGTACTACAAGAAACCAGCAGACTATGGCAATCTTGCCAACAATACCTACTACACAGATATGCACTCAAATCTAACAAAGATTTTGTTCAGTTTTATGGGTCCAATGACAAAAGCAAGTGTGACAGGTCCAATGGGGGGAGGACTTCCATTTTCAAATCTTTGATATCCATGAGCACCAAAATAAAATGATCTGGATTCCTCAAACAGCTTTTTTTTAGGATTACACAAATAATTTTGAAAAATCTTGGATTGTTAAAAAAAAAAAATTATAACCAAACAAGTTGATATTAATTCTGGTTTAGTCTGATTTCTCTTTCCCACGCCCCGCCCCAATACCAATTGAAGATTTAGTGGTCTTGTACCCCCAAGAGCCAATGTCACATTTTCATAATGCTTAAAACTCGGAAAGTGTTTCTTTTTTTTTTTCTTTTTTTTTTTTTTTTTTTTTTCTTTTCTCTCTCAAGTTTTGGTTATTTTCTTAGCTCTAGGTGTGGTATATTTTTGTATTTGAAAAGAAGCTTCTTTTTTTTTTTCTTTTTTCTTTTATCAGTTTATAAAAGGTTACCGAAAGATAATTGATCCAGGTTTTTTATTTAGAAATATTTCCTTTGAATTTTATCAATTTTAAAATGTAAAATAAAAATCTTTAAAATTTCTCCAGTTGAGAAGGTAGCTACCTACCTGGAAGATGGCGTGTAAATCTGTTGCTCAATAGTAGGTGTCTCTGTTTTCACTGTTTAGCAATTGACAATATTAGGTAGATTATTTTTGTTTATTTGGACACTTCTAGCATGCCTGCCATGTGTTAACTGGAAAGCCATTCTTTGTGACAATGGTCTTCATTAAGTACTCGATAAATTTGGTCTTGTACAACAATTTTTCTCCAACAAATATGCAAGTAAACTAAGATAATATTCCTATATGAAATAATGTAAATCCAATTAATCTGTCCCACGCAACAACAAAAATTTTATACAGAATAACTATAGTTTTAAATCCGGAAAACAGTAAGAAATAAATATATATAACAAATAGAATAAATGAACATTTAACTTTAATTTTATTGAAGGTTCTTGTTGGTGTATTTAAGACAAATGTTGAAGTGTGTAGGAAGGAAATCTCCTTCCATAAAGACTTGAGGAAATTTTTTTTTTTTTTAGGTGGTGGGGGATATTTCTCTTCTTTGTGCCCCTAGGACCTATTTGAGACTGACTAAAAACCTGTCCAGAGAGGTTTCTTTTTGTCTCCACTTTAAATTTACCTGAAAGTTACAAGGCATTGTAGTTAAACAGTTGCAACAGCTATGTTAGGGTGATATTTTTTTTTAACAAAATTTTGCACCTTCACTCTATTTTGATCAAATGTTCTTAATTAATGAAGGTGGTACATTCCTCTCTCTTTCTTTCTTTCTCTCTCTCCCCACACACACTCCCTCACATCTTGCCCACTCATATACCAAGCCTGGTGACTTCCCCAAAGATGCTTGAAACATTCTTCAGGCCAATGGTGGTTTATTTAACAGAAAAAAAACACTATTTAAAGCAAAAATTTCTGGACAAATACTAGGGGGGAATACTCGTTTAGCGAGGGACTAAGGCCGATGGAGTCCTACATAATGACCATTTGTGTGGTGACTTGGCTTGGGGAAGTCACTTACACAAAGCTAACAGGATTGTACAAGTTCATAATGGACAGGTTTTTTTTCTCAATAACCAAGGAAATATTTCGTTACTGTGACTTTTTCCTGTAAAGTGAACAATACTATAACCAAGGTCCCCTGCATTTCTTTCTGTAAGCCAATCCCCCCCTACACAAATTTGATTGCAGTACAAATTCTTGGTTCTAGTTGTGTAAGTTTGTTTGGTTTAAATAAATTTAAATTTCATCTTAACTGAATATATATATATATATATATATATATATTATGAAAAAGAAAAATCTTAAATGTTTGTTGGAGTAGACCAATTTTGATATAACTCCCTAATGAAAAATAGCCATGTTTTTAAAGATTATCATGCTCTCTGTAAGAAAAATTAATGAATTTGGGTTAATCTTTTTTTTTTCTCTCTCTCCTTTAAGATTTGTTCATAATTTACAATTGGTGATAATATTTACTTTCAGTCGACCCCGCCAGATTGATGAAGTTGCTCACCAGGAAGAAGTGGTTATGGTGCTGAAGAAATCATTACAAAGTTCAGATGTAAATAAATCAATTTATTTTTTTGGATGCTCTCTGAAATTAGTATAAAAATTTATGAAATTATAAAAAGCAAAATAAAATTCATTAATGAAGTATATTTATGTAAAATATTTTTCTTTTGGAAGGTTTATTTTTATCTTATGAGAAAAAAAAATAATTTACATTTTCATGATTATTCAAACATGTTCACATTGGCTTACTTTTTTATTACTTTATGTTGCATTTAATAAATCCCATTTTGTTTTAATCAAAGATCTAAACCTGATTGTGAGGAGTTATCAAGAAAAACAAATTGGGATAATAAAGATTTTGTTAGTCCAAATTATGCAATCATAAATGTTTTCAACCCAACAAGTTAATGCATATTCTCACAGTAGATATCACAAACCTCCCTATAAAAATGGGTCAAAATATGGAAATTTCCTTCAAGTTCAACCAGCAATATCTCTAAAGTTATTTTGATAAAAATTAGATTTAAAGCTTTGTTTTCTCTTTACAAAGATATAATTATTTCTCTTGTGTGATAATTAGTTTTTATTCCTGGTCTCTTTAAACGAGTTCATGTTTCAATGATTGTCACTTCTTTTTCCACATTCTAAGATTAAATAATCTTACTTATGTTTTTAGAATTAATTGTATGTTTCTACTGTTGTGAAGTATATAATACATCCCCGGTAATCCAAATGAAGTAGGTTAGATACCTTAAATGAAGAACTTCAAGTGAATTAGAAAAATGCCATTGGAGTCAGAGTATTTCTAACAACATCACAGCAAGTAACCTAAGCAAGACTTAGTATCATAACCACTAGAAAACAAGTCATAACAGTGGCAGTGAAGAATCAAAACTCACACTGAGTTATAACAAGTGGGGGAGAAAATGCTTCTTGCTTCAGCACATATAAATGATGGAAAAAAAATTTGAATCACATCCATTTCTTGTATGGAAGAAATATTAGCTTAGGTGGTAAAAATACAACTGCAACATCAGGAGTTGTTGAAATTCCAGAAACAAAAATAGAAGTTAATAGAAATAATTCAGAATAAAATGGATAATTCCCTAAGTTCTTTCACTCCTGATACAGTGGTAAATGCCATAGTTGAGTTAATATACAATTCAGATGATGGAATAACCTTTTCTACTTATTTTAGAAAATATGAGCAAATTTTAAGAGAAGAATACAGCAACTGGAAAGATTGGGGGTGGGGTTAAAAAAGTTAGCACTAGTAGAACATAAAAAATACTGTAAATTTGTACTGTTGAAAAAAAAAAACAATTTTTGAAGAAACTAGAATTTTTAGCAAGGAAAGCTTGTTGCAAAAGTATGAATATCAAAAAAACACACACATTTCATCACATATGCCGGAATCGTAAGCAAGATGTCTGAAAGATTCAAGATTAAATGCACTGATTATGGATGTGTTTAAAGGGTTAATTTTCATTCAAGGGTTAACTGAAAAAAAGACAAACGCTAGCAAGAATTCTAACAAAACTTGAACCAAATAAGTTTACACTACAGAAGATATCAGACAAATGTCAGAGAATTCTAAATTTGAGATGTAGTGCCAAAGAAATTGAGGATAAACAATGTGCATACATACAAGTGGAAGGAAAATGCGTAAAAACAAAATTTAAACCCTGTTTCATACGAAGTTTACATATTGGAAATGAATGTTCTTTGAAGAATTCAAAATGCTGCAAGTGTGGAAAAGTAGGACATGAAATATCGCTATAAAATTAAAGAAAGGAAAATTACCCAGAAAAAGACTTGTGCACCACATTGCAACAGAAAACGTAATTACAGTAAACTGAAGGAAATTGTATGTGAAAATTAGTAATGTGGATGTAAAAATGCAACTAGACACTGGTAGTGATATCACAATAATCAATGAAGCCACATGAAAAGCAAATGGAAACCTACATTTAAAAAGGTTTCAAAAGTTGCAAGTAGCATGGCAGGTGAGAAATTATTTTTTATTGGCGAAATGACTTGTAACATCTCATTCAGTAACAAGTGTGTAAAAGCTAAGACTTGCATATTAAAAAATACTACACTTATTTGGTACTGACTGGCTGGGATTATTTGAGCTGTGAAATTTATTTATAAATGTTTATTGAAAAAATTGAAGTGGACAATTGATCAGTCAGGGTTTGTTTTTGTTTTGTTTGTTTGTTTGTTTTTTTTTGTTGTTGTTGTTGCAAATTTAAAGGGAAAATTAAAAATGTTCTATCATTCTATCAGATGAGTTGGGATGGTGTTCGAAATTCAAAGCAAAATTTCAAGTAAAAAAGGGGTTGATGCCAGTTTTTAAACTGAAATATAATGTATCATTTGCAGCATAATGAAGAATTAGACAAACTTAAAAAAATAGGTGTAATTGAAAAGATTAACCATTCAAAATAAGCAGCACCAGCAGTGCATGTAAAGGAGAAAGTGATAAAATTCAGGTTTGTACCAATTTTTGACAGGGTTAACTACCCATTACCAAGTCTGGAGGAACCAAGTTTGTTTTTCTTATATCTCTTTCTTCTCCTTATCATAGGAAATTTTTTTAAGCTGGATCTTTCTGAAGCATATTTACAAATACAGGTTAAAGAATGTTCAGAGTTAGCTATAAATATGCACAAGGGAATGAATAAGCTCAACCGACTTCCTTTTGGTATAGAAGTAACTCCAGTTATATTTCAATAAGCTATGAATACCAGGCTTGCAAATTGTGATTCCCCCCCCCCCCCCCCAGATTATCTGGGTGATATATTAATTAAAAATGTGTCTATGGAGCAACATGTTGGGCATGTGAAAGCAGTTTATGAAAAAAAATATGGGAGGACGGGTTCAAACTCTGAAGAAAAATGTGAATTGTTTTCTTTTTTTAAAATTAATTGAAAAAAATGGTCAGGAGCAAGTGCAATTAAAAATATGCCTTCCTCAAACATTACTAGGTTACAAGCATTCCTGGGACTAGCAAACTATTATCAAATTTATATACTTAATACGCAGAATTTGAGAGCTCCACTGAACAATTTGCTTAAAAAAAAAAACACTTAAGTGGAAATGGGCTAAGTGTCCTTTGAAGAAATTTTTAAAAAAATACTAACATCAAAAAACATTTAAAAAAAAAAAATGAAAATTACACCTTTTTATAGAGCAATGTTTCATTGTTGGTTTTATATCACTACACCCATCCAACTTAAAATGTGAACAAATGTAAAAGGTGTGTTTTTGTTTTTGTTGTCATCGAAATTTCATTTACCACCCATGCTAACAGACATCACCAAAGCTGAATTGAATTTTAAATCTGACTTGTTTCATTAATGAACATTTCACAGTTTCTATGTGAGTTTAATTCTTTTTCTTATATTTATTCTAAAGTTGGATAAAGATTGTAATTATAAAAATGTTGTGTGTATAAAATTTCAAGAAACTGGTTTTATTGGAAAATGTTTTTAAAAATTAATTTTTCGTAATAAGTAAATATTACTTCTAAGTTTTAACTTTTGAATGTAGATTTTATGGTAATTTTTATTTTTAAGCATGTTTTTAATTAACACTTTGACAACATTTCAAGAGCAGATATTGCTATTGCTAAAAAGAATGTAACTTAAATTTTCAGTTGATATATTTTTATGTAAATTTTCTATTGGATCTTTTCTTTCTAAACTTATAAAATTTAAGACATTTTTTCACAAAATCTTTAATGAGTATTCTTGCTTTCTTTCATATTTCTTTTGTGATAAAAGAATTATATATTTTTACTTGCAGGTTTTTGCATAATTTTGCAAAGACCATGATGAAAGAGCCATCTCTAAATTTTCTTCAGATATAAAAGACATGGCTAATGGGTTGCTTGCTGAATACTATGATTCCAGTTTTTACATTGGCACTGACATTACATATCCAATCAGTGCAATAATCAAGTTTCTAGCTCCAGCTAAGAGTGGGAACAATGTGGATGATATTGCACAAGTTGAGTCAACTTCCATCTTTAGATGGGACTTAGATATGATGGTAGAATCTGGAATGTTCTGGAATATATTTGGCTATAGAAGCTTTTGAAGAAATTCAGACTGCAAATCCCCATTAGGAAAGGAAGTGCAGTAGAGCCATTCAAACTACCCAGAAATTCTTTAATTTTTTTTTTTTTTATTTTTTTTATTTTTTTTTTTCTAGTTACAATAAATGTAGTTCAATTTTTTAATTTAAACATTGAATTTTAAAGCTTTACAGTTAGCATTTATTTGAAAAATTGACCACTGATTCCTTTTTCCACTTCAGTTTTGATGTTGTCATTCATTTTTTTTGGGCAAGTCATAAATTGTATAAATTTACAAAATTTTTCAAAAATCAAGTACATTTATGAAAAAATGTTTTAATATTTAGATAAAATAACTTTTGCTGAATTCCTCATCCCTAAATGAGTAGTTTCAGGCTTGTACCACTATCAGATACTTTTTTGCAACAGGTACAAAAAGGTATGTGCGTTGTGGTGCATTGGATATTGGCTCGGAACGAGAAATTGGGTAGCCAAGTTTGAATTCCAGCCGAATTCATTGCATTCACTTACGCGCAAATACCCTTGGGAAAGATATTAATCCGTCAATTCCTTCCAGTTATGGGTTAAATAACAGGACAGATTGGGTTCTATAGCCTTGGTCGGCAACCAATTTACTGCAGAAAGCAATGGCAACTTACTGCGGGATAATCTTCTGCCCAGTCAGTCATGTCTCTTTCGAGACATGATCACCCAAGCATGTATCACGTATGGCACTTAACTGACTGACAAAAAGGTAGATATCTCTAAATAATTTTAGGTATATAAACTCTAACAAGCTTTCTGAAAAAGAAAATTAATTTATAAAATTAAGATCAGCAATCTTTTACATATATTGATTTAACTTGAGAAAACAGGATAAAAGAATCTTGAATAATTGTTCTTTGTAGTTACCAAATTTGTTGTTCTATGGACCACCAGGAACTGGTAAAACCTCAACTATTTTGGCTGCTGCTAGAGAACTCTTTGGGTAAGTCAAATATAAATTACATGGATACATATATACAATTTTTTTTTTTGTGTGTGTGTGTCTGTACATAGATATATAACCAGGAAAAGAATTTGTATTTCCTCAGAAAATCTTCATGAGTGAGAACAGGGGCCAGTTCACAAGCACTTTGTTAAAGATTATTGAAGGGATATCATCAAATCTGCATGATTTGTATGCATATCACACAAGAGACTCAGTCAGGTAAAGACACTTCAGAATTTAAGTAGAATTGGAAGAGAATTTACCAGCAAAACATTTTGCTTTTTCTGCAGATGTTAACACCTTAAATTGAGTGACCTAATATTATTACAGAACCACAGTAGTCACAAGGACCACCTTGTTAGATGCTATACCATATCTTCTTTTAAAAAAGACTTTATGGTTACATTTACAATTATTACGAACAGATACAACTAGGCATCTGTTGTGATAGTTTTAATCACACTGATACAGCCAGAAAAATTGATTCCTGTCGTCTAAACAGGCAGATATGAACCTAGAAGATTGGTTTCATCTGGTGTTTTCAAGAAAGTACAAAAGCATCAATGCCAGGCTTTCACTCAAGAAGCCTCTGTGGTTAAAAATTTCATTCCAGGGAGGGTTTAGAACATCACAACCTGAATCCAAATATGTACACTGATAACAGAAAGTCTTGTGAATAGGAGCTTCCTTTTTAATAGTGAACTCAAAAGAAATATCAGCAGATACTACAGTGAGATCTGATTTGCCAAGAGGACACAGTTGCAATACTCAATAAGTATGAGAAGAGTAGGTAAGAAACAAATCAAATAAAGAAACATTGATTAGAATTATTAGGGTTACAAGTCAGGAAACTATTTGACTTAGACTGAGCAATGAAAAAATTGAAACAATGTTGTGGATTTGTTGCTACAATATTTTGGTCGGTGTAGATTTTTGACATAAAGTGTATTTGCACTGCATGACACAGATGTCAGAATTGAGAAAATAGGGATTGTTTTAAGATGTCAGATGAATGCAAAGAGTACACATGTGGATTTAGATTTTGTTTTGACTGGCAGTCAAAAGGGATTATCTCCTGCAGGAAAATTATACTGCAAGACAGCTGCCAGTAGAGTGGAAGTGACATCAAGCTGACAGTTGGGAAGAGTTAAAACTTTTAGTAGTAATTTTGGAGTTTGATTTTGACTGTCAAGGAGGGGGAAAAAAATGGATTTTGGCCGGTCTGTCTAGAATGTGGTGGTGGAGTTATTTTCTAAGAACTCCGACCAAAAACCTACTCACACTCCACAACAATGTCACTGCTTTGTTTAAAAATAAAATATAATGGCTATATTTTATTTACATTTTGGGTTCAGTGTATTGTTTCTGACAAGGATGATAAAGAAGCAGTTTTATATTTGCATCAACATTTTTATGAAAATTCTTGAAAGTCAGGTTGTTGTTTTCCTGACAAAATTATTTTTGTGAAGAAGTTAATTGTTTTTGCTGCCAACAAAAAAGATTGAAAATTGTTCCATGTGGAAGGCGGGTTGAAGTTAATCCCCAACGAAAAGGAAATATGAGTTGCAAAGTTTTAATTTAAGTCTTGTCATTGTCCTTGGGGTTGCAGCACTCCTCCAGTCATCATTGATTCAGACATCACTGGTCTCATCATTGTTTTTGCACAGAAATATATAGCAATGAAAGGGGGATATATAACATGAAGACCAGCAACATCAATGACATTTAGAATGATTAAGCCACTTGACATAACTTACGGCGTCGAGCTAGCACAACCATTAAAGGCTACTCAAAGGAAGCCATCTAGCCAATTTTACTCACAAGGCTTGGGTTAACCTGTGTGTATTAATGACTAACAGCTTTGAACACTCTTTATTCACTTTTACTTGTAAGCAGGCATCCAATAAGTCAATCTTAGGAGAAAATCTAATCTTTGCCACCATTAAGTTTAGAAAAGATGTCTTCAGGCAATGCAAGTAAGTTTTTTTTGTTTTGTTTTTTTTATGCAGTTGTATAACCCAGTGGAGAAGTCTACACACACTCTTATTTTCTTATTCTTTTTCTTGACATAGACTGTAGGGGATGCCTATTCAGAATAGTCAATTTTTATTACAATACCACATATTTACTAGGGACACCTAAAAACAGGGGAAAACCGACAATAAAAATGTGTTTATATACAATATAACATATTTTAAAACATTTAATGAAAGATGAAATGATGGGAGGGTAAGGAACCCGAAAACAAAATAAAAATACAACAAATTTTAAACTAAACTAATAAACAATGTTAGTAAGACCCTTCTATCCCAGAAAAGAGTGGCTGCTGTATTCTGCCAAATGGCGAAATCAAGAAGCACACTTGCTAAGGGTGTGGGGTAAAAAACAAATTAATGGAATGGGACAATAAAAGGCTAAACCAGTCGAGATAAAAGGAGGCCAAAGATGCCACATGCTGGCACCAGATCAATAGCATCAAGAAGTCATCTTCCTAATAAATCAACCCTGGTGAGATTCAAACTTGTCCTTAATGTTCAGAAAGTGAACATTCTAACCACTTGGCCATGCATCCTAATATATATATATATATATATATATAACGGATTTTTAATTATTAGTTTGGATTATGCACATTTCGCCGCTCTTGTGTTCTTGGCGCGGCTCTTCAGATCCAAAATCACACGCACATGCATTGTAATTGCTATTAGCATGCCTTTTATCTGATATTAGCTTAATTAAATTGTGTATCAGCAAAACAAAACAAATCCCTAATTCAACAAATCCTTACCAATAACATAAGATCACATAAACTGTAAAATGTCTAAAAATTACTAGGTTTATTAAATATAAAAAAACAAACATCAACAAATTGATATTGGATTTAAGAACATTGTAAATGTATTTCATTAATGAAAAATATTCCGAATACTTAGATGAAGAAATAATATCTGAAAATGATGAAAATGGCATAGCATAAAAAAACTCATTGATGGTAGCTTAGGAAAGCCAAAAGTTCTTAAACATTGAACAATTTATATTTAAATATGTATCAGAAACCAGGAAAAGGATTCGAAATACAGTGTTTTTTTTTTGCTTTTTTTTTTTGCTTTTTTTTTTTTTTTTTTTGTGGGAGGATCTTAAATTTCTTTAACCGTTAACCAAACTTGCATAAATGAAAAACTGCTGCCAAGGTAAACCTAAAATTCACTCAGATAAATGTCTACAATCTAATAAAGTTGGTGACACACACAAATTTTTTCAATACTTTTTACTTAGTGTTTCCTAGTTATTCACTAAATCAAAATATGCAGTGAAACTTTCCTATCAAAATTTAGCTAATAAATAGGTTGAGATATAACAGCACTATTTGAAGTTATTTCTTTGTTATGGATTTTCAAATCTTCTGTAACTTTTTTCCAGCCAAGATATGTTTCGTAGTCGTGTTTTGGAGCTGAACTCTTCAGACGAGAGAGGAATTGATGTCATCCGGAATAAAGTAAAGACTTTTTCTCAACTGACAGCTTCTGCATTTCGGCCTGAGTAAGTTTCATACATTATAATTTCTTTCATCAAGGTGATTTTTTTTTTTTTTTTTTTTTTTTTTTTACATCTATTCCAATGTATATAATTTTTTTTATCAAATGAGAATGCAGATTTAAAATAGTAAAATTTGAACATTTCTAGGTATGTGGCAATTGTCACTTCTATGCGCAAGATGATCAGCTTACCTTAAACAGGAAAGAAGTTGTTTTATAATTATTTTTAATGTATACAGTATTGTTTGTGTATTAAATGACTATAAAAAAAATTGTAATTTGTCAAACATAAGAAACGTAAAATATTGGACGATGAGATGTAAAGAATTAATAGGTTGTATTAAGGTGTATTTCATAGAAGTAGTGAGTTGTATTAAATACCTGTTTATCACTCTGGCTGAGATCAGAACTTAAAGTGAGCACATTAGAGAAATGCACATATGAGGCCTTGGGCCTTACTTTTTTTTTTTTTTTTTTTTCTTTTTTTTTAAGAAAGTGAAACATTGCACTGGGTGTGAAAACTGGGATTTCATGTGATACAGTCACCAAAAATTAGATTCTTAGCTTTTACCAATTTTTGAATATTTAGGTTTAAAAAATCATCTGAAAAAAAAAATGTACAGGAATATTTCATTTCTGCAGGTTTATTTTACAAACTGATTTGGGATTTTTACTATTTCAGAAGTAAATCCAAAGTTTATATTTTTTATTTTAGATACATTGAATTTAAAATATATTCTAATCAGAATTCTAATTATGAATCACTGCAAACAAAATATGCAATTTTTTACTGTATTCAGTGAGAACTACAAAAATTGTAAATGATTACAAAAAAGGCTAATCAATGGATAAGATCTCACACCCTTTGTTAGGCTATAATTAAAGTGTATATAACACCATATTAATGAACCACTTGAAAATCTTTGTTTTTCATACATTTAGATATGATATTGCTTAAAAAATTTCTAATTTAAATCCAGAAAAGTTTAATTTATATTATTCAAATGAAATGAATACAATATATGAAAAAGCAGTAATTAAAATGAAATTATAACCTCCAAACCCAACAGCTCAGATAAGTTTCATTTGACCTCATTGAGATATGTCAGTAATAACATTGCAAGATATTGTAAAATAGTTTGTTTTTTTTTGTTTTTTGTTTTTTTGTCGTCTGCTATCAATGAAGCAAAAGCAAACAAGTATGAACTCTGCTAAAAACAAATTAAAGGATATTAATATAAACTACCATTGTAATTTGAACACTCTAAAATTGTACTTGTGATAATAGTGGGATTGTAAGTTTCTATTTTATATAATAATTGTAAAGCATAAAGTTATAAGATTACAAAAAACATTGACAATAATAGCAATTTTCATTATTACATCATATCAAACTGCTCTACATAAGAGCCCTTTGAAGCAAAGGAAGGCCTCATTTCATGGCATAAAACTTTTGTAATGATGTGCCTATGTCTTGATTCAGTTCCATAGACTGATTGGGAAGCTGCAGTTGTTAATTTTACTGCCCTTTCAACACTTTGTGAGTGTAAAGGTAAATCAGGTAACTCTAATTGTGTCCCACTCATTGAAGACTCCAGAAGTTCATAATCAGAAAATTCTTCTGTGAATCCAAACTCACAAACTCCATTTAGGGACAGGTTGATCAACTGAGACCAATGTGTTGCATCAAAATTTATTTTTGATATTATTTTTAACCTCTTTCTGGTTGGCTCTCCACTTCTAAAAAAAAAAAAGAAAAATCATTAAATCAAAATAAAAAAATTTAACCTTACTTGTTTTTATTTTTATAATGAAATTAGGATAATACTTTAAAATGAAACTATAAATCGGTGAAATCATTTTAATCAATATTATGTGAGTTACTTCCCTAATGGCTAAAATTCTTCTTATAGCTTCTTCCCTCACTTCCAGTTCATCTGATTTCAGCATTGCATACAACATATTTTCTGGTAGGAGACCAAAAGCATTATGTTCCTGACCAATTCCATTTTACATTTTTTCAATAATTCATTCAAAGGAACTCTCACGTTATGCATATTAGGAATATATATGCCATAGTAATTGGCTAAACCCAAGAACACCTGTAAGTTATTAATGTTAGTTGGCCTTGGCATGTTCTTAATAGCTTCAGCCCTTTCTGGATCTAGTCATCTTCCATTTTTGTTGATAATCTTCCCAAGATACTTTATTTGCTCCATGAAGAATTCACATTCTTCAATACTTGAACCAATATTCTTCAATTTTTTGAAAAAAATGCTCATATTTATGTTCTTTCTTATTTCGGCTATTTACCAAAATATTATCTAAGGATGCTGTTGCCAACTCTAGTCCATCTAGCATTGTATCCATTATTTACTGGAATAAATTAAGGACCCACTTTCAATCTAAATAGTAGACAATTTAGTTTGGGAACCCGTGTATTAATGACTAACAGCTTTGAACACACTTTATTCACTTTTACTTGTAAGCAGGCATCCAATAAGTCAATCTTAGGAGAAAATCTAATCTTTGCCACCATTAAGTTTAGAAAAGATGTTTTCAGGCAATGCAAGTAAGTTTTTTTTTGTTTTGTTTTTTTATGCAGTTGTATAACCCAGTGGAGAAGTCTACACACACTCTTATTTTCTTATTCTTTTTCTTGACATAGACTGTAGGGGATGCCTATTCAGAATAGTCAATTTTTATTACTCCCATTTTCTCAAATCATTATCAGATCCAATACAGCAAATGGAACTCTTCTCTTAGACTAGAACATTGCTTTAACATTGTCTTTGAGTTCTAATTTGACTTCAGTCTTTGTACAGTATCCAAGACCTTCTGTAAACACTTTTGAAACTCGTCTCTTAATTCAGAAATTAATTTTTCTCTCTTTTGCATTTTTTCTTTATGGCAACATCCACCTCGTTAGAAAAAGAGTTAATGGGTAATTCCCTGTTGTGGTCCTGTTTAAGGGGTCACAATTATAAGGTGAAAGTCCTGTGTTCACTGAGCGGTTAAACTACAAGTGTACTCCTTATTTATTGTATCAAAAATACAATTGTGGCACCAGGCCGAAAAAAGGGGAGGGGTAAAGGTTGGTTCTCGCTTAACTATCCTATACCTAGCTAAACACTATCACGACCCATTCACTCATTACAATTTGCTCAATCACCAAAAGAACCCATCAATTATGTCCAGATCCATCATACACCACAATACCACATATTTATTAGGGACACCTGAAAACAGAAAACCGACAATAAAAATGTGTTTATATACAATATAACATATTTTAAAACATTTAATGAAAGATGAAATGATGGGAGGGTAAGGAACCCGAAAACAAAATAAAAATACAACAAATTTTAAACTAAACTAATAAACAATGTTAGTAAGACCCTTCTATCCCAGAAAAGAGTGGCTGCTGTATTCTGCCAAATGGCGAAATCAAGAAGCACACTTGCTATGGGAGTGGGGTAAAAAACAAACTAATGGAATGGGACAATAAAAGGCTAAACCAGTCGAGATAAAAGGAGGCCAAAACAAACTGGGAGGGTTGGGAATTTTGACTTGGATCATAACAAAAGAAAGCCCAGTACAGGCTAGGAACACATTCACTTTAACTACGTACACAAAAGAGAGCTACCTTAACCAGGGAGGATTCCATAGGAGTTCACCCTGATGTAACCAGCAGATCTAAAAGAGAAAATCAAGACTAGCTCCGTTCACGTGAACCAGGCTTACCACATTTACCCACCTTTTGCTGAAGTCTGTCAGTCAAACGTTTCCAATCAGTTCTAATCCTTATTTTGAGCTGATGCTCAAAATATCAGATCAGATCCTGATGTGAAAGATGCTGACCTTGCAAGACTTCCTCCTTTCGCCTCATCCAAATCACCATTCGAGCCGTGGCTAGCAGCAACAGAAGCACCATACGCTTCATCCCAGAAAACAGGGGTGACACATTGTCACAGGCAAATGCACGATCAATGAGCACAAGCTCTCGCAGCGCGATATGAGCAGTCAACTCACCGACCCGGTCCCATATAGGGCGAAGCTGTTTCTTCCAAGCCAAGGTCACAGCGTTCACAATCTGGCAAATCCACCAGGCCCCATATGAAGACCTTATCATTGAGAGGCAACCAATTTCAAGCCAATCATTAGGTGAGCGAAAACTCAGTTGCTGAGATAATCACTACCTGGTGCCCAAGAAACTCATCCTCTGACAAGTGGAGCACATCACGTAATGAATCCTTCGCGACACCCTCCACTAACCCACGATAGAAGATTCTCCTAGTTCCTGAAAGATCACTGGACTGTGGAGTGGCCCACAGGGCCACCAGACATTCAAGGAGAAAACTCGCTCGCCCTCAAGGCTTATGGCACCGCTTCAAGATGTGCGTAGTGATAGTAAGGCTAGGGAACGTGTCCCTCACTATCTCTCTCAGCAATGAGTCTTCCAAAATTGCTTGCCTGAGAAAAACCGACCTTGACGCAACCTTATGGCCCATCAGATATGGCATTCCCAGACCCCCATAACACAGACGTTGGTAACACACATTTGTCGACGTAGTGTTTGCGTCCTCTCCACAGAATGGAAAATAGCAAATGCTCAATCGCCTCCCTACGTCGTTTACAAAGTGGAAGTACTGACAACTAGTAAAGGATAATGGGAAAGACATATGTAGCACACACCTCAGCCAAACCCTTAAAGGACAAATTCTTTCAACGCCAAGTCTTGACAGACTCGTCGACTTTTGCCATTACTTCAGACCAATTTTTCTCCAACTGTAGGTCGGGCCCGAACCACACTCCAAGAATGCAGATCGGGCCGGCTGTCCAGTCGAAGGGCCCCAGGACGGTAACACCTTTCCAGGCACCTAACACCTTTCCAGGCACCTAACCACAATTCGGACGACTTGTTGTGGTTAATCTTGACCCCTGTCACCTGTTCGTACCATTCAAGCGCCTTCGGTACCACCTCGATGTCACTCCAGGAGGACATGAAAGTAATGACGTCATTGGCGTACACAGAAACCCTGGCTTGAGCACTACCAGGGACAGTGATTCCACGTAAGGCCAGACTACACGCCCTGTCCCTTAGCTGGCGAAGGAGGGGCTCCAATGCCAAAGCATAAAGTAGGGGCGACAGTGCACAACCCTGTCGAACCAACCTAGACAATGCCAGGACACCCGACAACTTTCCGCTCACCTGTACCATAGCCGTGGGGGATTGATACAGGAGTCTAATCCAGCGGCGGAAGTTGGTTTCGAATCCAGCGGCCTGCAGGACAGCCGTCAGGTAATGATGGTCAACCCTATCAAATGCCTTGGACTGATCCAAATTGATCAGCGCAGCTTGTTCGTCATCTTTTACCCCCTCTATGATCGTGCGTATCAGAAGCAGGTTGCTCTGAATTGTTTAGCCCTTCACAGCACAAGTCTACTCAGGTCCCAACAGAGACTCTGCGACTAATTGCAAACAATTTTGCAAGATCTTGGCCAAAATCTTTAACTCTTAGCAGAATTATGGGCCGGTAACCCTCTAACTCCTTTGCCACATCATTGCCTTTTCTCAACAGCATGATCACACCCCTGCTGGAACCAGTTGGGGATGGACCCCTGCTGGAACCAGTTGGGGAACACAACAGTCAAAATCTGGACAAAGATGTGCGACAGCCTCAAGTACAATTCATAGGGCAAACCATCAAGACCTGGTGATTTGCCTCTGCCGACCTTCTTCAAAGCCGCTTAGACTTCACCCTCCGTAATCTCTCCCTTGCAGCTAGCTGCATCAGCCGCCAAAAGCCGGGGGAAATCAACCAAATAGCTACAAAACTCCTCATCACGGAGACCAGACTCCTTGGTAAACAGGATCTCGAAATGCTGCCAAAACACCTCGCACATGTCGTCAGTCAACCGAAGAGTATGTCCCTCCGGAACCTCTGAAATGTACCGGTTGCCGCCTCGGCGAATCTCTTCCTTGCGCATTTTTGCGCCCATGTTCACAGCTTCGGAAGACATCTTGCTTAACCTATGTCTAACTACCTGGCCCATGTAACGATCGCTATTCAACCGTTCCACGGCCTCCTTAGCTATGGCTATCTCTAAGGGATTCCCACCAGCCACCACCCGGAAGTAATTAGCTCTAAGCGTCTTCACCTTGTCAGCCTTATCTAGTTCGAGCCGTTTGCTGAACTTGATGGTGAAAGACCTAATACTATTCTTAAAGTTCTCCCATCACTTATTCCCAATGACTCCCCCATTTAACGCTCGCTGCACTAAGTTAATTAGCTGGCACCGGAAGTCCCGCCTGTCCAGTAAGGACATGTTGAACTTCCAATAACCAGCCATTCTAGGCTTATTTTCTAAATTTACCCGGGCACAAACAAGTTCGTGGTCCGAGTAACCTAACCAGTGGGACAATCTAAAAGATCTATCTCAGCTTCACGAACTAAAATTCTATCAAGGTAGCTAGCTACCTTGGCAGAAGGCCAACTATTAGCCCACGTCCACATTCTCCCACCCTTGTGATCGACCCAGTATCTATTGATGAGACCGAAATCCTCGATAAGATCAACCTATCTACGATCACGTGCCTTCCCACTAGCTCCCCGCTCTCTATCCAAGTTGGGGTCCAGGATGGCATTCCAGTTCCCCACTAAGACGAGTCGCATTGAATCTTCCAGGAAGGGCTCCAACCGCCAAAAAAAACGAAACGCGTTCCTCCCGGTCGTTAGGCGCATAAACCACAACCAGTCAAAAGGCATTGCTTTTCACTGCAATATCGGCACCAACATGGACAAGATCCACCTTCACGTCCAGGGTACGCTTAATTAGCGAAGAAACTCCTCTGGCCAGCCAGTTCCCATATGCTGAATAGACAACAAAGTCGTTAGACAGCACACAGGCATCAGCCTTGCAAACAAAGTGAGTCTCTTGGATCGCGGCGACATCTGCACCGCAGGACAAGAGGTCCCGAAGCAGGCTGGCAGCCTTACTCTGATCCCTAAGGCCCTTCGCATTCAAGCTGGCTAACTTAACTGATATCTATTTAGATCTGAAAAAGAAAGCAGAAAATTACGGAGCAAAATCAAAATCCATCGGGGTGTAGGGACCCCGACGGATTGTTCAGGCTTACCTGTACCAATATCGGACATAATTCGACTATCTTGGACAATGCCGCCGACGTCCATGGGGAAACATTAATTTTAAAGCCCTGTAAAGAGAGGGGCAGAGAATTACAGGGACCCTCCCAGCCCAAAAATGTGAGAGCCTTTGCAAATATTTAGTACTCATTTGGGCCATTTTAATGGTCGGAGAAGCCTCGATGGCCCCCTGCACAAATTCCCAGGCTTTTGTTCTACATCCCCCAGTATTTCTGATTAAAGTAAGTACCCCAGGGGCTCCTGGGAAATTGGCAGGGTCCTCGATTGACTTTCTGTCTATGGTTTTTAATTTGAACAAAGGCCTTAGGAGGGCCTTCTTTTGAGAAGAAAGGTCCCTCTCTAAGGCCTGTCTGTATATTTTGCAGACATCTTTAGACTTGTAAATGTTCTTTCTGTTTTTCTCCCGTTTCGGGGAGGATTCTTCTGGATTTAGAGAGGGATGATCTGTTTTAGGGGAAGAAGTTTCTGATTGGGGAAAAGGGTGTAGGAGGTCTAAGGAAGGTATGTCTCACTGGGGAGGCAGACTGACTACTCCCCTCTACAAAAACAGTTCTGGCAGGTGATGCAGTGGCGGATTGGGTTTGTGGGTAACTATGACCCGTTCTGCTCTCCCACGTTCTTCTTTCTTCCCTTTCTTTATGGTAAAGTCCTCCTCCTCCTCTCAAGCTCTCTTCAAAGACAACAACTGTGGGGGAGGCATTTCCACCTCCATTTCTTGTTGTCATTTCTGCGGCTGCTTTTGTTATTGCTGCTTTTGGTCTTGTTATTTCACCTCTTTTCAAGGCCTCTTCTTCTCTGGGGGTGGTGGCTTCTCCTGTTGAGTAGGAGGGGAAGCCATTTTATTCCCCCTCCTAACCTCCTCCGTCCACTCATTAGTTCCGCTTTTCTGGTCGAACTTTTTTTTCCACTGCTGCTGGTACTTTTAACACTGTTGGTGTTGCTGGTGTCACCTGTTCAACTTCCGGTTTCCTTCTGGGGCACAATTTTGTACATGTGTCCCGCCGCTCCGTACACCCAGCAGTATGGTCTCCTCTCTTTCACAACAGCAAACAGCTTCTGGCCTTGGCAAAACAAAATGTCAGTGACCTTTTAAGAAGTTTTGACAGTCTACAATTACGTTTACACACATGTCCTCCGTGGGCACATCAGCCTTGCTGGTCACTCGCGCCACCTCTTCTATGTATCCATACCTTGCAAAGAAGTACCCCCCCACATGGTCACACGATATCTCTACCGGCACTCCATGTATTAGAATCCTTGTCTTTCTCGTGTCCAAATATTCGGTCTGTAACCGTATATTCTTGGCCATTAATGTGCTACCTGCCAAGTTTTTGGCTTCTGTTTCCGAGTTCAACAGAACATCCCACATAGCACAAGATCGTCTCGCCAACACGCAAGGGACAATTTTTAAAGCTTTCAGAGCTTCTTCCATATTCTCCCTGCTGACACCAATAAACTTTCTGGTTTTTGCATCGGATGTCAGCAGGGAGATTGTCTTCGCGGCAATTACGTTCACGACTTCTGGTATAACAACCAGCTCATTTTCTGTTATGAAGTCCTTATATTTTTCCTGCATTTGCAGGTTATAAGTTTCTTTTTTTTTTTTTTTTTTTTTACCGGGCTCTTTGCCCATACTGACGGCGAAGGAGTCATTGTTGGAACAGCATCCAAAGTAGATGGCTGGGGAGACAGCCATCATATGACTTGCCCCTCCTCATGACACAAAAGAAAACGTTTAACAATAACACAGACGGGTAACGAAGACAAAAATAAAAACTGGTAACAAAATTATCGTACTCACAGTTGACAAACAATCCAAGTAAGAAAAATCAGATGTAACTTGTGTGCAATAAGTCAAAAAGACAACTGGAGATCACTCTACAGTGTACTCCTCACTATTTTTGTATAATATACAAAATTGTGGCACAAAGCCGAAGAGGGGAAAGGTTGGTACTCACTGAACTATCCTATACCTCACTAAACATTATCACGACCCATTCACTCATTACAAATTGCACAATCACCACAAGAACCCATCCATCAACTCCCACTCCTTCATACACCACAATGCCAGAAACTTACAAGGGACACATAAAAAAGTGGGGAAATTAACCCATGACAATAAAAATGTATTTATATACAATATAAAATAAATGTACAATATAATATGTCATGTACAATAATATAAAACATTTAATGAAAAACGAAATGATGGGATGGGGATAAACCCAAAAATAAATTAAAAATACAACAAATTTTTTGAACTAAAATAATAATCAATGTTAGTAAGAACTGTCCATCCCAGAAAAAAAAAGAGTGGCCGCTGTATTCCGCCAAACGGCGAAATCAAGAAGCACACTTGCTATGGGAGTGGGGAGGGGGTTAAAAAATTAATGGAATGGGATAAAAGGCTGAACCAGCCGAGATAAAAGGAGACCAAAACAAACTGGGGAGGTTCGGAATCTCGACTTGGATCATAACAAAAGAGAGCTGGGTACAGGCTAGGCACACATTCATTCACTTTAACTAGGTACACAAAAGAGAGCTATCTTAACCAGGGGAGGGTTCCAGAGGAATCCACCCCGATGTAACCAGCAGATCTAAAAGAGAAAATCAAGACTAGCCCCGTTCAAGCAAACCAGACTTGCTACATTTACCCACCTTTTGCCGAAGTCTGTCGAAGTCAAACATTTCCAATCAGTTCTAATCCTTATTTTGAGCATCAGCTCAAAATAGTGGATCAAATCCTGATGTGAAAGACGCTGACCTCGCAAGACTTCCTCCTTTCGCATCATCCAAATCACCATTTGAGCTGTGGCTAGCAGCGACAGAAACACCATACGCTTCATCCCAGAGAACGGGGGAGACACATTGTCGCAGGCGAATGCACGATCAATGACCACAAGCTCTTGCAGCACGATACGAGCAGTCAACTTGCCGACCTGGTTCCATAGAGGGCGAACCCACGAACAATGGTAGAAGGCATGCAAAGCCGTTTCTTCCAAGCCAAGGTTGCAGCATTCACAATCTGGCAAATCCGCCAGGCTCTATATGAAGGCCTTGTCATTGAGAGGCAAGCGATTCCGAGCTAATCGCCAGGTGAGCGAAAACTCATAGTTGCTGAGATAATCACTACCTGGCGCCCAAGACCAGAACGAGCAAAACTCATCCTCCGACAAGCGCAGCACATCACGTAATGGATCCTTGGCAACGCCCTCCACTAACCCACGATAGAAGACTCTCCTAGGCCAGTGAAAGGTCACTGGACCGTAGAATGGCTCGCAGGGCCGCCAGATATTCGAGGAGAAAACTCGATCGTCCTCAAGGCTTACGGCACTGCCTCAAGATGGGGGGAGTGATAGTAAGGCTAGGTAACATGTCCCTCACTATCCCCCTAAGCAATGAGTCTTCCAAAATCACTCGCCTGAGAAAAACCAAACTCGACGCAACCTTATGGCCCATCAGTATGGCATACCCAGACCCCCATGACACGGACGTTGGTAACAGACATGTTTGTTGACGTAGTGTTTGCGTCCTCTCCACAGAATGGAGAATAGCAAACGCTCGATCACCTTCCTATGCTGTTTACAAAGTGGAAGTACTGACGGCTGGTAAAGGATAATGGGAAAGACGTATGTATTACACGCCTCAGCCATACCCTTTCAGGACAAATTCCTTCGACCCAAGTCTTAGCCGAAGCGTCTACCTTTGCCAGTACTTCAGACCAATTTTTCTCCAACTGTAGGTCGGGCCCGAACCACACTCCAAGAATGCAGACAGGGCCGTCCGTCCAGTCGAAGGGCCCCGGAAGGGTAACACCCTTCCAGGCGCCTAACCGCAAGCTGGACGACTTGTTGCGGTTAATCTTGGACCCTGTCACCTATTCATACTGTTCAAGCGCCTTCTGTACCACCTTGATGTCACTCCGGGAGGACACGAAAGTAGTGACATCATCGGCGTATGCGGAAACCCTGGCTCAAGCACCACCAGGGACAGCGATTCCACGTAGAGCCGGACTGCACGCCCTGTCCCTTAGTCGGCAAAGGAAGGGCTCCAACGCCAAAGCATAAAGTAGGGGCGACAGTGGACAACCCTGTCTGATCGACCTAGACAGTGCCAGAACGCCGAACAACTTTCCGTTCACCTGTACCACAGCCATCGGGGATTGATACAGGAGGCTAATCCAGCAGCGGAAGTTGGTTTCAAATCCAGCTGCCAGCAGGACTGCCGCCAGGTAACGATGGTCAACCCTATCAAATGCCTTGGACTGATCTAAATTGATCAGCGCGGCTTGTTCGTTGTCTTTTATCCGCTCTATGATCATGCGTATCGGATGCAGGTTGCTCTGAATTGTTAGGCCCTTCACAGCACAAGTCTGCTCAGGTACCAACAGAGACTTGGCATTTAATTGCAAGATCTTGGCCAAAATCTTTAACTCTGTTTAGCAGAGTTATGGGCCGGTAACCCTCTAGCTCCCTCCCCACATCCTTGCCTTTTCTCAACAGTGTGATCACACCCCTGCCGGAACCAGTTGGGGATGGACCCCTGCCAGGAACCAGTTGGGGATGGACCCCTGCCGGAACCAGTTGGGGATGGACCCCTGCCGGAACCAGTTGGGGATGGACCCCTGCCGGAACCAGTTGGGGATGGACCCCTGCCGGAACCAGTTGGGGATGGACCCCTGCCGGAACCAGTTGGGGATGGACCCCTGCCGGAACCAGTTGGGGATGGACCCCTGCCGGAACCAGTTGTTGAACACGACAGTCAAAATCAGGACAAAGATGTGCGAGAGTACAATTCATAGGGCAAACCATTGAGACCTGGCGATTTGCTTCTGCCAACCTTCTTCAAAGCCGCGTAGACTTTGCCCTCCGTAATCTCTCCCTCGCAGCTAGCTGCATCAGCCACCAAAAGCTGGGCGAAGTCAGCCAAATAGCTACGAAACTCCTCATCACGGAGACCAGGCTCCTTGGTAAACAGGATCTCGAAATGCCGCTGAAACGCCTCGCACATGTCGTCAGTTGACCAGAGAGTGTATCCCTCCGGGTTGCGAATCTCTCGAATATACCGGTCGCCTCCTCGGCAAATTTCTTCCTTGCACAGTTCTGCGCCCATGTTCACAGCTTCGGAAGACATCTTGCTTTACTTATGTCTAACTACCTGGCCCATGGAACGATTGCTATTCGACCGTTCCGTGGCCTCCTTAGCTATGGCTATCTCTAGGGGATCCCCACCAGCCACCACCCGGAAGTAATTAGCTCTAAGCGTCTTCACCTTGTCAGCCTTATCTAGTTTGAGCCGTTTGCTGAACTTGGTGGTGAAAGACCTAATACTATTCTTAAGGTTCTCCCACCACTTATTCCCAATGACTCCCCCAGTTAACGCCCGCTGCACTAAGTTAATTAACTGGTCCCAGAAGTCCCGCCTGTCCAGTAAGGACACGTTGAACTTCCCGCAACCAGCCATTCTAGCCCTATTTTTCTAAATTTACCCAGGCACAAACAAGTTCGTGGTCCGAGTAACCTAACCAGTGGAACGTGGGACAATCTAAAAAAATCTAGGTCGGCTTCGCGAACTAACATTCTATCAAGGTAGCTAGCCACCTTGGTAGAAGGCCAACTATTAGCCCACGTCCACATTCTCCCACCCTTGTGATCAGCCCGGTATCTATCGACTAGACCGAAGCCCTCGATCAGATTGACCAAGCTACGATCACGTGTCTTCCCTCTAGCTCCCCACCCTCTATCCAGCTTGGGGTCCAGGATGGCATTCCAGCCCCCCACTAAGACGAGTCGCGTTGAATCCACCAGGGAGGGCTCCATCCGCCAAAAATACGAGACGCGCTCCTCCTGGTCACTGAGCGCATAAACCGCAACCAGTCGAAACGCATTGCTTTTCACTGCAATATCAGCCACGATCAGCCGGCCCTCGGCACCAACATGGACAAGATCCACCTTCGCGTCCAGGGTACGCTTAACCAGCAAAGAAACTCCTCTGGCCAGCCGGTTCCCATATGCTGAATAGACGACAGTCGTTAGACAGCACACAGGCATTGGCCTTGCAAACAAAGTGAGTCTCTTGGATCGCGGCGACATCCACGCCGAAGGACAAGAGGTCCCGAAGCAGGTGGGCAGCCTTACTCCGATCCCTAAAGCCCTTCACATTCAGACTGGCTAACTTAATTGACATCGTTTAGACCTGTAAAGAGAAAGCAAAAAATTACTCCTGATTACATACAGGACGGAAATCTATGGCAGTAGGGACGCCGACGGATTGTCCCAGTCTTCCCGTACCAATATCGGACGTAATTCGTCCATCCAGGACAATACCGCCGACGTCTGTTAGTTTTATTGTCCTATACAAAGAAGGATGGAGGATGACACGGACCCTCCCTGAACAAAAATGTGAAAGTTTTTGCAAATATTTGGTCCCAGTTTGGACCATCTTTATTTTGGGGAACTCCTCAACGGCTCCTTGTATGAAGTCCCACACTCTGAGGTTGCCTCCGGTATTTCTAATTAAAATTAAAACTCTGGGGGCTTGTGGGAAATTTGCTGGATCCTCGACTGACTTGCCGTTGATCGAGGTTAATTTAAAGAGTGGCCTTAGGAGTGTTCTTTTTTGAGAGGAGAGGTCCCTCTCTAAGGCTGATCTGTCTATCCGACAAATATCAATTCTTTTAAAGGGGTTGTTCCTTTTCTTTTTCTTCTCTTTGTGGGACAGTTGAGTATTATTTGGGGAGGGTTGGCTATTGCTAGGGGAGGGTGTTTCCACTTGGGAGGCGGGGGATTTAGTTTGAGTAAGGGGCTTTTCAGGAAGGGGAGAGTGTTGGGAAGGAGAAATTACTGGCTGCAAGGGGGTTGTGGGGGAAGGGGAAATCATATGTCTCACTAGGGAGGTAGATTGGCTCCTCCCCTCAATAAAAATAGTTCTGGTAGGTGATGTAGGGGCAGACTGAGATTTGAGAACCACATGTTCCGCCCTACCACGTTCCTCTATTTTCCCTTTCTTCTGCACTATTTCTTCTTCCTCCTCCCGTCCTGTCTTCAAAGATGAGGAACGTGAAGGAGGCATTTCCACTTCCATTTTTTGTTCCTCGGAACTTAGAAGAATGTCCCATGTCCCACATAGCTCGGGACCGACGAGCTAATACTTTTGGGGTGATCTTAATGCTTTTCAGCGCTTCCTCCATGTTTTCCCTGCTGACCCCAATGAACTTTCGAGATTTTGGGTCCGAGGTCAACAGGGAGATCGTTTTTGCTGAAATTACGTCCACAACTTCAGTGATAACAATTAACTCGTTACCCGAAATAAAAGCTTTGAATTTATCCTGTAAATTCTGATAATATGCCGCGCCTTTTTTTTGTAGGAACGTTGGAGAGGTCACCGTCGGCATTCCTGCCAATGAAGTAGAGGGTTGGAGAGACGAAGCCATGATTAGACTTGCCCCCCCCCTCACCTTTTGTTGTCTTGTTTGATCGTCTGTGTGAACACACAGACGATCAAACAAGACAATAAAATACTGTGTACAAAACAACGTACTCACAAGTAACAAGGCTTCCACGTAAAAAAGAAAAATTCCAGAAAGCAACTTTTCATACAAAAAGAACAAAAAATACAAGTGTACTCCTCTGCTTGAAGGTAGAAACGTCTGGCATTATATAAACCAGATGAATCCATATTGTCCGTGGATATAGGGGTGTTAACTACCCCAGAACACTCCCCTCCGATGATTTTTTCCCTGAAATATCCCCATAGTTTTTCTTTCTCTAGTTGACCTCCAAGGGGTCCGTCAGTTTCCTTTTTCTGCCGGAATGATGTATTTCAGTACTTGTTTGAGGGGGTTCCAGGTCAAACATGTTATACAGTAGGTCCAACATCTCTTCTTTTTCTGGCGGAGTTTCACTTGACTCGTCCGAAGTGTGTTTGCGTCTCTGGTTCAAGTGTTTCTTGTGTGTGGAATGTGGTCCTACCACCATGTCGACCATACAACCAATCCTGTTCTTGATCGTTCACTGTTCCAAAAAGTCCTTGTGTATCTAGAAGAATATTTTTTTCTCCCGGCATGTATTTATTCTTAGGAACAGTTGTCTTTGCGGGTTTTACCTGTTTTGGCAATAATTTGTCAAAGACTGGCTGTAGTTTCCTAATGAACATCACTTCCACCGGAGACATCTGGGATAGTGTGTTCTCGTTAGGCGTTATGCAGTACACCTGAAGAAATTATTGCAAAGCTTTTTCAGATGGCGTGTCCTTTGCCTTCTTCAAAGCCCTCTTCAAAATATCCACGAATCTTTCGGCCTGTCCGTTTGACCTGGGGTGGTATGTCGGACTTGTGATGTGATCCACTTGGAAGTCCTCCATGAACTCTTTAAAGTTCCCAGATGTAAACTGGGTGCCATTATCTGACACTAAGCAGTCAACTACTCCGAACCGTGCAAATAACTCTTGAAGATTTTTTTATAGTGAAATCAGTCATCGGGCTTTTACACCTAAAGACCTCTGGCCACCTGGAGAAACTGTCTACTACTATGAGGTAGTACTGTCCATCAAGTGGTCCATGTAGGCCACGTGTATCCGTGACCATGGGTAGTCAGCTTTGGGCCATGGGCTAAATTGAATTGGAGCTTTTAGCAGCTAGTGCACATCCCCTCCATGCTTTCACCTTTTCTTCAATATCCTTGTCCATGTTTCTCCAGTACACATATGAACACATTAAACTTTTCATTCTGGTGGCGCCAGGGTGTCCTGTGTGAAAATCCTTTAAGATTTTCTTTTGGAGGGTTGCTGGAACAACTACTCTCTCCCGATATAATAATACCAGGTCACATGTTGAGAAAGCCTCTGCTACTTGTTCATCAGTCTGCAGTTTTTCCTTGGTTTCTCTTATAAAGTCGTTGCTTTCAGCTTCTTTCCTTGTATCGTCCAAGGTAACAGGAAGTTCTTTCAGTGTTGGATCGGATCAAACTGTAATCTCTCTGATCATAGTGATGCATTCACCGAGTCTTCTAGTGGTTCACTAGTCCTTGGTATTAACCAGGATAGGCCATCTGCGTGTCCTAACTTATTTGACGGAAGGAACTCCATATCAAGGTCATAATTTAATAGGATTGTTCCTCATCTTTGGAGCCTGTTTGCCGTATGTGTAGGCAACCCTTTCTTCGAGCCAAAGATAGATCAGCAGCTTGTAATCCGTTTGTAGTTTGAAGTGTTGTCCATGCAGATATCTGTGGAATCTTGTCACTGCAAAAATGATACTTAAGGATTCTTTCTCTGTCTGGGAATAATTCCTTTCCGCAGGTAGTAGGGTTCTCAACGCGTGTGCTATAGCTTTTGTAGATCTGTCCGGCATTTTGTGCTGGATACACCCGCCAATTCCATATGCGCTCGCATCACTTGCGATGATAATGTCTAAATCTGGGTTGTAATAGGTCAGGAATAGTTCCGATGTGAGCACCTTTTACACCTTTTCGAACACCATCTTGCATTCCGTGGTCCAGTTCCAAACCTTGTTCTTCCTAAGTAGTTCATTTAAAGGTGCATGCAATTTGTGCATATTAGGAATGAAGGATTGATAGTAATTAGCTAAGCCTAAAAAAACTCTGCAATGTTGTTATATTGTGTGGCTCAGGCATATTTTTTATTGCCATGGAACTTTCTGGATCGGGCCGTCTACCATTTCTGTCTATTCTCTGCCCTAGGTACTTAATTTTGTCGAGGAAAAATTCACATTTAGTGCCTTTAAGTGTGAAGCCATACTCATTTATCCTTTCGAATACCTGAAAAACATGTTTTCTATGTTGCTGTATGGTTTCACTTTTTATTAGAATATCGTCCAAGTATTTGATGAAAAAAATCAAGGCCGCTCAACATCGTATCGATTATCTATTGAAAGATAGATAGCCTGTTCAACTTTGATTCCGAAAGCTAACCTATTGAATTTAAATAGTCCCTTGTGAGTGGTAATACACAAAAGTTTTGAGCTAGCTTCTTTGTAAGCATGCTTCACTCAGATCTATTTTTGAGAATATTTTTCCTCCATTTAGTTAAGTAAAAACTTCCTCGGGGTTGGGTAGCGGGTAATGATAATCTTTTAGTGCTGCATTCAACTCAGTCGAGAAGTCTGCACAGACTTTGATATCCTTAGATTTTTTTCTTTACATACACGGTGGGGGCGACCCACTCGCTGTAGTTGACTGAGGTCAAAATTCCTGTTTTGACAAGTCTGTCCAGTTCTTCGTCAATCTTTTGCATAGAGGCAAATGGTACACTACATTTCTTTTTGAAGACTGGGGTGACATTGTGTTGTAATTTGAACTTCGCCTCCATTTTTGTACAGCGGCCTAGTTTATCTGAAAAAACTTTGGGGAACGACTCTTTCAGGTCTTTCTTTAGTTTTTCAGCTTCGGCTGTTAGGTTATCCACTTTTTGACAAAAATCGCTAATAGGTGAGTCCCAGAGTTCAAATTTTTGGATCCAGTCTGTACCAAAAAGGTTATTAGTGTTTCTTAATACAAACAACTTGAGTTTCAGTGTCTTTCCCTTCAACGTTACGTTAGTAGTAACCTCACCTTCGAATCTTATTCTTTCTCCAGTTACTGAACGAGCAACTTTCTTGGTCCTCATCATCCTCGGTTTTCCAATTTTGCACAAAGTATGGTGGTTTATAATGGACAAATCTGAACCATAGTCAAGTTGAAGTCTAACATCCTTGTACCCGATTTTTACCGTAACATACTTCTGTACATTTTTGTCCTCCTCTTGAGTCCTTGTTTTTATGTAGCTCCTGCAGGGTCCTTTTGGTCTGCTTTGTGTCCGTTGCGTCTGCACAGATCACATTTCTGGGACCGGTATGGACTGAAGCAAATGTGGTGTAATCTTGGCCTTCTTTGCGGGTCAGGTTGGTACATTTTCATTTTTTATGAAATAAGCTAGTTTTTGGACAGTATAATTCCATCAGATTTCACCGCCTCATCGAAGGACAATTCGCTCGTCTGTTTCGGTATGATGTAGTCCACAAACTTACGTTTTGCAGCTCCCAATTTTTGTAATAAAAGAACCTTCATCTGCTCGCTCCATGACTTGCAATCTATCCCGAATACGTCACCAAATCTGTGAAAATAGGCTTCAAAAGTCAAATCCTCCTCAGGGACGTAGTGAAATGTTTCTAATGCTGACCAGATCGCAGTTTGGGAAAAAACATTCTGGTTTGACTCGTTACTGTCTTTATTTGCTATTACTTCAGTTAGTAGTTCCAATTTTTTCTTCGCCTACGTCTGCATTTCCAGTATTTTTTCATTGAATTCCTCTCTTTCTTCTTCTCCTCTGCTTTCTCTTTCTTCTTCTCCTTTAATGCTTTCTCTTTCTTCTTCTCCTTTAATGCTTTCTCTTTCTTCTTCTCCTTTAATGCTTTCTCTTTCTTCTTCTCCTTTAATGCTTTCTCTTTCTTCTTTCTCCTTCAATACTTTCTCTTTCTTCTTCTCCTTTAATGCTTTCTCTTTCTTCTTCTCCTTTTTAATGCTTTCTCTTTCTTCTTCTCGTTCCCCCTTCTTTCTCTTTCTTCTTCTCCTTTAATGCTTTCTCTTTCTTCTTCTCCTTTAATGCTTTCTCTTTCTTCTTCTCCTTTAATGCTTTCTCTTTCTTCTTCTCCTTTAATGCTTTCTCTTTCTTCTTCTCCTTCCTTTCTCTTTCTTCTTCTCCTTTAATGCTTTCTCTTTCTTCTTCTCCTTTAATGCTTTTCTCTTTCTTCTTCTCCTTTAATGCTTTCTCTTTCTTCTTCTCCTTTAATGCTTTCTCTTTCTTCTTCTCCTTTAATGCTTTCTCTTTCTTCTTCTCCTTTAATGCTTTCTCTTTCTTCTTCTCCTTTAACGCTTTCTCTTTCTTCTTCTCCTTTAACGCTTTCTCTTTCTTCTTCTCCTTTAAGCTTTCTCTTTCTTCTTCTTCTCCTTCTTTCTCTTTCTTCTTCTCCTTCCTTTCTCTTTCTTCTTCTCCTTTCTTTCTTCTTCTCCTTTCTCTTCTTCTTCTCTTTCTCTTTCTTCTTCTCCTTTCTCTTTCTTCTTCTCCTTTCTCTTTCTTCTTCTCCTTTCTCTTTCTTCTTCTCCTTTCTCTTTCTTCTCCTTTCTCTTTCTTCTTCTCCTTTCTCTTTCTTCTTCTCCTTTCTCTTTCTTCTTCTCCTTTCTCTTTCTTCTTCTCCTTTCTCTTTCTTCTTCTCCTTTCTCTTTCTTCTTCTCCTTCTCTTTCTTCTTCTCCTTTCTCTTTCTTCTTCTCCTTTCTCTTTCTTCTTCTCCTTTCTCCTTCTTCTTCTCCTTTCTCCTTCTTCTTCTCCTTTCTCCTTCTTCTTCTCCTTCCTCCTTCTTCTTCTCCTTTCTCCTTCTTCTTCTCCTTTCTCCTTCTTCTTCTCCTTTCTTCTTCTTCTTCTCCTTTCTTCTTCTTCTTCTCCTTTCTTCTTCCTTCTTCTCCTTTCTTCTTCTTCTTCTTCTCCTTTAACGCTTTCTCTCTCTCTCTCCTTTCTTCTTCTTCTTCTTCTCCTTTAACGCTTTCTCTCTCTCTCCTTTCTTCTTCTTCTTCTTCTCCTTTAACGCTTTCTCTCTCTCTCTCCTTCTTCTTCTTCTTCTTCTCCTTCTTTTCTTTCTCTCTCTCCTTTCTTCTTCTTCTTCTTCTCCTTTAACGCTTTCTCTCTCTCTCCTTTCTTCTTCTTCTTCTTCTCCTTTAACGCTTTCTCTCTCTCTCTTTCTTTTCTTTCTTCTTTCTCCTTGCGCTTTCTCTCTCTCTCCTTTCTTCTTCTTCTTCTTCTCCTTCTTTCTTTCTCTCTCTCTCTTTCTTCTTCTTCTTCTTCTCCTTTAACGCTTTCTCTCTCTCTCCTTTTCTTCTTCTTCTTCTTCTCCTTCTTTCTTTCTCTCTCTCTCCTTTCTTCTTCTTCTTCTTCTCCTTTAACGCTTTCTCTCTCTCTCCTTTCTTCTTCTTCTTCTTCTCCTTTAACGCTTTCTCTCTCTCCTTTCTTCTTCTTCTTCTTCTCCTTTAACGCTTTCTCTCTCTCTCCTTTCTTCTTCTTCTTCTTCTCCTTCTTTTTTTTCTCCTCTTCTCCTTTCTTCTTCTTCTTCTTCTCCTTCTTTTCTCTCTCTCTCCTCCTTTCTTCTTCTTCTTCTTCTCCTTTAACGCTTTCTCTCTCTCTCTCCTTTCTTCTTCTTCTTCTTCTCCTTTAACGCTTTCTCCTCCTCCCTTTCTTCTTCTTCTTCTTCTCCTTCACCGCTTTCTCTCTCTCTCTCCTTTCTTCTTCTTCTTTTTTTCTTCTTCTCCTTTAACGCTTTCTCTCTCTCTCTCCTTTCTTCTTCTTCTTCTTCTTCCTCCTTTCTTTCTCTCTCTCTCTCTTTCTTCTTCTTCTTCTTCTCCTTCCTTTCTCTCTCTCTCTCCTTTCTTCTTCTTCTTCTTCTTCTCCTTTAACGCTTTCTCTCTCTCTCTCCTTTCTTCTTCTTCTTCTTCTTCTCCTTTAACGCTTTCTCTCTCTCTCCTTTCTTCTTCTTCTTCTTCTTCTCCTTTAACGCTTTCTCTCTCTCTCCTTTCTTCTTCTTCTTCTTCTTCTTCTCCTTCCTTTCTCTCTCTCCTTTCTTCTTCTTCTCCTTTAACGCTTTCTCTCTCTCTCCTTTCTTCTTCTTCTTCTCCTTTAGCAGCTTTGTTTCTGCAACTCTAACATCTGAGTTTGCTGTAGATGCCTCGAAAGCTCTTTCATTTTAAAAAAATAATAGAATCACCAGACAAATTATAGAAAAAAATTTCTTACTTTAATATTATTCCTTTAGACAACATCTTTTCCCATTTTCATGTGGAGTCAGTCAGTTTTATTGATATCGTTTTTCACAAATTTCTTTAACTTCATCCTTCAACAAAATGTATCTTGGACAATGGTAGAATTACATGAAGTGTAAATCCAAGTGGAAAGATTACCAATATTCAGCACGAGAATTATTACAGACGAGAATAGTACTAATCTGTAAGCAAGAATATTTATTTTTGTAAATGTACAATAAATGTGGAATATGACCAAAAAGGGGCGAAGGTAAAGGGTGGTCTTCATTAACTATCCTATACATAGCTAATGACCTCATTACAATTTCTCCATTTACCACAAGAACACATCCATCATTTTACAATAATACATACACCATAATACCACATATTCCCAGGGGAACCTAAACAGGGGTAACAAACCCATGAGATAAAAATTTATTTATACACAATAATTTTATAAAATATAAATAAAATATGATACGAAAATGAGAGGAAGAAAGAGTATAACCCAAAAAAACAAACTAAAATATAACCAAATATTCAAACAAAAATTAACAAACATTTGTAAGTCCTTAACACTCTCACCTCTCAGTCAAATACTGGTTATCACGGACCATATATTTAGCACTTCCACTCCATGGGCCTATTCCGGTCAACATGCACTAGACTTAACTCTTCCACCCTGGCCCCTCAACCTCCGGCATCTTCCTCTTCAGGTTGACGTGTCTTTTCGGTCTTAACCGAACTCAAGGGATTGACCATAGGTCCCTGTGCATCTGCAGGTCAGTCAACCTGCTCATTGGTTTAAATCTGCTTTCTGCTTACATGATTATTAGATACAGAAAGCAGAAGTGTTGTTCGTTTATAGTCAACTTAAGATGTAGACACAGCTGGGGGAGCCGGTGTTAAACATTTACAATACAGCAAAAAGGAATAGAAAGAAAAAAAGTCTGTAGAAAGCCAAACAAACAACTGTTCAAATTTTGCACTGTTAATGTCTTTTTATATACAAGAAAAGAATAGAAAAAGAAAAAGGTTACAGAAAGTAAAGTTTTTAGCATAACAACTCACACACCGGAGTCAAGATAAAATGAGTGTGTAAAATTGTTAAATTGTCTCAGAAGATATATATAACTGTTTTCAACAATGTCCTCCAGACTCTTTTGATGGAGTCAATTCTTCTCAAATAAAACGCGGGGACCATGTATCTTGCAAAGGTACTGAACGGATGATGCAATTCTGATTGTTGTCGTGCTAGCGACGAACGTTAAGTTTCATATACTCAGCAGTTTTTCAATAGGACTGCCGCAACGATAATATTTCTCAAAATCCTTGTTTCCAACTCATCCGCACTCTTACTTCAGTGAAGTGGGGAGAATCCCGATCTCACGTACGACCATGTGATTGACCTATGATCCTCATTCATGTCAGCCGAAACTTTTACCTGGAAACTGTAAGTTAAAAAAAAAAAATACAAAATTCCCTAACCACTTTTCATAGCTGAGACTTGTTTTAGTAATGTCTCTATTATCATCAAGGTGAATACTTGAATAAGTATGCCATATTATTTTGTTTTGCTTTCTTCTCCGTTTTTGCCCAATATTTTTGCTTAATTTTAAAACTTTTCATGTCTAACTGTAGGTTTGATTTTATTTTTAGAAAAGTTTTTGACTGGAATCTAATCTTTCTTCTATTTTTCGTTAGTATGTTAGTATCAGTCTTTCTTTCTTTTCTTTCTGTTGCCTTGTTGGAGAGGTGACACACTGTCTCTTACTCCCCCCTCCACCGATTTTCTCTGACCCAAAGTTAGAAATATTCTTTTTCTTCACTTTGCCGGCAGTCCGACTTGGAATCACTTGAATAAGTATGCCATATTATTTTGTTTTGCTTTCTTCTCCGTTTTTGCCCAATATTTTTGCTTAATTTTAAAACTTTTCATGTCTAACTGTAGGTTTGATTTTATTTTTAGAAAAGTTTTTGACTTGACTTTAAGTTAAAACTTAATAAGTCACTTTTCTTTTTTTTTCTTTTTTTTTTTTTTCATTTCCAAATCTTTCACTTTTTTGTTCTCAATTGGAGTAGATAGACTTAACTATCGCCAGGTTCACACTCCACCCACGTCTATTGAACAGGTGAAGAGGCTCATCCCTTGTTTCCTGTTTAGGATGTGGTTCCCGGCTTTCTTTTTTTTTCCTATCGTTCTACTCTTAAGTAGCCCCATGAGCATCAGTGGCGTCACTGCCTTGCTTGGGGTGATATGGTTTTAAAAAAAAAAAAAATAGGGCTGGCATCTGCCTTAATGTAATGTTGGAAATTTCTTTACTATTGGATTCCATACTTCTGTATAATTGTCAGAACTCCTGTTAATCAATTCTAAAATCGAATCCTTTTTCTCATATTTCAACTCTCTCTGGTAATAAGGTAGAGAGATGGATACTCCGAATACTGAGCATCCAAGGGGCAAATTTACTAAGGATGGCAGATCTCTATTGTTCCAGTGGATTCCCCTCCACATACCTTGGGCAATCTAATTGATTTCTGAACTGCTGCTGCCCACACACCATCTGATACACTAATATCCTGTGGCAGCATTGTTTTTGTTGACACTTCTACTTGACAATTCCTCTTAATTCCTTCCCTTTTATTTTCAAACAATTCCAGTACACATTCTGTGATTACCTGTCACATAAATGGGACTTAGTGAGGTACTGGTTCTCAAGGCATCATTCTTACACCTCCCAGCTTCATCTGCAGACTATAATAAATTTCGTCCTATCTGAAGTCAAGGCTATATATTTGGTTTCAATTCTGTATCTCACTACCACTCTCAAACCTTGATCCCCATCTGAGTAGGGAATAGGTAAGTTTATAACTTGGTATATTTCAAAAATACTTTCTCTATCCAACAACGCAATAGACATCAAAACTAGCAATTTGTTGTTTTCTAACAAGATTACACAACCTAGTGCATTATGTTTCCATAGTTCTCTGGCGGGATCTACCTGTAACCTAAAGTGATAGGGTAATTTGCTCTGTATTTTCAACAAAAGTCCTTTAAACGCACTGGAGTTACCATACTGGAGAACAAATGTCCCAATGATAACATGCTCCAATAGAATTGTCAGTGACCAACTAGTCTGTTGCACCCTATTAGTAATGATGATCAACTGGAAATACTATTGAACAAATCTACTTAATCCCTGCAATTCAATCACCATACCCCCTGAACTACTTCCTGTTTTAGGTCACTCAGGCTACTTATTAATCCATTGATACTGGCTCTATTCTTTACCAATTCTAGTCCAGTAACATTCAATATCAAAGCATCTGGGCCAGGACTTTCTAATCCTTCGATACTCTTCCTATGCTCTTTCTTATGACCTTAACATCATCCTCAGTTATTGTTCCAAATAGGATGTTTAGCGCCTTCCCAACTATGGGAACTAATGCTCATTTTTCTCTAGTTTGTAGTAGTTTAATTTCTTTCATGTAATTCCTCATATCCTTCTACTAGCCCTCCATTAAAGCCTTTTCCATCTCTAAAGAATATAACAGTCTGAGATACTCTTCCTGTCCTGAATTATTTTGTGCTACTTTTATTCTTACTATTCCCAGCATCCTTATCTCTTCCCTCAGTCTGTTTAGTAGCTCATACAAATTTAAATCTATCACAAAAGTGATCACCCATTTCAACCTTGTTATTATCACTTCACTTGTCTTAAATATTGCACTTCACTGTGTCTCTAAGATTCTATCATCATCATCGGTCCTTTAATTTTGGCCATTTTCTGCAAGGGTAACAAAATTTTCTTGTTTTTATTCCCTTAATAACTCATTATTTAAATTAATTCTTTACTTAATTATTACTGAAGCTTTTTTTCACTGTTTTTCTCTATTTTCTGCCAATTCTTTCTCGTTAATTAACTTCTAATAGAATGATTGGTTCAGACAAGTGCACGTCGCCTTTGTCACAACAGTTATGCTTCACCCCTGCCACTGCCAGCCGGTCAGTAGCATCGATGAGTGATTTCATTCCCACTGTGACATGCTATTCACTCTACTATCCTCTCTAACTACTGCCATTTTTATTTCTTCTATTAGGGTCTCTAAAGGGTCTTTATTCACTTTGGGTGTTTCTGCCTTCCTCAGTCTCGTAAGGGGATAATTCTGATTCTGCCCCTAACTCCTTTTCATTCCCTGTTTCAAGGTCTGGGAAGGAGGGGTTTCTTCTCTCTTTTTCTTAGCAGTTCTGAGAGTCCTGGACATCTTCACTCTCCATCGACTGAACTTCTAACTTTTCTTCATTTCTCCATTTTTCTTGGAGTTGAGAGAGAAGTATCTCATTTTCCTCTTCCCATTCACTTGATTCAACTTCTGGTTCACAAAGTTTCAACTTCGAGTCTTGTACTTCTTCACAAGTTTCTCTCGCTATCTTTTTGTTGTGCCCTCAAGACAGGACAGTGACATTGCAAGGTCCTCTCCACAACAACACATATGACAAATGAACACCACTGGATGTCACTGACACACAGCCCGTCCTGTCAGGCCTTTATGGTCCATTGTAATTGTTTGCTGATCTATCTATCTTTTTCTTCTTCCTCTCTTTCTGAATCTTCATCTGTTTCCAGCCATTCTGGCTACCACCTGGTCCTAAATTACATATGACACTGGACCAGTTTGCTCTATTACTCTATAGTATGGTTCCCATCTCTTGTCTAGTTTTCCTTCTCTCAAATGAATTTTGTAGTACACAGGGTCCCCAACACAAAAGTCTACTGCTTTCCTACCAGCATTCACCCTCTCATTTCTCCTCTTTTGAGTTATTTTTATTCACCTTCTGGCCTGTACAAACAACCTATATTGTTGTTCTGTTACAAACTCCTTATCTGATTTAGCCACCACATCACGATTGGCTTTCAACACGTCCTTTACTTTAGTCTTGAGCTTTTCAGGGGCTAATATTTCTTCATTTGTTATACCCTTTACCCTCTTTAAGCTTTGTTTCCCTTTTGTCTAACCTGATTCATTGGCTCTCAAGGGTAAGGCTCTACCTACCTCCTCCCCTTTCTTTACTTTGACTGTCCGACTGGCTTCATGAGCAAGCAACATGGGCACTTTCTACCACATTCTCTACCGTTTTGCATATAACTGCTTCGCTTTCTTCAGATCTACCTTCCTCTACAGAAACTAATTGTATGATCTCTCTTTTCACCTTTTTTTTCCATCATCTGTCTTCCTCTACATGATACTGAAGTTCTAAGGGGTAATTTTATATCTTTTTCTTCCATTACTGTTATACACTTGTCAGGGGAATCTCCCAAGGGCATTTTTACGCCATTTACTACCAATACAGTAGGGTTAAATTCAATCCCAGCCCTATGTCTATGCAGCCAATCTAAGATCATTCCTGCACAAGGCACAGAGGTAATATAGAGCCTCTGGAAGCTTCATATCCCTCCTACTTTCGATGAAAGATTCACCATCCCCTTAGGTGATTTCTATGTCAGGTCTTCTCACTTTTCCCTGACTCCTTAGTTTCCCCTACTCTTTTTCTCTCAGCAATGACACTGATGCTCCAGTGTCTACTATGGCTTTCACCACTGATCCTCCTAACACTACCTCACAAGAGAGCTCTCTCTCCGGTGTCAGCAAGGAGAATATCTTAGCTCTTTTTGTGTTGCAGTCTTTCACCATTGTTACTATAGGGCTTTCCATTACTTCTGTTTTCGTATCGTGATCTTTCAATACTATTCCTTAGTCTAACTGTATGGGCAGCTTCTGTTCAGGTGCCCTTGTTTCCCACAAAACCAGTACCTTCTTAGATCATTTTGCACTGCCCACACCCACAACAACACATTTGTCTTCTATTTATACAGGCCACCCACCCTCTTATTTCACGGGGTGGCCCTTTGACGTTTTCCTGGTTCAACTTTCCAGGTTTCATCTTCACCTTTGGTATCGGGAGGGCTTCCTTTTTCAACCCACACCATTTGGCCACATGCCCCCTACCTCCGCATCTTGTGCATTTGTCTTCCTTATGATCTTGGGGTAGCCCCCACCTCATAGGGCAGTCTGTGCACAGTGGCCCTCATAATGGCACTTCCAACACACCAGGCCATATAAACCGACGAACGCCACGGCTTTTATAAACCCATGCCGGGTTTATAAAAGCGCAGGTTTATAAAACCTATGTCTTAAGGACCACTCCCCATTCCTCTTCTTTTTTATTTAATATGGGGTGGGGATTCTTTCTGCTTTCTTGTCTATTATCCTTCCACCTGGGGTTCTTTCTGCTTTCTTGTCTATTATCCTTCCACCTGGGGTTCTTTCCCAGGTCACTCTGTCTAGCTATCTCCCGACCCAGGTCTTGTGTCCTACTATTCTTTACCTTATTCCAAACTGTCTGACTCTCTTTAGCTAGCGCCACTATCACTGCCAACCTAACAGGACCCTCTTTTAATATATCGTGTCAGATGCGCTCATTCTGTGGTGTCCCGACATACAGGTCTGCCAACTGGACCTGGATTGCCATGTTCTCCTTAACCACAACAGGAAAAGCCAGAGAGACCAGTCTCTCCACTCTCTTTCCCAGTTCCTCTAGTCCTTCATTTCTTTCTTGGACCAGCTCCATGAGACTTCTCATGGCCTCTATGACTGTTCCCTCAGCATATTCTTCCACCAATTGCTCTTTTAACTTCCTCCATGTCAATTGTGGATCTTTTTCTATTATTCTGCCTATGAACTCCAACGGTTCTCCTGTTGCAGTGTCGAACACCATGCACACTGTTTCTCTCTCAGTTAACTCGTAAGTCAACTTAGTTTTATCCACCGTCGCCAACCAACCCTTCAATTCTTTTGTGTCGCCCCCAAACCTCGGCACCTTGGGTCCCCCAACAGCCCTCTTAACGCCATAGACGATGTAGAACATCGAATGTCTATTTCCAACTCTGCCATCCCCTGTTCCTCCTCCCTGTGGTCAGACATTCAGATGAGTACAATTAATAGTCTATAAAACAAGAAGGAAATCAACTGGAAAATGGCAAGCAGCAACAATTTCAGGGAGAAACTAAAAAGTGTCCTACCTGTCACCTAGCTCTGGGTTGGTCTCCTCTGTTTCTTGGTTGATGAAAATCTGTTTTTCTCTCCCTTTCCTTTTGAGTGTTTCAAACCTGATAGTCAAAAAATGACTAAAGTCCTTTTTGGTTCTCGCTCTTTCCTTATGGTCATTCAGGGTCAATCCTAGTCACAGAAACCAGATTGTGACGCTGCACATTGTTGGAGCCTTCATGGCCTGTTGTCTATTCTGTCAGGATCGAACCTAGTCTGAGAACAAGCTGTCAGCTCTCACTCATCAGTCGTTGATGATGTCAACACAGCAGCTGGTTCTTGGGTTGACCTTTTCAACAGTAATCTCCTTTGCCCACATTGTGAAATTGATCTCGAGAGAGTTACGCTAAATTCTCACTGGTAGTATTGCTGCCAAGCTAAACAAAGCTGGATACGTGCGCACAATTGCGGAAATAAAAATGGCACCAAAAATAAAATGAATGATGCCTGTGTAAATTGTAGATAGCCTTTATATACAAAAGGAAGCAAGAGAAGAAAAAAAAAATCACCAATCATCTTCTCCCCAAACCCTGTTCCTATTAATTTGGCAACAGAAAAATCAAGTTTCAACCAATTTCTTGAAGTAGTACTTTGCAAAGCATTTTTCTTTCTATTATTTCAAACTTTGGTTAGCAATATCACTTCACCTCCAGTGAAAGTTTTAACTTTGTAGCAACTTGAATTTGTTTCATTTCACTCCTCACCGAAACTTCACAGAAACTGTTGAAGAGCTGTCTTTGGGTACGGTGAGTGGCTGGCAGCATCGGTAATTTGTATTGACTTTGTCTCTGTGCAGTGCTGGAACTGTTTGACTTTAACTCTGGTTGGTCGGCAACAGGAACTCTATGGTAGGTAGCAGGTCCTATGGTGGCAGTTATCTCTATCTTTTTTACATCTTCAGCCAGGGTCTGACTTTGGTCCCTCGAGACTCGTATTTATGTTTGTCCAATGTTACTGGTGTTGTGAGGATGGGTGTTTTAAGCAAATATCCTAACCTCTAACCAGTCTCTGTCTCACGCATCCAATAAAATCACTTCACCTCCTACCTTTGGGTGGAGTTACTATATGGCATCAACTTTCTTTTTGTGTACTTATATTTCTTCCATCCAATCACGGACTCCTTCCTGCCACTTTTGGGCAAAGTTATTACATGATGTCAGTTTCTTTTTGTCTTCTATTCCTTTAAGCCAATTAAGAACTTTTCTCTCCCACTTTTGGGCAGAGTTAGTACATGACATTGACTTTTTCTCATGGAAATTCCAATTTAGTCATTCTTGGAATTAATTGTCCTTTTCTATCTGTCAACAAATCAACTTAACCTTTACTCTTGACTAAATTCCCAATCTGGAGAAATATGAATAAAAATTTCTCTTTTCACTTTGTCTTTAGTTTGTAATGAGGCAAGCCTAACCTTTTGACCTCTTTATCTTCTGCAGGTATGTCTTGGCTTGCATTTTGCTGGGAATAGGAAAATAGAATCTTCCGTTCCATTGTTTTATGATTCTGACACTTTGTTACAAATATGTCGCCTGAGATTTTATGAAAATAGTTTTCTTCTTTCCATTATTCTTCCTGCCACAGATAGCGTCCTGTGGACATCTCTCAACACTGTCTATTGACCTATGATCTGTATACATTTTATTCCCAGGCAAACAATCAGTATTGCAATCTCTTTCTCATATTTATTTTTAGTCAACCCCCCCCCCCATCATCTTTCTATTTTCCTCTGTTCTTAGTTCTTATCGAAACAAAATAAACGTTTCTTAGTTAAATCTTTTTTTTTTTTCCGAAATAATAATAATAAAAATATAATTCTCTCATTTGTGCCATATTAAATATTGTTATATTATCACTGAGAGAACTCGTTCCAAATCAACTGTCAGGTAAGTGAAAACTTAGGGTTGCTGAGGAAATCCATCACTAGTGCCCAAGACCAAAAGAAGCACGACTCTGTCTCCAACAAGCTGAGCCAATCACATAAAGGATTCTTCATCGCAACCTCCTCCACTTTTAAACAATATAAGTGCCTCCAAGGCCGAGTAAAGTCAGTGGACTGAGGAATTACCCACAAGGCCTCTCAACATTCAAGTAAGAAATCCAATTGATTTCAAGGCTTACATCAGTGCTCAACCCTCTATACGGGAGGAATGATAGGCGTCCCTAACACTCCCCACCGAAATCAAATCCTCTGTCAATATGCAGCATAGGAAAGCCAACCTCAAGACACGTCTATGACGCATCACATGTGGCATTTCATCTCTGTTGACCTGATGCAACAAACATTTGATCAGCATCTAGTGGTCTTCTCAGAGAGGGAGTACCAACAACTGGTAAAGGATGATGGGAAAGATGTATATAATACATGCCTCAACCTTTCTCTTCACGGACTACTGCTGTTGAAGCGAAATCTCGACCAACACTCTGACCTTTGCCTGTACCTCAGAAGAATTCTTCTCCAGCTAGAGATCCGGTCCGAACCACATTCCAAGAATGCGGACCAGTCTGTCATCCTAACTAAAGGGCCCCAAGCGATCAATGCCTTCCAGGCACCTAACTGTAAGACTTGTTGCGGTTAATTTTTGACCCCCCGTCACCTTCTCATATTGCTCAAGCACCTTCTGTACCACCTCAATGTCATCTGGGAATGACATAAAAATGGATACGTCATCAGCATACGCAAAAACCCTGGCTCAAGCTCCACCAGGGACAGCGGTTCCTCATCGGGCAAGGCTGCATACCCTGTCCTTTAGCCAACAAAGGAGGAGCTCCAACACCAAAGTATAAAGTAGGGGCAACAGCGGGCAACCTGAATGAACTGACCAAGACAGTGCAAAACACCCTTCACCTTTTTCAATGGCATGATCACACCCCAGGAAATCTGGTCAGAACCAATTGTTGAATGCCACCATCAAAATCAATAAAATGTGCAACAGCCTCAAATACAACTCATAGGTTATCAAACCTTAGAGACTTAACCACTGCCGACCATCTTCAATGCCAAGTGAACTTTGTCCTCCGTGATCTCACCATCACAGCTAGCTGCTTCAGTCAGCCCAAGCAGAGGGAAGTCAGCAAAATAACTGCAAAACTCTTCATCCTGGAGTCCAGGCTCCTTGGTAAAGCAGCTCGCGAAATGCCACCAAAACACCTTGCACATATTGTAAGTTGACCTCAGAGTACATCCCTCCGGGGTCTTGATTCCTCAAATATATTGATAGCCACCTTGACAGATCTCTTCCTTGCACATTTCAGTGCCCATACTCATGGCTTCATTAGGCATCTTGTTTAACCTATGTCTAATTACCTGACTCTGGTACCGCTTGCTAGCCAAATGGTCCAAGGCCTGCCTAGCTGATGCTATCTCTAGGCTATCTCTCCCCCCCACTCACAGCCTCCGCTCGTAAGAGTTTATCTTTAAGTTCCTTTACCTTGTTAGCCTTAGCTAGGGTGAGTTAGCAGCTATAGTCAGCAGTGAAAGACCTAATCCTATCCATAAGCCTCTCCCACCATCTATTTCCAATAACCGTCCCCACTAATTCCCACTGCACTAATCTAGTTAGCTGTTGCTGGAAGTTGAGCGTGTCCAGTAAAGACACATTGAACTTCCAGTGTCCAGCCAACCTAGGCCTACCATCTAAATACCATCTGGGTATAAACAAGTTTGTGGACAGAATAGTCTAACTAGTGCAACAGGAGGGCAATCTAGCAAATCTAGATAGACTCTTCTCACTAACAAGTAGCTAATTAACTGGGTAGACATCCAATTAAGTGCCCACGTCAACATCTTTCCAACCCCCTCACCGGGGGGGGGGGTGATTGACCTGGTAGCTATAGACAAGACAGAACATGTCAATCAAATCAACCAGGCTATGATCACATGCCCACTCGCTAGTTCCCAGCCCCCCCCCCCCTATCTAACTTTAGGTCTAGGATGACATTCCAGTCCCTCACTAAGACTAGGCACAAAGAATCCACCAGAAACTGCCCCAACTGACAGAAAAACAAGACATGCTCCTCCCGATCATTGGGTGCATAAACCACAGCAATCCGAAATTACCTACTTTTCACAACATCAGCCATGATCAACCAGCACCGACATGGACAAGGTCCATCCTCACACCTAGGGTACATTTAACCAACCAAAAACAGCTCTGGCATGATGTCCTCCATTTGCTGAATATACAACAAAGTTGTTAGACAGCACACAAGCATCAACATCGCATACAAAGTGTGTCTCCTGAATCATAGCCATATCTACTCCTAAAGACAAGAGATTGCAAAGTAGGCGGGTAGCTTTATCCTGATCCCTCGGGCCCCTCACATTCAATCTGGCTAGCTAAGAAATCAGGTGCTCAAATTCATACATCTTATTATTTATGTAATAACAATAGCTACAGAGAGTTATACATATTCTTACCTTAGTCTGACAAGTTGGTGTAATTATGGAAAGGTTCCTCTGTGGTGACAGTAGGCAAATGTGTAGCCAACTGTGATACAGAAAAAAAGAAATTATTTTTTTAAATATGGGTAAAGACAATATCATAGAAAAGTAATACCTTCAGAATGGATGATACTAGATCTGCTATCCTGAGGATTAGAGGTTGAAAATGTAATTTGATCTAGAAAGACTTTTGATGTGGTGATTCTAGTCACAAATATAGAATGTTTGTTTGTTTTTTTTTTTTGTTTTTTTTTTACAGTGGGAAGCCGTGTCCTCCATTCAAGATAGTTGTTTTAGATGAAGCAGACTCAATGACTAAAGCAGCACAGGTGAAGATATGTTTTTATGTTCATTTTTTTTTAATTATTATTCTTGTTCTAAGAGCTGTTATTTTAAATATAAAAGCATTTGAATATTGCCATTTGTTATGTGCTTGAGGAAGCTCCATCTTTTACTTTACACTTTGGTGGACTAAATTTTAAAAAAAAGTTACTTTTCCTATTTTAATTGAAGAAAGAACATAGAGAGGAAAGAAATATTTATCTTCAGTTTATAAAAGACATAGTTTCTTGATTAGTAAAAGAATAAATATTTCCTGTTTTATAAGTTTCAGTAACATTGTGAGTTGCTTGGTGTACTTTCATGTTGTTTAGAGAAAATGAATTTTCAGCATTTCTGCTGGTAATATAAAATATATTTTACTCTCCTTTTTCATACAAAGGCGTCATAAGCCAGGCCATTCACGCACTCTTATCACGAGTGTCTGGTTGCTTTAGCCAAAATCATGCAATTTCAAAGTTCTCCTTGCTTACTAAGCTCTATTTCAAATTTCTTAGTTGATAAAATTAATTTGTCCATTTCCACCATTCTCTGATGACCCAAA